>CM047585.1:14310241-14328597 GCA_026184515.1 Peronosclerospora sorghi
GACGGCCAACTCGCTCACGGCTAATTTGTTTGTGATTGGTATGAATGTGGAAAAATAAGTTGAATTTTTGACCAATCAGGAGTGACCTCGCGACGGCAACTCGCGACGGCCAACTCGCTCAATCAGATTAAAGAGGGTTTCTGAAGTAACTGTCAAATATGATCAATCAGGTTACAGAGGGAATCAGTGGTAGCTCTCAAGGATGATCAATCAGGTTACAGAGGGCCTCAGCGATAACTGCCACGTATTGAAGTCAGCGCTGAAGTAACCACAAAGTAGTGGGTGAAAAAAGTGATTGACGTTGATGTAGGAGGTAGTAATACTTAATAGAACGAAATTTCCCTTGAAGTGCGCAGATCTCTGGCGGCCGTAAAAAACATTCTTTTTGATCACATACAAAAACCAAGTGTAATACGAGGAAGTCGTTGAGCGAACGACCTAGCAAGTGGAGTTGCAGCCGTTTGAAGTGCGCTAGTGTTGGGGTCAGCCTGGAACAACCTTTTGAAGTGTACCCCAAGTGTAATTGATTGATTTGTTGGTTCGGACGGAAGTACTAAGTACCCGGGAAGTATAACAGGAGGACTGGCTTATTACCTCTTTGTGTTGTTCATTAAGTGGAATTATAATAAATTTCAACCCCTTCACGAAATAACTTGAGCTCCTTCTAACCTTTTAGGTACTGTATAATCTTCTTGGCTAACTTGTAATCTTCCTGCCTTGGTGCGTGCATGCGTCTTGTAACTCAATGTACTGCAAATGAAATGTCCGGTCTTGTACACCTTGAAATCCACAGTAAACTTCAAGCTATCGATTGGAAAACTTTCTGTGTCGGAACGCCTTCTGCTGCTGTCTTAGGCAAGAAATTATCATCTTCACCTTCATCATTTACATCAACAATCGGTAGTTGCACGGGATTAGCGTGCTCCATGTTATACTTGATTAATAATTCGACGATCATCTGTTCTTGATCCATAGTGTATCCACTGTCTTGACTTCCACCAATACGTATCCCAAGAAACTTTTCTACAGGTCCGAGGTCTTTCAACTCCAATATCTGCATCATCTCGAAAAACTTATCAACCAGCTGCACCGTCGTTCCTGTCACTAGTAAGTCATCGACGTAAGCTCCAACAATCACAATGCCGTCAACATCTCTTCTTGAAAATATGCATGTGTCCGTCATGCATTTCTCGAACTTCAAATCGATCAGTGTCTTACGCAGCAACTCGTACCACATTTGTCCAGCTTGTTTTAATCCGTATATGTTCCTCTTCAAACGTAAAGCCAAACACTTAGTAGAATCACTTCGAAATCTCGTAAAACTTCATCCTTAACTACCATGCCTTGGGGTATCTTCAACAAAATCTCAAAATTTTTCTCCGTATGGGCCTTCGGGTACGCTCTTGGGACATCTCCGTGCCGTGCCGGCATATTCCACACTTGAGCGATTGCCAGCACTACCTTGACATTCCTCAAATCCATCACAGTCGAGAACATAAAAATAAATTCGCGTCCGTAAACCTGTTTATCCCCACGCACTACGAGTCTTACTTTGTATCTCTCTATGGTTCCATCTGCCTTGGTTTTCGTCTTGTATACCCATTTCGTAGGTATAGCTCGCTTATCTTGGCACTTCATGACTTCCTAAGTATCCATGTCCTGTAAAGCTTTCAATTCTGACTCTTCAGCTTCCTTCCACTTGCATGCATCATCTCGCTTGTGCGCCTCATTATAGTTGCTTGGGTCCTTCGGGTATCTCGACTTGATTTCCACATCATCATGTCCCATCACCGCGTATACTGCTAACGCGTGTTCTTGCACATCTGCGATCCTTTCGTTTTCTTGACTCACTTCAGTGACGGCTCCTTCCGTCACAGGCTTCTTCTTCGCCTTCTTTCGATTAAGTGTGTTATTCTATTCTCTGAAATTCGCCGTTTCTTGCGTCATACGTTTTGTCTTCGCGCTATCCTTTCTTGATATACTTGGTATTTGTTCCACCGTATCATCAACGCATTCTGGATCGCTTTCATCTCTCTGTTCCGTGTCATCTTTTTCTTGATTTCCAGCATTCATATCCCCTTCATCCAACGTAAGATCATCACCGACCAACGCTCTCGTTACCTGTTGACTTGCCTTGGTATCCAACGTCTCGATTTGACTGATGTGTCTCGTAGTCGTAACAAGATTTGCCGCCAAAATGGATCCATGAACTTCTACAGTGAACAGAAGATCTCCACGTAAACGAATTTCCATCTTGTCATTTCGATGTACGAAATTACAACCCTTCTGCATCAACTTGCCCAGCCAAATTAGATTTCTTGCTAGCTTCGGCGAGTAATATACTTCCTGTAACGCTATCACGATACTAGGATCATCAACACTTCGTAGTCGCACTATGCCGACCTTAGTCACTTGTATAAAATTTCCATCTGGTAACGTCATCTTCATTCCATTTGCAATTGTCTTGACATCTTCCAACAGTGCTTCATCTCCGACGAGATGACGGCTCGCTCCGCTGTCCAGTATCCATGCGTCACTCTCGTTCAAACCACTTGAGTTCAATGCACTGTTCCACTCTGCACTCGCCTCTGTAGTCGCCAATCCATACTCTTTATCTGGAACATCGTGTGTCCTACGGTAGGCTTGCTTCCTATCAGGTATCTTGCTGCAATCCCGGCGAATATGCCCTTTACTACCGCAGCCATAACATGTGATCGCCTTCTAGTGTCTTGTACCACGTTCACGCTCATCCTCGGTCCTTTCCGGCTCCTAATGGGATCCATCTCGACATCCTGTGCCCACGCCACCAGCTCTTGCGCATGCATAATGTAGTCAGTCCGCGACGGATTATAACGTGTCATCATAGCATACTTTAAACTTGGCACTGCGTACTTGACGAGATTCTCCACTATCAGCTTTTCGCTGGACTCGCTCTCGCGCGCCAACGCTGTCAGGTAAAGTAAGTGATCGTTCCACGACCGCCTTGAGTCCTTCTCGCAAGCAAATAGCTGCGCCGCTCTCGCCTGATGCGAGATCGTGACCTTGTACGCGCGCCACATCTGATCCAGCACGAATGCGTAGTCTGCGAAATCTGCCACCAAACACCAATATTCGAACGAAAATTACTTGATTCCGCACCGTCCAGATGCTCACCAAGCTTGTTCACTTTTACTCTCTCCGTCCACGAAAATCCAGACGAAATCTCAGCTATCTCCAGGCTTCCATAAACATATATACCCAGTCCTTGAATCCGGGTCCTAAACCAGGGTAAATCTCGGCACCCGTAAACTTCTGCATCTTTAACTTCGGAATCTTGAAAGGGCTCGGCTGTATGCCCTGATTTCCATAATTTCCAGCCGCATGCCCATCATCTGGCATACCACCAGGAAGTCTAGGTTGCTCTCGCGGCAGTCCCGCGCGAGGCGCACCTCCTCTCTCGATGCCTTCATCTGATGACAGGTCATCGATCGTAATCCGCTGCCCAAAAGGCGTGAAATTCTTAATAATTTCTTGAAAGGGTAAATGTCCACCCCCAACCGGTGTATTCTGGACCGTAGCCGGCGAAGTCTTTCTCCCGAGGCCTTGGAGCCTCTCTCCCTCCATTATATTCAAACGGTCGTTCATTTTTCCAACTTGTAATAGCAGCGTCTTCAACGCGCTCTCCGGATCAAACACGTCGTCCTCATCCATGATGAACAGATGCTAAATCAAACAATTTACCGCGACAACAGCGCAATCTCCAGCGCAACAGTCGACTTAAGTTAAAACACAATTTACCACGACAACAGCGCAATCGCCAGCGCAACAGTCGACTTCAGTAAAAAAGCAATAAATCCAATGTACCAGGAGACCGTTCAGACTTAATCGTCAACGCCAATGGACAAACTTGAGTAATATCTTTAGATTTGTATATGCTTACGTGCCCCCGTGTCCCTTGGGCTCATAACCTGTCGGAAGTTGACACGAGTTGGGGGCACGTGTAACTTTCCGTAATGGCAGTTCAGACCATTAGCGCCTGACTTCCGTTGGGATTGAGGTTTCTCAGAAAGAAACGCGCCCTACCTGATCAGGGTATGTGTGCACGAGGGCGGGATGTAATGCGACTTAAAAGGTAAAGGATATACTAAATATAAATGCGTACCTAAGAGCCTAACCTAAAACTTAATATAAAGATAAAGTCCTAAAGTACCAAAAATACATAAATGCAAAAATGACCACAATGGTCGCGTACTACTTGAAATTTGTATGCAGCCTAACACCAGGCATATTCCTTCGTGATTCATCTTGTCTGTTATTTTTGTAATTTAGTCCTGATAACATCCCCCTTCTTATTGGTCTCTCAGTTCTCGGCATTAGTAGAAGAAGAGGATCAGATGAGACATAACGAGGCCTTGAGGGGGCAAAATTGAAGATTGAAATGCATAGACAACGGAGGGGTACAGACGAGCAACTTACGCCCAGGTAGACCTGGGAAAAAGAAAAGTCTAGCGGGGATACAGAGCAACACGAAGCTCCCCGTATTGGGTTAGCCTATGTTAAGACGGCAACCCAACGGTATTATATACCTAAGCGGATGCGGCGCAACTAGACCCCCATTATAAGCATGGCCAACTGATGCAACAATTTATTTGAAGGGATCTACCATCTCCGGAAAAGAAGAAAGTGAGGTACCACATGGTTGCCAAGACTGACAGCGAAGATAAATAAGGGGTTATTTTCAACCTTTTGAAACAAGTTGCCTTCCGCACAGAGAGGTGCCGGTTCTTATGCATAGACTACGATTAGTGCTGAAAATTCGGTGCAGGTTAAAGGTCTTGTCGTTTCGATAAGAGAAGCGTGTGTAGTCTACACGACACCATTTCTATGACGGCAACAGCAAGGAGGGGTATAAGTACTGAGCAATTAAGGGAAATGTTGGCACAGTGTAGAAGGATTAGCTATAAACAGTGCTGGTCGTGGACCGCGTCGATCTTCCGGGAGGGGGATACGCCTATAATTGATGGGGGGGATACGGGTAGTAATTTGAGGGGGATATGGGTACATAGTAATTTGGGGGGGGATACGGATATCAATTGCCTTAGTTTAAGTCTTAATCTTAATACTAATAAAATCACTCTTGAATTTGACTTATATCGAACAAGTGGCGAAGTAGAGTTTTAAGTGCGCTGTGCTTTCGGCTGGAAGTTTCTCTGTTTGGTAGATTGTTACGGTCTCGTTTCGATTGAAATGGAGGGACAAGTGGATATAACGTGGAGTTAATAGAGTTGATTTACGTTCTATTACTGTTGTTGCCCTTCTCTGCTTTCGTCTTGTTGTGGAATGACATGCACAAGTAGTGCCAGGGTCTGGAACGCGCGTGTAGCAGTACGCCTAGACGATATGAGTGACGAGCAGAATCCTCCTACCCACTTTCAGTGCTCGCGTCGAGCCACATTCGAGTTAGCTAGTTGTTTCAGATTTACCGACAACGTGTGAAAACGAGTTTGCGAGATTTTCGAAAATGCAATGAACTCTTCATATATCTCGTGCGAGCGGAAACGATTCCACTACTTAAGGAATGAAAAGCGACGCTACTTAATCAAATCAACCACTTCTTTCCTACTTCGCCGCGCTTCGAAATCCTCTTTGCCACACATTACGGCGCCACGGGCGTAAAGGCCTTGCGTGGGGTGTTGAGGGGCGCGGTAATATGCTTCTTTGATTTCGGCGCCGCCTCTTTCGCCGCCACCATTTGTTTCATCTTGTCCTCGACCCGACGTGCATAGTGCTCATCCACGTCCTTGAAATTCTTCAACATGCGCTCCTGCACGGGTTTCGACGCATACACAAGGGACGTCGCAATGTTATCCGTCAAGCGTTCCCGCGCGTCGTCATCTAACACTTTGCGGTAAAACACCTGCACTTGCGACAGATTATCATCATAGGCCGACGAGTATTTGTCCACGACCGCGTGGTCACCTTCATAGGTATGGTACCGCAGCGACTCCACCTCTTGTGGTCCGCCCATACTATTGGGAAAATACGTGGGGGCATCGCCCATGTTGCCATTCACGACCATCGGTCCATCGCGTTGATACGTCTCGGGTTCTTTCAAGGGTCGATTCACGGGAATCTGTTGATAATTCTTGCCCAAGCGGTGCCGCAACGTATCCGGGTACGAAAATAATCGTCCTTGGAGCATCTTGTCAGGCGACGGAGCAATCCCCGGCACCATGTGCGACGGCGAAAACGCCAATTGCTCCACCTCGGCAAAGTAGTTGCGCGGGTTGCGATTAAGCACCAAGCGCCCCACTTCTTTCAGTGGAAAGTCCCCATGCGGCCACACTTTCGTCACGTCAAACGCAATAAACTTGTGCTCCTTCGCTTGCGCCGGCGTCATGGTCTGAATGTACAAGCGCCACGCAGGGTACTCGCCGCCTTCAATCGCTTCAAACAAATCCCGATTCGCATAGTCAGGATCGGCGCCCGCAAGGAACGCGGCTTCGTCCACGGGCATGTTCCGAATCCCTTGCTCCGATTTGAAATGATACTTGACATACGTCGTCGTGCCCTCGGCATTCACATTTGCAAACGTATTGCTTCCATACCCATTCATGTACCGGTAGCCATTCGGCAAGCCCCGGTCCCCAAAGAGCCACGTTTGCATGTGCAACGACTCGGGCCGGAGGGAAAAAAAATCCCACGCCATGTTGGCATCCTTCAAGTGCGAGGCTGGGAGCCGCTTCTGCGAATGAATAAAACTCGGAAACAGAATCGGATCCCGAATGAAAAAGATGGGTGTATTGTTACACACCAAGTCCCAATTCCCCTCCTCCGTGTAGAATTTCAGGGCAAAGCCGCGTGGATCGCGCATGGTATCCGGACTCCCCGACTCGGCCGTGACAATCGAGAACCGGGCCGCCACGGGCGTCCGTTTCCCCACGCCAGCAAACATCTTTGCACACGTATAGTCCATAATCTCGGGCTGCGTCACTTCAAAGTACCCAAACGCGCCGCCGCCTTTGGCATGCACGACCCGCTCGGGCACGCGTTCGCGATCAAAGTGCGACAAGTGGTCAATAAACTCAAAATCTTGGAGCAGGAGCGGCCCCGTGGCGCCCGCACTGGCCGACGCCGTGAGCCCCAAGTGCGGCATGGGCGCGCCGTTGCTCGTGGTACAAGTGGGTGGGCCCATGAGGAGGATCGCGTGTGTGTGTGTGTGTGTGTATGTGCCGCCTCTCGTGCGAATCGAAGACTGAGGGAGAACGCCGAGACGACACGCAGCAGGGGGCCACCCAATACTGAAAGTTCACGATGAGACCGTTGTCGTGGGACGAGGCAAGTCCGTTGCCCGTTAAGAACCCACGAGACGTTCCGACGCGAGTTCATGTGGATTCCATACTGTGCAGGTCTCGTCGATAGAATTAAAAGCGTAGCCTCCACATCTTGGAAGCTGCCAAGCCAAGTCCGAGATGATCGACGAGATGGACGCCGAGAGGACGTCTCCCACCGGTGAGCTTGTGACGACGATTGAGGTGGAGACAACGACGGAAACGGAAACAAAGGATGGCGCCACGAGCACCAGCGTGGAGACCGAGACGACGCGTCTAGAGGTTTCAGAGAAGGAATCGAGAAGGGCTCAAGCGGCCGCGAGACAGCGGGAAGCGCGCGTGAAGAAAGCCGAGACACTTCAGAAGGTCGTGGGGGATGTGCAAGGCATGTTCATCATGTCAGAGATGAGCAAGGTCGACATCAAGAAGGCAATCAGCCTTCTAGCTGCCATGTACGGTCTAAAGGCTGTGCCCCTACATTTAGCACCAGTGGTCCTGGGCGCACGAGCCGCGGCTCCCCTGGGCACGTCGAAGGCGTCAAAGAAGAAACACAAGTAATCCGCGATTCTTCGCGGTGGGGAAACAAGTTGTACGTCTTACTTTACTGCCTGTGAGTCTTCCTTGTTCTTATCGTTGTCGAAAACCATCATGGAGCCCCATGAAGTACAGCCCACAACATGCGACGGACTGGAGACAGCACACGTCCTCATTATCTACAGCAACCGTTTCTCCGCAGCCCGTGCGTGTCCTTCGAGACCTTCCATCCGAGCTAAGAGTGCCGAGTCCTGCACAAGCGTCTGGGATGCCTGTGCGTCGTCAATGCGCATCCACGTGCGAATCCGGAGGAACGTGTGCACGGAGAGTCCACCCGTATACTTGGCCGTGCCGCCCGTCGGGAGCACGTGGTTCGGGCCCGCGCCATAATCGCCAAAGACCTCGGCGGCACGGTCCCCAATGAACAGACCGCCATAATTTCCAACTTGGTGGGCCACGTCGCGTGCATTGCGCGTCATGATCTCCAAGTGCTCGGGCGCGAGCACGTCCGAGACACGGACGCACGTCGCCAAGTCGGGGCACAGCACCGCAAAGCCATTCGTGACACTCACGCTCGCGGTGGCGGCGGACGGGAGCGTCGCTAACTGGTGCGTCAGCTCGTGATTCACGGCCTCAATTGTCTCTTGACTTGTGGAGACTAGAATCGGCACGGCCGCGATATCATGTTCCGCCTGGGCCAACAAATCCGCGGCAATCGTCGCGGCATTCGCCGTCTCATCGGCAATCACGAGGCACTCGGACGGGCCCGCGAGCATATCAATCGCGCACTTGCCATACACGAGCGACTTGGCGGCGGTGACCCACTTATTGCCCGGTCCCACGAGGATATCGCACGGGGGGATGCCACCCACGCCATACGCCATGGCCGCGATCGCTTGTGCGCCGCCCGTGGCGAGGAAATAATCCGCGCCGGCCACGTAGGCCGCGGCGAGCGTGGCCGGAGCGGGACGAGGAGACGCCACGACAATGGTCTGGACACCGGCTACGCGCGCAGTGACGGCTGTCATTAAGACCGACGATGGCAAGGGGTAGCGCCCACCCGGGGCATAGCACCCGGCGGTTGCCATGGGGGACACCTGACGAACAGCATACAACCTCCATCAAGCATCACATTCATTCATACCTTGTCCAAACAGAGACCACGTACGTCTTGACCGGCAAAGCCGCCGTCAATGCGCTGCTCAAAGTTGCCAATGGACGCACGCTGGGCGTGCGCAAACACGCGAATGCGCTCCGCGGTGCGTCGTAGCACCTTTCGGTGCTCCTCCGGGAGCGTGTCAAACGCTTGCTGCAGTTCCGAGGGGCTCACAAGGACTGACGCGTCGTCGCTTGGAAGGTCGCCCAGTCGCACGGCATGTCGCTTGAGTCCAGCGAGACCATCGTTTATTACGTCCTGAACAATTCTCGTGGCATCCTCGAGCGCGGTAGGATCCACGGGCTCGTACGCAATGCTGGCGACGTCCGTTGGTGAGATCACTTTAAGCGGGGAAGCCATTTGACACGGCAAGAGTGAACGGTGACGAGTTGACTTGGTGTAGATAATGTCGTACACGCTATATTCGACAGTGAGAGGTGCGTACTTAAGCCGGGAATCCCAACTATATGTTAGAAACTAGTTTTACCTTCTACTTGCTGAAGAACAATGTGCGTATCTCTACCAAGGACGGTTACAAGCATGTTCGTGCGACAAGGTCCATTATGTTCCTGTTAAAATGCAGTGCTGTATGAAGACGCCAGGGCATTTAAAGTTGAGCATCATCGCACCGGACCAAAAATAGGTATACTCAATTTTTGTGTATTTGTGACGGACTATAATTAGGGTCAGTCAAATATATTACTTTTGGATTTTCTTTCTCTTTGCGACAAGGCACCTTTTTAACCGTTGTTTCTTGGCATCACGCTTCCTTGCGCATATAGTGTGCAATTTACCTGATTACTGAATATCCCGATTACATGCAAGACTGTGGTTGTAGCCGGTGTGTAAACGCACGGTGCGGCTAGCGCACAGAGGAATACTTTCCTTAAGCGGCGATGCGCCGCTACTTAGCCGATACGCCGTGATCTAAGGGCTTAGTGTGAGATTTCTCTTTCACTCGGGGCCAATATTCTCTGAGTTTACTGTTAGCGTACGCTAACGCCTTAGTCTAAGGCTTCCCTTAGTAGGGAGTAGCTAGGGGAGGGGCTCCCCTGCTACGACACTCACTGCACGCTCGACCGTTCCGGGTCGAGCGTCTAGCAGGATATAGTGTAGATTGTAAACTGATTTATTATTTAATATATAATTAGCCTAACTTAATCAACTAATGTAAACTATATGCAATACTAGGTAGAACTTACTTAATCCGTACCTAGCCGAAAATGTAATGTACACCACCTTTGTACCAACACGTGGCAGGCTGCCGTCTGATATCGGCAGTCTGGTATCTTTTTACCAATGTACCACGCCTTCACCAAGGGCTCCCGCCCTGATTGGCTAAAACAACCAATAGGTTCGAACCTTTCGGACCTGTCAATACTTGACCTTAACTGTTTTGTACTTACGTACACCAACGTAACTAAACGTAACCCCGTTACAGTGGTTGTCACGACTACGAATTACTGTGCGCATATTATCGATTCGATTAACCTTTTCACGTGGAAGAACGTTTTAATGTGGATAAGTTAACTTCGCAAGTGGATTATTATCGTTACTAGTATGGTGAAGCACCCTAGCGCTCAACAGTTACCCCATCCATTCCCACAAAACCGATGGGCTTTTGACGATAATACCACGCGTGATATAACGGCTGGAAAGCGACGTGGGTACGAACGCTTACGTGCCTCCACGCCACGATCCAGTCTCCTGTCCGACGCGTTGGTGTTGGAATCGTCTAGCGTATGGAGACAAAATTGCCATTGAAAAGCGGCGAAAGAGTGGAGCTTGGGCCAAGGGGATACAGATGCATTCGTATCCCAGCTCGCGCTTGACAAGAATAGGATCGCCAGGAATGTAGCGCTCGGCCAAGCCGTGCAGTCGCGAGAGATTCAGAATGGAGCGATAGCGAGTTGGTGCACCATCTTGCCACGGAGATCCGTCCTCAATTGGACACGAAGATTCGACGAGAAGTCTCGGAAAATCTCCAAGCCTGGTGCTGATACTGTAGCATCTTTCGAACTGGGCCTCTCGCTCTTGTTGCCGTTGCGCGACGAGTTGGCGTGAGTCAGTTGCGCGTACAAGAAACAAAAGACCATGAGGCCTAGACAGCACAAAGTTATCAAAAAAATATTTTTTGCTGTTGTGAGTGCGTAGTACAGCGGACGAACGTGGAACTAAAATAGGTACTAATGCAATACTAACACCACCAGGTAATAATATTTTTTTAAAAAATATATGTCTTTTTAATTCCAATAAAATTAGGAAAGCGCTATTTGCCCCCCATTTTAGATATTTGCCCCCCCCCAAAAAAAAATTATCAGCCAATCAAATTTTACTCCGATCCACTCACTCCTGTCATGGATCACCCATATTAATTTTATTTAAAATAACAGATGAAATGTTTTACATTTTATACCGTTACTTTATTATTTGGTTTAGCAATCGCAGTAGCCATATCGGACGAGATAGCTGCGTACACAATTGCTCCACATACATCTCGACTTGCATCGTGCTTCTTGGAACTCGTCAAACGACAAGACGAGCTCGAGCGTGCTGCATTTCCACTTGCCGTGCTTCACACGTGCACGACTCGTGTTCATTGTGTCCAGCGCCATTTGTACGATAGAGTCTGCAATTTGTACGCACGCGCCACGCTCTTGCACCAAGTCCAGGAAACCCACACAGCACCGTACACTCATCATGATTTCACAATGCAACTCACACCACGCCTTGCCACGCAATACCAGATGATGATGCACCAGATACCTTGCCATTTTGAGAAAGAGTTGCAAGATTTGCCGTCCAGTCATGGCATCGTTCTTATCCACTGAAGATGGTCGTACAAAACGCTCGAGGAGGATGGCACACTTGCGTGTCAAGTCGTGATGGACCTGAGCGTGCGGTTTTTCTTGCTCGGACATAGTTTTTTACGAATCATCAAATGACTTTTCCATTCCACTGAGACGGAAGATTTCATCCACTTGAGCATTTAATCCATCCAAATCACGAAGAAACAGCTCGTACATACTAGCTTTCGTTTCTAAGACAGAGTCGCTTCTTTTTTTTCAAATCTCCCATTCCATCGCTAAACACAAATACATATTGATTCAAGAACAGGAATGATGCAAAATCCGTCAAGAGAACGCGTTCAGAATAAGATTGTGTGTCTAGGGAATACAGGACAGACCTAGAGGGGTAAGTGAAGCTTATATAGCAGGAGAAGTGCTTGAATTTGAGTTTAACGAACCTTAAATACAATGGACAAGATGAGGAAAGCGTCCATGCTCGAGTGTGTCGATGAATTGCTCAACGCCAAGCTCAATCATAAGACAGGGCTGAAGCAGAGATTATGAGGCTGGAAATGTTGATGCAAGAACAGAACCAAATAATAAACTAACGGTATAAAATGTAAAATATTTCATCTGTTATCTTAAATAAAGTTAATATGGGTGATCCATGACAGGAGTGAGTGGATCGGAGTAAAATTTGATTAGCTGATAGTTTTTTTTGGGGGGAATAGCCAAAATGGGGGGGGCAAATAGCGCTTTCCTAAAATTAAAACAAGGATAAATAGTTAAAGCTAAACTAAAAGTAATAACTAAGTGAACAGTGACATTAAAACTATAAGGAACCATTCCAATTAGATTACATATTAAAATAGGGACCGACTAGGTGCACACACCCCATTTGCTACGTGCACCCCCACCCTATTTATTAGTTAATAATCTAGTTAGGAAAGCGTTATTTGCCCCACCTAATTTAAACTAAAATATAAACTGACTATTCTATTACGATCAAAAGTAAGGATTTTGCACTTCTCGACGAAGCGCAAAAGTTGCATTTAGAGGATCGAGTTGTCCCTATCCCGGGCAACCTTGCGCAATCGCTTTTAGGTCTTCCTCCCGATACGTTTAAGGTGTTGGAGACTGAGATCGATGCAATCGTGCACAATGGCGCGGATGTTAACTTGGTTAAGCTATACGCCGCTTTAAATAGCGTGAACGTGTTGAGAACGCTGGAAGTGTTGCGTCTCGCGGTAACCAATGGATTGGCAAAGACGCGTGTGAAGCCTGTCCACTACATATCAACCGGTGCAATTTTCCCATCAACGTATTCTGCACCTAAGTTCATGGAGGTTGCTGACTTGAGCAAGGTATCCGATCAACTCGACAACGGGTATGCACAAAGCAAGCAAGTGGGTGTCCGAGAAAATTTACCACGAAGCCGCCCAACGTGGCCTCCCAGTGTCAATTTTGCGTCCGTGTAACATGTCTCCGTCTTCTTTCACGGGCCGGTGGAACACTAGTTTGATTTCTACTATTTGTTGCTAAAGGGCTGCATGAATCTGGGTTCCGTACCAGATCGTTCCGACTTGTTCTTTAACATGACTCTGTGGTAGAGTCAAGTTCGAAATCGAACACATTTGTATCGACAACCTGATCACCACCATCGTGCCCAGACTACCAACTTACGGGGGGGGGGTTACCCCGCGGACCTCCACTCAAAATCTGGTCCGATCGTCCGCTGCTGGCAGACGACCGGTCATCATCCAAAGACACTTGGTCCGATTCACTTAAGTTCATCTCACCTTGTGTACCCGATGGAATGGGCTAGTTACACACTCGGTGGATCGGGATCGCACATCGATCTGATTCGGTCTTGAATATGAGACCGTGCTTGCTAGGTGTACCTGGGGTGGAACTCTTCACCCCAGGTACGTACAGACCAGAAACACTTCCAAAAGATAAATTCCAATAGGTCGATCGTCCAAACGATCTAGACCTGACCAATACGAAATAATAGAGGGTAGACCAATCAACCGGTCTAGCCCCTGACAATATGAGAGAAGACCAAAACCGGTCTAAACTCCAACCAATGTTACAATGAGCCAATATGTCTACGTAAAGACCCAATATGCCCGTGAAACTCCACAAACGATATCTCCACGTAAAGACCAATCCAGTGAATATCACGTTCCAAACGTACTTGAGTCAAAGTGTCGAGATCGCCAAATCGTACTCCCGTCGAGGGACTTCCGGTGGCCAAAGTGCGGGTGCGGCGCGTCCAGACCGGGTATAATAGGCGAGAGGGGATAATTCAACCCTCTGCCCCCAAACACTCCGCGGAGGGCGGAGGCGACTAGTGTACGTGAAAAGAATAACGGCGAACCCTTGCTGCGGTGTAGACCAAGACCAGAAGAGGTTTTTGCCACTTATTCCTAGACCAAAAGACGTTTACTTGGAAAATCCGCAACTAACCAATAATACTACCTCCCTATCGTCCCTAATGTACCCACACAAAATTATGTAAAATGCCCAATGTCAGGTGACTCACCAAGACCTGCGTTCTTGATACTCCTTGAATCTGATAGGCTAAAAAAACCATGTTTAGACCAATCGGAAACTCGACCAACTGCCTTGACCAAAAGTGACCAAATTTGTGGTACACTTCACCACAGCCGCCCCTGAGTCCGACGGTGTCGCACAACGATAACGGTCTGACTCACCCATCACTCGACCAACTGGACCTAGGTCACTCACACTTCTTCCCATGTATCAAACATCTTCGACACCTGCGTCAGGTACTGCCTTTACTGCACTTGATCTTCTTATGCTTCCCTTTGACGCTTGTTCTTGTTGTTCTTGCAGAAACTCTATGCGCCGAGTCGCCCGACCTTGCTTCGCCTGTCCGGTCGGCTCGGTCGGACAGCCCACGTAATTCTCGTGCACTTCAAATATCGGAAGGGCGTCAGACTGAAGCCGACAAGCAGATGCAGGATATGCTTGCAGAAAACATGCGTCTCAGGACCCAGGTGGCCCACCAGGCAACACGAGGTGCGCATCTTTGGTCTTCGTCTTGTACTTGTCTTGGCCCTCGTTTGTCTTCAGCTCTCATCCCTCCCAGCGTCTTCAAGTCAATAGGTGCCTTGATTGATGCCGATAGGCAGTCCGACGATCATGTTGACCAGCTTCGACCAATTTTAGAGGAGCTGGTAAGCGCGCGTCATGAGATGTCCCTTCTGGAGGCTCATCAGTCCCATCTCCGGGATCAACTTGCACTTGTTCCCCGGAAGCAGCTGGACGGACAGTTTGACGCGAAATCACTGCGCATGCAAGGCGACGACTTCGCGCGACACATTGCCGAGCTTCAGATTTCAATTCAAGACCAGAACGGGAATGTCCGGTCTTATCAAGACAAGTCAGACGCTTGGACGCTAGAGTCGGGTCGTCGTCAGGTGGCACTAGACCAGTGCCGCCAGCGCTTGATGAACTTGCTGCATCCGTGTTCGGCTGCTTCCTCAAGCATAGATTGGTCTGCGTCGGCAACCTTAGTCGCCTCGGAGCAAGACCAAGACCGCTTGCAGCAGGACCATGACCGACATCGTTCATTGGCTGATATTCAGCAGCCCGAAATTGCACAAAAATCGAAGAAGCGCGCGGACGCGCCGGGTAGCTCGAGGGCGCGGGGCACTTCGCGCGGACCCAGACTCGGGGGAAGCGTGCAGTGCCTCATAAGCGAGCCAAGACACAGGCGCTTCTTATGGACTCGGACTCGACACGGACGAAATCTACAGCCCCTCGGAAAGTCGAACGCCCTCGCGCCGTACTGCAAATCGCACCAAGCACACAGGGGTCTCGTCCGAGGAGTACTCCAGCGAAGGGTCCTGCGATTCCGAGTTTATGGTCGCCATCCAGTCCAAGTCACGAACGAATTTACGTGAAAGTTTCATCCAAGTGGCGTCGACATTGGGGTCAGAACAGAAGACCGGTTTGCCAAGTGACGCCACACCAGTATCGACATCAGCGAAGCCGGCGCCTTCGGTTCTCCCCGGGACATCCGAGCTTCATAAGTACGCTCTACTGAAGAACATGGCGGTTGACACCAGCTCCCTTCCGCCGCGGACGTTTAAAATCACTTTGCCGTGGTCGTCGGGGCAAATCGGCTGTTTGCGCCGGTCTACCCTGACCAAGCAGCTTCTGGCCCGGTCTTTCTCTCGCCCGGACCCCTGGCTTTTTCCACCGGCCAAGAAAACCCCTGCCGCGTCTGCATGGAGGGAGGACTTGATTACGTCGGCGCAGATCTCCCGCCCATACGGCGATGAACCATTGGAAATTTTTCGAACACCCCAAGATAGGACTTGTGTTCCGCTTGACTCCGTGTATCGGCACTTTGCTAGGCCGGGTGAAGAATTTCAACAAGATCCACGATCAAGCAATTTGGGAAGCTTTCCACTACTTGATGCTTCCCCCCGATCGGGTGCGACAAGATCCGGGCCTGGCGACGTTCCAGAGCAAGCGCAAGCGACGTCGAATCCGGGCGGGCGAGACTTGGCAGTCCCTGTGCCAGTACATTTTGGACGGGATGCGATCCCGCGAGTGTTACGTCGACGTGTTCTTGTACCCGGTGTTCCTCCACATGCCAAGGCGTCGCGTTGAGAAGACCAGATTGCTGGCCGACGACGGCACATGATACCCCGGTCTTGATTGCGCTGAGCCGGTCGCGGACCTCAAGGATGCTTTGGTCCAGCTTGACCGGAAGGACCCCTGGCGTAACCAGTTTCAGGATCAAGTGGAAAATCATCCGTCGATGGTCATCGGCCGTCTGTGGGGAGATAGCAAGTGAAGTCGCAGGTAGTCGACCAGATAACTCGTAATACATGTCATCATTTCTTTTTCATATGTCCTATCGTCAAATCACTTGAACTAATTTTATCACTCTCTCCATAGTTGCACCGAACACGTTATCGTAAACAGTTCCACCCCCATCACGAAAAATAGTCATCACATTCGTCATTCCGCTACTCCAATTCGTCACAGTTCATCACAATTTCACATCAACTCCGGACCTTCCACATCTTCACACCGGTCTAGACCGACCGATGCTACTGCGTGTCTTGTTCTTGGTCTTCATGAGTCTTCATCACTGCTAAGCGATTACGACTGACTTGTTCTCGTTCAAAATCTTGTAGAAGAGCCCCACAATTCAAGTCGAGCTCGTCTACCCAAGTTGATTCATCATGGTCCTTCCATCGGACCAGGTACTCTCGGTGAGTCCAACCGAACCTGGTCTTCTTGGTCTACCGAACATCTAAGACCTTCTCCACTTCAAAATCGTCTTTCTAATGGTCGTTCCCAACTGTACTCCGGCAGTAACGCTTCATCGAAATCAGATCTTTTTTCTTCGTCTACCAGACAGGGAGTTTTGGGTCGATCAGGAAATTCTCGGACCAGCTTCAACTTGGACACATGCACGATCGGGAAGACCTTGTAATCTGTACCAGTTGTTACTAGACGGGCAGCGTGCTCACCGATCAGCTCGGCAACACGGAAAGGGCCGTGCCACATGTGAGCCAGACTCTTCGCATAGCCCTCTTTCACTCGGTCTAGGTATAGCCATACCCTCGCCCCTGGTTCTATACCGTGGGGTCGGACCTGGTCATTGGTCCGGTCTGCCCGGTCTTGTGTGGCCTGACGCATCTTTTCGTTGACAACTTCTTTTTCATGCTGGTAGTGTTTCTGGACCTGCATGCTCCAGCGTCGAGCATCGCGATCGCGTGTCCGGGTGCAACCGATAGGTATCGCAGCTTCCAGTGTCGACCAAGGGTCCCATTCATATGTCAGATAAAAAGGCGTTTCTCCTCGGACCCGATCGGTCGACGAGTTGAGTGCAAACACCAGCCTTTCTGCATACTCGTCCCAATCTCGATGGTCTGGGTCAGCAACGTACATCTTGATCGCCCTCCTTATGGTCTGCACCATGCGTTCCGCCGATCCATTTGCTTGCGGACGATATGCCATCGTCGCACTCTGTTTCTGGCCTAGCATGTTATTGAACCACCGGAACACCTCGGCCATAAAACCGGGTTCACGATCGTGCTTGATGACCTCGCTGGCGCCGAATATTAGGAACACACATTCTTCGTAGCTCTGGGCGATCTGCTCCGCAGACCGAGATGCACTTGCCTTCGCAATAACTAGACCGGTGAACAGGTCTACCCAGATCAGCAGCTCAGTGTTTCCGCGCGTCGATCTAGGCAGTGATGGTATATGGTCCATCTCTATGACCTGGAAAGGGTAGGTAGCTTCGATATTTCCGGGCGATCGCTCCTTGATTACCGGTCTACCCTTTCCGGTCTCGCAATCCGTGCAACAGCCCACATATTTCTGCACACTGCGGAAAAGACCTATCCAGTGGAAGTGGGACCTGATCTTGTGATAGGTCCTGCCTATGCCCTGATGTCCCCCTTCTAGACTCACGTGATAGTGATGAAGGACATCCGGCTGCAGCAGCTCGGGGATCACTAATTTCTGTCGTGAAGGAACTTAAATTTTCGAGACTTCCACTCAAAAACAACA
>CM047585.1:14362207-14392847 GCA_026184515.1 Peronosclerospora sorghi
ACCTTGTTACTTCTTGGTTACTTCAGCACTGGCTTCAATACCGAAAATTCACTTTATGGCCGACCAAAGCACCGTATACTCTTTGAATATACCTTCCGTATACACTTCGCTAGAAATTTCAACCACTTCACCACATTTCGCCAGTCGGTCCCGGTCTGCACTGTCTTGGTCGGCATCGCGGCAGTAATACAATAATCCATTATCATACACTTCGTATCTATCCGCGATCTTGATGAACTCTTTCGTTTGATAGTTCGTCAACTTGGACAGTTCACCACGCAGGTAGGTCTTTAGGTTCATAATCCATTCTTCTTCGTCCGGCGCCTTGAGGATCCGTTCCATCCTTAACTGTTGCACTGCATATTCGTTCAAACTTTCCTTCGGGAACGGTCGGCGAGACTTCTGAGCTTTCGATCTAGTCGCGACCATCAAATGCACCTGGACTGGGGCGTTCTTGGGTCCGATCACTTCTGGGAGCCTTTTATATTCATCAATTCATCCATAACGGCCTTCTCGGTGATCGTAGCACCGTTCTGGTCTTGCATGGCCTTGGTCGCGAGGTAGTCGGAGCTTCTGTTCTAGTCCCGTTTCACGTGCAATAGCTCGTGGTTGGGGTGGTCCTTCAATGCCTTCATTACTCGATCGTTTAGCGTCCTTAGTCGTGGAGCCTTGCAGTCGATCTCTCCGGTGATCTGCCTGATCACTAGGTTGGAGTCACCACATATGATGACTCGCCCCTTCTCTTGCGACGACAGCAGGTCCAGACATAGAAGTAGACCTCGGTACTCCGCCTCGTTAACAGTAATATCCGGCATGAAATCGGCAGCGGCTGCAACTATAGACCATTGTGGCAACTTCCACAATATGCACTATAGGCGCCGACCTTCTTCTTCACGCTTGCCGATCCGTCAAAACTTAAGACCAAGAGCTCTTCGTCATGGTCGACGGTCGGTGGCGGTCTCGAAACTGACTGCCGAGGTTGCTTCCTCGGGGCAATCTCTATCAATGCCTCGTCCACTTCAGACCGAGGGGTGATACTGGCAGCTAATGTGCCCAATATCTCTTCCTCGCCCCCGGTGCACTTAACGACCTCGAGGATCCACTGCGACAAGACCGCCGACCATCTGCCTAGACGTCCGTCCATCCCATTGGCTGATAATAGCCAGGCCAAAGTAGACCGTCTTGACAGGACCTTTATAGGTCGGCCGACCAGCAGGTTGTAACACACATCCAGAATTCGTAGCAACGCCAGAACTTCTTTCTCGACAATTCCATAGTTCACTTCATTTGGTTTTAGCGTCCGGCTCGTAAACGTGACTGGATGATACACACCATCGTGATCTTGCACTAAAGTGGCCAAGATAACCCACTTACTGGCATATACGATAATGGTCGGCACTTTTTCGGCAGCGAAATGCTTGAGAATCGGTGCCGTCGCAATCTTAACCTTCAACATACCAAAGGCAAACTGTGCACGCTTTATATGATATTCGGCCTCCACTTGCGGACAAACTGCAGCAAGACCAGAGTCGGTGCCCTCCTGTAAAGTTGCCCGATCTCCTTCGCGCAACATATGATAGTCAACTTCCCGGAGCTCGTACAGCACAGCCGCGTAGATAGCAAAGTCTTCAATGAATCGGCTATAATAATTCAAGCTTCCCAGGAAGGACTGCATTGCCTTCAGCGATCTGGGGAACGGGAGGTTACTCAGCGAATCCAGGTCCTTGGGATTAGCCTCTAGACCATTGTCCGAGACCATATGGCCTAAATAGGCGACCTTGGACATACCCCAAAAACTTTTTATGGCGCTGATAGACAGGTTCCAGCGGTCGCATGTCCAACAATCGTTCAACCTTCTTGAACAGATCGTTCCATGACGAGGCAGGTATCAGAATGTCGTCGATGTACGACCGCCTCCCTAGAACGGACGGTCCTCTTTCCCGATCGGGTTCACCCTCTCTAAGCACATCATAATTTTCAACAGGGTCCCGATCGGTCTTGATCGTGAAGTGTCCGTACAATGCGTTGTATATCAGCCTTTGATATATCTGGGGCGTGTTCTTCAGACCGAACGGCATACGATTCCACTCGAAAAGACCAAACGGTGTCACAAATGCGAAAATCTCACGGGCTCGATCAGTCATCGAGACCACCCAAAATCCACTTGCCATATCTAGCGAACAATACCACAAGGTCTTGTCGAGGTCTTCCAACAGATCATTAATCAGCGGCATCGGGTACACCATGAGTTTAGTCAACCGATTTACCAGCCGATAGTCGATGCACAGTCTAATGTCAACGCCGTTCTTCTTGATAACAATTACGATCGGCGAGGCCCATGGCGAGGTCGACGGTATAATAATCTTGGTGACAAACAGTCCTTTAATGAGATCAGAAATCTTTTCACGGTACTGTGGCGCCACGCGTCGACATTGCTGGGCAATTGGCTTGGCATCTCCAACGTCAATATCGCAAATCGCACCACGGGATGCAGGTGGTAAGGCGTTGCCCTTTCCGATCAGCAGATGTCTTTTCTTCCATATGATATTCTTCAACTGCTCGATCTGGTCTGGACTGTTAAGGTCTTGATCACCCACTTGTAATTCATCCGTTGTTACTTCGGGCGAGTCGGCAGACACTTCAGGGAGGACTGCCATTTGGCTTTCCAGCTCCTGAATATACTGTTCCCCGCCTTCCTGTATACAGACTTGTTTCATCTTCTGTGGCGATATCACCTAGACCATCTGGACCGGCTGAACGCCCCTGGTCTTGATCGACGGGCTGTCCTTCACTGATATCGGTCTGATTAGGAATACCGTCATGGTCCGACCTAGCAATTTCATGTTCCCCTTCTTCCGTTTCTTGATCCGCTGTCGCCTGGTCTTGTGCTGACACCACGTTGACTAACCTTGGCTCGTCTACTTGATGTTCCACCGTTCCTGGTGACTGCGGCGCCTTTCTTCGGACCAACATCTTTTTTGGGGTGACATAACTTGGTCTTTCCACTAAAGGTGAGGTATCCTCTTCCACCGACCCATCATCGCTGATAAGATCGGTGGTCGATTGGTACGCCAGGTTTTGCCACTCGACATACCGCCTCGATCCAATCGAGACGAACCCCATCTTCCTTGGTACCTTCCCTTCTGCTAACCACATACCGACAATGTGTTATTGTCCAGTGTCAGAGGCTTGTCACCGATATTGGTAACACGGACAAAATCACGTCGACCAGCACTCTTTGCGAAGGTCGGGACCCACCGATCGCCCCTGGTCAACCATAACTTCCTCGAACGAAAACCTTTCTCGACCGGGGTATCGGCAGACCGACCGACTGGGATAGTGAGGTCTTGGTCCCACCGGACCAGATCGGTATACGAACCATACAGAGGTCTTCGACCATCCAACTGGACCTGGACCTCATCCGGGAGTGTAAGCACTCCATGTGACAGGCCTAGGCGAATACCATCTGGGACCATGAAATCCATACCTAGTAAAGCGTCCTGACCAGCCAACTTGCCAACCCAAGCGCTGAAAAAGTAGACCAGCGATCCCGACAAAGTAATTTTCACACGCGTTCTTCCTTCGGTCATATAAGAGTTTTCACCTATCCCGACGCATTCTTGTCTCTGGGTATCGTCTATACGAAATCCGACCTTACGAGCAAAGGCGGAGTCGATTATCGAGACTTCAGCTCCAGAGTCAAACAACATCGTCGTTTTCTGGTTATTAATCTTGCCACAGGCTTTCGCCTGATTGAACCATTTATCAGGCGCGTGATACTTCCAGTATCCGCGGGATTCGCCAGGCAGCAAGTCCAACTGCATCACCACCTTGGTCCGGGAGTACTCATCGGTCTTCAGACTGTAGACCGGATGGTCTCGGTCGACGCAATTTGGAATAGAACGTGTATTGTCGGTCTTATCCTCCTTGCCGACATACGCATAGATGTGAACCGTAGAACGCTCGGCTCGATCCAGATTCCAACCTGGCGAGCGTTCTAGTTTAACATCTTTTCTGCGTCCGGCGGCGGCATCCCCGCGTGCTTGTACGGCACGTAACACTTGTGTATCATGTTAAAAAATTATTTAATCTTGCAATGGCCGGCCTCGTGGATCTCTCCACATGACTTACACAAAAAGGCAGTGGTCAGTCGGGTGGCCGCGTCTCTCGCACTTCTTGCACACCATCTTCTTCCAGCAGTTTGGACCATCATGTTTGCTCGACCCACAGTAGGAGCACTTCTGACGAGGTCGGTCCGGATCGGACTTGCTTCCGTTCCTTCCCTTGCGGTCTACCTGGTCGGACTTCGACCTGGTCTTCGGGTAAGGTCCCGCAACATAGACGTAACGATACTGGTCTTCATCCGATGACTCCTGGCTGGATTGACTTCCACTTTCCCCTTCCGATCCCGTGCTATCTTCGGCTACGATCGCCTTGACCGCTCGGGTCGCTCTGGTCCAGGGTCTCTTGACCGGATCGGTCTGGGTCTGGGTCTTGGATCGGTAGCGACCTGATCCACCAGCACTCTTCGCCCTCATGCTACGTGACTGCTGTAGCGTCCGTAGAGTCTGTTCAACTTCACCCGAATCCTTAAGACGCAGCAGAGTAAGCTGTTCCGCCAGTTCTTGATCGTCCAGGGTACTAATGTAGTGACCCACATGTTCCAGAGCAGCACCGTTCGGCGGGTTATTATCTTTAATTGTTATGCCGGCACGAATTGCAGCCACGTTCAACCGATGCAAATACTCGATCGGTGTCTCGTCGCTCCGCTTCTGCATATGGTGATACTTGCGGGCACTCGAAAATCCGGAGTTACAATATTGCCCTTCAAACTCTGCACAAAGCTGGTCCCAGTCAGACCGGACATCCTGACTTAACTGTTGGATCCAGTTGGCAGCCGGTCCTTTCAACAAATCCCGGAATATCAGAAACTTTTCACTTTTCGGGGTCTGGTCTCGCAGGAACGCAGACTTGACCCGACCGAACCAAGACCGGGCCTCGTCTTCATCAGTATCCTTGCCGGTGAAGTCCTTGAGGTAGGTCGTCGCGGCCATACGGATTCGCGGAATCGCAGCAGATCCAAAGTCGTAGGCAGTAGTGGAGGCTAGGTTAGCCTTTCGCACCTTGCCTGCGCCTGTACCATCTGACCCACAGTGGTCGTCAAGACCGCCGACCGACTCCATATCACAGTCACTTGTTTTGATTGGTCTACGCGGTCTGGCCGGTTGCGGCCTGCGCTTCCCTTTGCCGACTTGCTTATCACTTCGAGTGGCCTTGTCCACAGATGTTACCGATTCCATATCCACATCTCGGCAAACATTGGCACTTTGCTGGCTAGACCGGTCTTGGACATGTGGGCGCAGAGGTGGTCTAACCCGGTCTTCCATGAAACGCTCCATCATCGTCTCAAACATGGATTGGACGTTAGCTGGAGTCATGGTCAACGTGTTGATACCCTCCTTTTGCGGAACTGAGGCCTGTGGGGGTCGCTGGAGCCCCGACTGGAAAGCAGCCCTTCGCTGCCGCACATCCTTTTTTTGTTCCGGATGGGCATGGTCCACCCCCATGGTCATCCGCTCGTCACCAATCTCCAACTCTGATGCTGTTCGAGGCCGGTGGAGACTGATAAACCGATTCGTCATCAGAACCAATGTCAACAAGCGCTGTGGAGACTTTAGCGACCTTCACTGCTGCGGTGGGAGTTGGGCGGCGAACCGCCCCCACCAGTGGGACCAAATGGTCGTGGAAGGTCGACATCGACGATTTCAGCCTCCAAGTCTCAAATTCTAACAGTTTTTGGACATCGGCGGGGTTATGCATTTTAATGCCAACCTCCGCCAACATCTCCACCAAGTTTTTCACCAACAGTAATGGGCGATCACTCTGGACCGGCTCGGTAATGGGACCGAGAAGACGGTCGGGATCTGGAGGTTCAACACCCGAAAGACCACGTCAAAACGAACAAATCGTTTCATCTCAAAAATGTAGTACATCTTGCTTAGGTCTTCTTCAGTGATGCCTCCATCTCCGACCTGCGACTTTTCTTCGAGGTCGTCTTCGTCGGCCGGCATTCCCAACCCTTTCTTGGGAATATTGGGTAGCTTGGTAACCTTGGGGATGTTGGTCTGATCGTTCTGATCAGCCTCCAAGTATTTTTCGTCTTTTAATTTTCCATCAACTTTTTTATGCACATACATAGGATCTGGACCTTGGTCCGGATCCTTTCCGGGACTATAGCAGGACTTGCTATAGGCTATAGTCCCGATCGGCTCCGGTGGGAGCCTTTTGGGGAGGAAAAAAATATTAATCCCGATCTGGTCCTCCACCAGGCCAGACCGGACATCGCCATCTTAATCGATAACGAAGACGTAAGGTGATAGCCTTTCCTTACGCCCTCTCCAGAACGATTCCAAATTCAAATCTTCAAATTCAATCTTTGATAACACCTCGCGGTGATATCCACGATCACCAAGTGATCCGGGCACGCGAACTATTGTGGTGGAGTCAAGTTCGAAATCGAATACATTTGTATCGACAACCTGACCACCACCATCGTGCCCAGCCTTCCAACTTACGGGGGGGGTACCCCGCGGACCTCCACTCGAAATCTGGTCCGATCGTCCGCTGCTGGCAGACGACCGGTCATCATCCAAAGACACTTGGTCCGATTCACTTAAGACCATCTCACCTTGTGTACCCGATGGAATGGGCTAGTTACACACTCGGTGGATCGGGATCGCAGATCGATCTGATTCGGTCTTGAATATGAGACCGTGCTTGCTAGGTGTACCTGGGGCGGAACTCTTCACCCCAGGTACGTACAGACCAGAAACACTTCCAAAAGATAAATTCCAATAGGTCGATCGTCCAAACGATCTAGACCTGACCAATACGAAATAATAGAGGGTAGACCAATCAACCGGTCTAGACCCTGACCAATATGAGAGAAGACCAAAACCGGTCTAAACTCCAGCCAATGTTACAATGAGCCAATATGTCCACGTAAAGACCCAATATGCCCGTGAAACTCCACAAACGATATCTCCACGTAAAGAACAATCCATTGAATAGCACGTTCCAAACGTACTTGAGTCAAAGTGTCGAGATCGCCAAATCGTACTCCCGTCGAGGGACTTCAGGTGGCCAAAGTGCGCGTGCGGCGCGTACAG
Source organism: Peronosclerospora sorghi (assembly GCA_026184515.1). Classification (NCBI taxonomy): domain Eukaryota; phylum Oomycota; class Peronosporomycetes; order Peronosporales; family Peronosporaceae; genus Peronosclerospora; species Peronosclerospora sorghi. The sequence goes on from CM047585.1 coordinate 14,369,377, forward strand.
ACCGGGTATAATAGGCAAGAGGGGATAATTCAACCCTCTGCCCCCAAACACACCGCGGAGGGCGGAGGCGACTAGTGTACGTGAAAAGAATAACGGCGACCCCTTGCTGCGGTGTAGACCAAGACCAGAAGAGGTTTTTGCCACTTATTCCTAGACCAAAAGACCTTTACTTGGAAAATCCGCAACTAACCAATAATACTACCTCCCTAGGGTCCCTAATGTACCCACACAAAATTATGTAAAATACCCAATGTCAGGTGACTCACCCAAGACCTGCGTTCTTGATACTCCTTGAATCTGATAGGCTAAAAAGCCCCCCCCCCTGTTTAGACCAATCGGAAACTCGACCAACTGCCTTGACCAAAAGTGACCAATTTTGTGGTACACTTCACCACAACTCCAGTATACTACGCAGCGCGAGCCATCGTGCACTTTGCTGCTAGTCGACCAGTAGAGGCACTCGGCCAAACGCTGCACATCCAAAACACCTCTCTACCAGTGAAGAGCGACGACTTTTTCGCGTACTTTACTGCTGCAATAGCCAGCAAGAAGTTGGAAACGACGGCTTTTACGGAAGCGCAGTCTGCTCCAAGTTGCCACCATAGAGACTTCTCCATTGGAGTTAAAAAACTGGTGACGGATATTGACTTGTTCGAAATTTATTTGCAGAGCGACAAGGTGTTTTGACTCAACGCTTTCATCGGAGCTGCTCCCAACCGCTGGCATCTCCTACCCAAGTGTTAACAAGGAGCTATTGGTAACGTACAATGCGCAGTGGTGAACGCGCTCAGCACCCGTTACGAGTGTTTTGGGGATTCGTTGTCAGACTAAGCCAATTGTGGTTGCATTCGAGACGTAAAACTGTAAAAAGTTAGAGCGTGTATTCAATTTTTAGTCGTTTGCAAACCGAAGATCATGCGGTAGACGATGTTGGTTTATTTCCACGACTTGCTGGGTGCAACGCTCCCTTACAAAGGGTGTAGCTAAGGGAAGGGATCCCCTTACGCTACGGCACTCACTACACGCACGACCGGTCGAGGTCGTGAGTCTGTACGAAAGAGTGAAAAGTAAACTGAATATATTTAATATGTAATTATTTAAACTAATATAAACTATATGTAACACTAAGTAGAATATTCCTAATTCGTACCTAGCTAAAATGTAGTGTACACACCTGTGTACTGACACGTGGATGGCTGACACGCCACCACACCAAGGGCCCATGCCCTGATTGGTTAAATTAACCAAAGGTTCGAAACCTTTCAACCCGGTCAATACTGACCTCAGCCGTGGTGTACTCATGTACACCAACACTCACTCAGTGTTACCCGAATGTAACCCCGTTACATGAATTGAGAAAAGCTGCCCATGCGCAAACACGGAGATTCTAGATACATTCCCACGGATTGACTGCGCTTTAGATTGCTTTTTTACAGTTTGCGATTGTCCTAGAGATCATTTTCACATTTGCGTTCGCCCTTACTTTTGATCGTATTAAAATAGTCACATTATATTTTATTTTAAATTAGGGGGGGCAAATAGCTTTTTCCTAACTGAATTACTAACTAATAAATAGGGTGTGTGCACGTAGCAAATTGGGGGTTTGCATCTAGTTGTTTCCTTAAAATAAGGCAATATCGAAATTAGTTGGTAACCAACTAGTACCAACTCAAGAAATGACACGTACTAATTGAAGGGATAATAACACGGGTATAGCTAGTACTTGACCAAAGAGATGCATAGTGGTTGTGTCCTATCATGAAGTCGCCCAGTATATACAGTAGTTGACTAACCTGCAGGTCAATGATCATCCGGGGCTATGACTCTACTAATGCCAAGATGCAGCTAAGTCATTGCCCTGGCTATGTGGTACGTGCCATTTCTTGTACCGGTACTTGAGTTGGTACGTGTCATTTTTTGTACCGGTACTTGAGTTGGTACGTGACATTTCTTGAGTTGGTATTAGTTGGTACGTGTCATTTCTTTGAGTTGGTACTTGTCATTTTTATTGGTGTAAAACTGCGTGAGTTGGTATTAGTTGGTTACCAACTAATTTCTTCACACTCTTAAAATAAAAAAGTCCAAAAGATAATGAAATAAAATGTTTACCAGTTTTACCTATATTAAAATAAGTTAATTCAAGGGGACTGATAGGTGTACCTCACCCCCTTGTTACATGTACCTCGCTTTTGATACGTGTACCTCACATTACAGTTGAGCGCGCTGGCCCCGATATAATCTACACCTATCACTCCCCTTTCAAGAATACAGTATATAGTATACAGTATACATAACTAAAATTCAGAGACTTCACCTATACCGGTAATAAGCGTTGCCGCTGAAGCCACCCCGAACTGGCCGCTATCTACTCACCGGTGGCATTGCTTTTGCAACCATGCAATTTATCTCGGGCCCAGTTGCTGACTGGAACGATAAACGGGAAGGCGCTGAGGTGAATTCAAATTCCACTGAGGGCGTAAGCGTATGAGTTAGTAACGTTTTATGTGTTGTGATTCTTCAGGCCCTGAAGCTCGCCTTACAACCGCGCAAGTCAGAAGACGAAGAATAAAGATTTGGCTCAGAGGAGAGTTTAAGTGTCGGAAACACTCGGAATAAACTCAGCACGAAAGTCACAGTGTTGCCGTATATTTTGACGACGTATCTCTAAAACTGAACTTTTCTAGCTTGTGCTCGGCTTGAAAGGCAAGGATAGCGTATGCGAGAGATTCTTGCGTGGGATTAGGTGCCGTCACATCTGCTTCCCAAAATGGTTTCTATGTAGCCACAGCGTGCTCGTGAAGAGCAGCAGTGGCAGTTGTCTTGCCTGGTCTTTAATAGGAACAGTAGCAAGTGTCACGTTGTTTTGCTTCGCAATCAAGTTGCACAAAGTTGAGTGCCTACAAATCGCTGCCTTTCGAATAGACTCCCAAGGAAAAGGAAGGTGTTCACCGGTTCCAACCCGCTTCGGCTAAAGAACACAACCCAGTCAGGCACTCGGCACTCGTCGGGGATCGCGATATTTTGTAGAGCACAAGTCTGGTAGACAACTAATTCTCTCGATCGAAAACTGTATGGGAGAACATCACGGCGCTTGTCACCACAGAGAAACATCATAGGCTTCTCTTTGCAATCCGCTGGCAAGCCACCATTATGATGCAGATATTCGGACAGCATGTCCGCTGAGCCAGCATCGTCGCCTTTGCAGATCACTCCGAGGGGCAGTAGCTCTCGCGACGTAGCTGAACCCACAGAGAAAACGGGCATCGATTGTAGCTTTTTGAATACCTCCTGTTTCAACTCCAACTCTAATTTATTGACCGCGTTGCTCACAGCAATTGCACTACGTGGAATTGTGGCCCAGATGCCACTGTAGAGCTCCAAGTGTGTCAGCACATCAAGAAGCTGTGCATCATTAAGGTATTCAAACGTCAAGACGTCGGTAAAATAAATTTTATTACTTTGATCGGAGGACGATCCAGATTCAGCTTTCTGCTCAAAAGCCGCCACGTACTTATCATCCGCTGCCTTAAGCAGCAACACCGTGACAGTCGTGCTTACAATATAGTACTGGTAAAAATAGATATATGTAAAGTGAGGTACACGTATCAAAAGTGAGGTACATGTAACAAGGGGTGAGGTACACCTATCACTCCCCTAATTCAATTGTAATATTAAAAATTATTTTAAATAAAATTATATATATATATATAAAGGGTCGCCCCCCCCTCCACCCTACCGGCACCCCCACGTGACTTTCGACCAATAGAAATACTAATATACAGAGGCCTGGTCATCCTCCCACACCGGGTGCTGAGTAAACTCTTTCCGATCCACTAGATTGAAGCGGTTGGTTAGCTCACATACACCTCGTTTCCATTTTTCAGTTGACGAGTGTAAGATATCTTCGTCTGGTTGATTACTTTTTCTACTCACTTCTATTCATTTAAGTCCAATTAGACAAAACTACAAGCTCATCGTCTTTAGAAGAGCAACGTACGCAATATCATTTCAATCTGCACGAAGACGATTCATTTGGTTTTTTGATATGGCTATCAGAGATCGCTGCATCCCATCTCCGCGATAATAAACTGTCTCTTCACCCCAGCTTCCAAAATAAAACAAACTTGAAACACGCAAGACGCAACTACTCTACAGTCTTCACCAAGCCTTTTCACAGCATTAAGTACACCTAAAGCATTTGAGCTCCGGCAGGATTGCTGCAAAGTGCACGAAGAAACGACATCAACACTTTGAATTCAGTTCCCAAAATCCAAATCGACCCTTCCTCATACCTATTAAAAGGTCGATGTGCTTCTGCGATAATGAACATCCATACACGGACAAAGACTGCAACGCTTTTAAAGCTTTCGCATACCAACCGCAACAATTCAAGGTAAATAAACAATCGCCACCTCCTACATGTAGTACGTACGAGATAAATGACGTAAGAAAAGAGCCGAGATGCCTGTGTCTGACAGATTCAAACTTCGGAGACCTGTGAGGGATCGAAGATAGAACAGCTACTTGTTCCTAATGTTTCTGCAGTATAGAGCAACTACGTCATGTATCGATCGTACCACATCGTACATGGTGGGCCTTACATACCCTTTTTGACTCAAATTTAGAGACGTCAGCGATGTCAAGTTCGAGATAATTCCCATGCCACGGTCACTGGTCTTACCCCAGCAGATCGTTATCTCTTGAAGATGATGTAGCCGGACAAGATGCAACAGTCCATTGTCCGTGATACTGCATATAGAGCAAGATCAATTCTGAAAACAGCACTACAAAAACTTATCGAATCATTATGTACTACGTACTTTGCTCCAAACAAATCCATTTTTTTCCATATGCAACAAACACGCCACATTCATCAGCGCATTACTGGTAACCCCTTTCGTATCGATGTGAAGAATGCGCAGCTCTTTCAACTTGGCAAGGCCATGTGTGCCCGTATCGCTCACCTCTGTATTTGATATGTTAAGTGCTTTCAGTTTTCGAACACTTTTGCAAATTTCAAGCATTACGGAATCGGTGAGCGGCGTCTCTCCCAAATCCAGTCTTTCAAGGTTATGAAGGCGGCTGATCAACTGAAATTCTCTGCATAAGCACAACACACAACATGTTTTATATAGAGAGTGACTCGAGCTAGATTCTTCCCCTTTTGATTGATACTTTTATTCTTAGTAGCAATATTCATCTCTATTGGTCGAAAGTCACGTGGGGGGTGCCGGTAGGGTGGAGGGTGCGGGTGGGGCGACCCTATATAAAACATTAGCCCAATTAATAGAACTAAGGAAGAAATAGTAAAGGGAAAAACTAAACAGTACCGTGTCCAAATAGGCCTATTTACAACTCGATTTTACTCGATTTTGATTGGCTTTTTTCAGCCTGCAGGGTTTAGGGGTTAGGTTTTAGGGTTTAGGGTTTAGGGTTTAGAGTGTAGGGTTTAGGGTTGAGGGTTTAGAATTTAAGGTTTATGGTTGTTTGTTTGTTTGGTAAGTTTCCGTGGTCAATTGGTTGGTTGATTGTTTGCTTGATGGGATGGGGTGGTATATGTGAGACAGCGAAGAGGCGCCAAAAGTGAGCGGGACCCAAAAAATGAAAAAAAAGCAGTCTGAAAACAGCCAATCAAATCGAGTAAAATCGAGTTCTAAATGAGCCTATTTGGACACGGTACTGTTTAGTGGACCTCAATAGTAAATAGCATCTGTACATATAAAAGGAAAAAAATAGGTAAAATCTCAAATTGTTCTAAAGAACTTAACATAATTTAATTACCACCCAATCGATATACAACTACAAACAAAAATAACCAAACATCTACAAAATGACAATACCGTGCAGCTGCTTCAAAACCAAAATGTTGCTGTTTTGTAAAATGGTGCTTAATCAATCGAATAGTACTTACTAGTATAAAAATAGTTCCTATGATAACATGTATACCATGAAAACCAGTTGATTAAAAAATGTTGTACCATAAATACTATCAGATATTGGAAAAGAACTTTCAATATAGTATGCAAAGTATCTATTTAGTGTTATCCACTATAATCTAATTGGTATTGATGAATATATTGTAAAGGGTCGTATCTTCGTCTGGATAAAAAAACTTCGCTCTTCATTGAATTCGTCTGCGCCATCAGTGTGGTGTGCTTGTGGTTTTTCTTTCATGCACTGGAGGCAAAGTGTGAGTCTTAGTACTTCCAAACGGGACTCCCCGTGCCTGATTTCCAGTGCCGCCCATGCTCTCAGCTCGCTCCAGCATATTTCCATGTTTGACGAACTTGCTCCTCTTCAGTTCGTTTTTCCTACCTGAAAACCCCCAAATTTCGATGATTCCATAAACATGTTATGGTAACACTACATAATGTCCACCATATACATTCAAGTTGGCGTTCCACATCCTCTGCTGGTCGTCGGCACACCTGGAAAATTCGTCTCTTCATTTACATCGTTACCTCAGGTGGTTTTGTTTCGCAACTGCGTGTGCATATATCTGTACTTAATCTTTTGTGATAGTCTCTCCTGACCATTTGGAGATGATAAAACGCCAAGCACGGATGGCCCTTGAACACTCCCAAACAATATGTGTGACCCCCTTACCCGGTGCCGAACACTACCTGTCTACCTGACAATGAGAAATGCCACCGCTGTCCATAGTGAACGCATTGAGTTGGATAGTCGCCACTCGATAATTAACCCACATTTGGTAGTCTGTAAGCACATGTCGGTGTTCCCAGTGTGGTGAAGTGGAAGCTATATTTACAGTATATAAAAGATGGACTATGGTGGTTATCAATGCTTGGTATATTTTATCTCGCCAAACACTGCATACTAGCACGATGACGTTTGTTACGCTGGTGATTCCTTCAAACACTGAATATTAGTGACAAAGATTGTGTCATGCCTTTAATAGGTGAACAATACGAACACTTAGTGTAGCACGATGTTAGCTGGCTTGCATGCGGACCTGGCATTGTGTCGTATACGCAGTAAGCAAGAGTTCTTGCTTTGTGAGTTCTGGATCAGTCATTTCCATCCGTGGTGGTGATGGGGCTTGGATCGAAGCTTTTACCTTGCGCATATCTCCACCTTGTCGCCGTATTACACTGCTCATCAATGTATTTTGCTCCATGCCACGGATTGCAACATTTGGAAAGTTGCTTAGAAACAAATACTTGTCTCCAGCTAACAGTCCGCGCAAAAAGGGGTCAGTGATAATAAATGAACCTACAACATATCAATCCGATTTAATCATGGGTAATCCCGCAAAGAAGCGCATATGACCATCAGCCACAAACGAACCATTGACGAAACGCAGATCCTCGGTCGCATCCAGAATGACCGCAGGCTCCGTGGTCATGACAACGTGAGCGTTCATTAGTACATTCAGCGGCAAATCATGCCCCTCGAGCCCCACTTTAGACACTTTTGTCGCCAATAAAACAAATCGAAGCAATCTGGCCACACAATTCGGCCGCAGCATACTCGCACATTTCCTGAAACTGTATCCCTGAATCAGCTAAGTAGAGCTCTCAAACCTTGTTTACGGGTAGTCTCGTTTATCGGAATTGGTGTTTTCGGCCACTCATGACGGCTGCTATAGTCCGGCGCGCAATTGGATGGCGTGTTTGCGTTGAAATTCATTTAACTCAGAGAGGCGAGGGAGTGTGTCAAAATTTTCGCTACGCTTCTTGAGCCGCCGTCGCTAATTCTTGGTCAAATACTCAACAAAAAAGGGGGGGGCTAGGGCACATGATATAACAAGAAAAATAGATTGTGAAGACGAACTGTCAGCAGTGGATAAGGGAGTCAATACACAGGCGCAACTTACTAGTACAACGGCGGGTCCGTTCATGGCGGTGAAGCCAGCGAAAAGTCATGCGCCCTCGGCTGCCCCAGTTGATCGGCTTGGGTGTTCTCGATTGTTTTCAAGTGGTTAGGTCTTTTATTGTGGAAAATATATTTTCAGCCAATCAGAGGCGACCTGCGACGGCCAACTCGCTCACGGCTAATTTGTTTGTGATTGGTATGAATGTGGAAAAATAAGTTGAATTTTTGACCAATCAGGAGTGACCTCGCGACGGCCAACCCGCTCAATCAGATTAAAGAGAGTTTCTGAAGTAACTGTCAAAGATGATCAATCAGGTTACAGAGGGAATCAGTGGTAGCTCTCAAGGTTGATCAATCAGGTTACAGAGGGCCTCAGCGATAACTGCCACGTATTGAAGTCAGCGCTGAAGTAACCACAAAGTAGTGGGTGAAAAAAGTGATTGACGTTTATGTAGGAGTAGTAATACTTAATAGAACGAAATTTCCCTTGAAGTGCGCAGATCTCTGGCGGCCGTATAAAACATTCTTTTTTTATCCCATACAAAAACCAAGTGTAATACAAGGAAGTCGTTGAGCGAACGCCCTAGCAAGTGGAGCTGCAGCCGTTTGAAGTGCGCTAGTGTTGGGGGCAGCCTGGAACAACCTTTTGAAGTGTGCCCCAAGTGTAATTGATTGATTTGTTGGTTCGGACGGAAGTACTAAGTACCCGGGAAGTAAAACAAGGAGGACTGGCTTATTACCTCTTTGTGTTGTTAATTAAGTGGAATTATAATAATTTTTACCCCTTCACGACAACTGGTGCCGCGACCCGGGACTAACGTCGACTTCAAATTCAAGCTTACACAATGGCATTAGTAACACAAGAAAATGGTCCAGATCTTCACTTTATACTAGAATACACAGATGATGATACTAACAGGACTTACATATTTTTTCAGTATCAACAACAGGTGCTCAGATTACCAGGTGATTCTAGCTGTTGGTTTTCATTATTTGAGATACGTAAGGTGAAGCAGGCTGCACCCAATTTTAGGGTGCGAGACGATCTCACTACATTTGGAAATTTACAAGCATCTGTGAAGGCACTGGAGGATTTGTTCCCAAATTTAGGGTATGAGATTATCAGACGGTATGAGTATGAGAGTGCTTGTGATTACGATTTGACACGGACCGCAGAAGATATTGGACTAATGATGTCTTTACTATTAGCAGAAAATCAGTGGGAAACATCATTAATGGTATATCGAGAAGAAACTGACAATATCATTCCTACTTATTATATAATAGCAGATACCGTACATACACCGCTAAGGGAGTCTAAACTACCGGGTATGTTGGAGTTCATTGAAAGAATTGAGTCTGAAGAAGTACCACAGTTGCGACCTAGGAAAATTGAAAAGACTAAAAAGAAGTTGGAGTTTTCATCTGATGGCGATGAAATCATGTCCACACCCAAACTAGCTGGGAGCTATAGGCCCTTTTGAAGTAAAATGATTCGAACCTTTGATTATCCGTACCAAAAACGGAGGCCTTACCACTTGGTTATACTTCAAAAAATATGCTTAGAAAGATCCATGATTTACTCCACAAATTTCACTACATTGTCCATAAAAAACACCTTCTCTTTTAATAAACATTGATGTTTGGTTTAATCTACCTGGACAAGCATCTAATTTAATTCCTAATGAAGGTATGGCCCATGAATGTAAAACATCAGAAGCTGGAATTTTTTTAATTTTCTTTAATGACATTTTTCTTTTTTTATTTTCAATTATAAAAAATATTTATAAAAAAATTTTAATATAAATATATAGCATATATAGTAAGTATAAATATTTAAATTAAGCAAGAACCAGGGGTGGCATCACCTAGCCAGGGTCCAAGGCCGGCTGCACCTAGACAGGGTTCAGGTATGGCTACATCTAAACAAGATCCAGTGGTAGCTAATTTGGTGAAGATGATGCAAGATGGATATTTGAGTTTGGAAGAGTTAACTAAAGTCACGACAGTCTTGTCGGCTAGTCGCACACCAAATATACCGAGACGGGTGCCTAGTACTTCATATCAGACACCGTCTACGCAGCCACGAATGCCTCATAGTACTCCAGGGTATGGTATACCTGGTGGAAGTGCAAACGCATGGGCACCCTCACCTCAACCAGTTACAGCCATCATTCAGAACACTGAGATAAAACCTTTTGATGGGAGTAGGCAGGATGCCGGAAGTGGACGGGCTTGGTTCGCTCGATTCTCACACGTGGCTAATATATCACATTGGAATGATAGTCAACGTCTGGGAATGTTTGTTGATAGCTTGACAAGCACAGCGTCATGGTGGTACGAACAACTAGCCGATTCGGTAAAGTATGACTGGGTAGCGTGATTGCGCTTTTCCAAAAGAAGTTTTGTGTGGACAAAGTGTCGCCTCGAGTTATGTATTCAAGATTAACGCAGAAACATGATGAGTTGGCTACTACATATCTATACCGATTAAACGCAGCAGCGTTGCGAGCAGTGATGGATTTTAGACATGCGTTCAATGCGCCATTATTGGAAGAACACATTCAACAGTTCTTTGATACTATTCATGATCGCACCATACAGATGCAGTCAGTATCAACACATAACCTTCTCAACTATCGAAGAGCTATAAAAGCTACTAATTAAACATGAAGCGTGGCTTATGAGGCCTGGAAAGAAGGTGGTTACCCGTAAGAACGCTGATGATATGTATGAAGACCTGCAACCTATCGTGCATATGATGGGCGGGGAAGTACATGCAGCACAGCTGGCACGACCGGTATATGAAGACAAGAGTGCGCGAGCGTCACCAGATCCCAATACTGACAATGTAGTGATTTGTGTGCATTGTAATCGACGGGGACATGACAAAAGTCACTGTTGGAAATTGGGGAAGTGCGAGCATTGCGATAATGTTGGTCATGATGCAAAGTATTGTCGGAAGTTCATCGAAGAGATGGTCGAGATGCGTGCGAAATTGAAGTCAGGCGAGTTGACTAAAGCTCAAGTGTTGGAGCAGTTAAACGCCTAGCCCCACAGTGCATTGCAACCACTGTCGAGAGGAAAGTGGGGCATTGTCAAGTGAAAGTGAAGCGACACGGGTGTCACCCTGCACACAGAAGAAAATCAAGAACATCAATACATGTTATATGGATGGATCACTCACTTTGGATGAGGATCAAGAAAAGAAGAAAAAACAAGAAAAAGAAAATAAAAAAGCTATTTCCAGTGAGGATAAAACACAAGCTGAGCGAATAATAAGTGATGAAGTAACAGAGTCCCCAGCATGTGTCACACTGGTACAAAAAATGTGGGACAAAGAGATGGATGGCAGCGGCCAATGGAAGAAAAGCAGCCTGCAACGCAAGTCTATGTAAATGGGGCCATTGATGATCTGTAATTACCATTAATGTTGGATTCAGGCGCAAACATATCCGTTTTACATACCAATGTGGCACGGAAGCTACAAGTAGCGGTTCGGATGTTTGATACTCCAACTAACTTTTGTGGCGTGACAGACAGTAATATTGGAGCAATAGGTGTGGCTACAGTCAAGGTTCGCATAGGCTCATCAGTGGTTTTCACCTGTGATCTGTGGGTCGCTAGTATTAATACACATGCGCTAGCTATACTGGGTACAGACTTTTTGGTCAAGGCGGGTGTAAATTTGAACATGAAAGACCAAAGTTGTCAGATTCTCAGGGAAGAACCATTGCCGCTAATGACACAAAAAGATCTAAAGTCAGAAGAATATCTACAAGTGCATACACAAGTGATGGAGAGCGCTAACACACCGATCAATTGGACTAACGTGCACGCAGTGAGAACTGTTGGAGATAAACCTCCTTATGTGTATGTAATGGATGCAATAGATCCAATGAAGGTGGATCAGACAAAATTGGAAAGAGAGGTGTACTTGCATGAAGGAGTTGAGATGTCGGATGAAGCTATGGAAGAACATCTGGCACTCATTCCAGAAGTAGATAAAAGCCCAATCGAACAACCAGATATGCCTACTGCAGACATAGGAGAACAAGGAGTTACTACTAAATAACAAGAAGATAATCTACGTTCCTTGTTGTCTGAGTATGCTGATGGTTTTATAAGTTATGGTAATGCGCTACCACCTCCAGCTAAATGTACAGTTTCTGATGTGTATGTTGTTGACAATGCAACTATGCACAAAGAGCACGAATAGTACCGCCTACACTATTACCTAATTGTATGAATTTATACGAGGCCTATTACAGACTGGACTAATTCTGTATTCGGAGTCTGCTTGGGCATCACCGATCGTCATAGTGTTAAAAAAAGAACAAAACCGACATATGGTTGTGTATTGATTACAGGTCAGTGAATGAGAAGACGAGATTGATGGTGTATGCTATGCCGTTAATTGATGATTTACTGGACAATTTTGAGGGAGTAAAATGGTTGTGTTCAATGGATAATGCGAGTGGGTATTGGGCTATACCGATGACCAAGAGAGCTCGGTTGATCACAGCATTTATTTGTCCCTTAGGACATTTCGAATGGCTTCGGATGCCTCAAGGGCTTAAGAACTCTCCTCAAATATATCAGCGTATAGTGGATAACACTCTGTGGACAATGGTACGGCGGTCACAACAAATGGGGGTAAAATGCAAACTTCTAGGCGGCAAGGATAATGACAACGAAGAGGCACATGTGTTGGAAACAGATGTGTCCATCACACAAGACGTCTTTCATAAAGGCCAAGTAGTGAAGACTGATGAATAACACATTATCGGGAGGCGATCGTATATCGACGATATTACCTTTGGTGCAAGCAGTTGGGATACATTGTGCATCATGCTTAAGAATCTCCTGGAATCATTTAAAAATTGGCGGATCACTATAAGTTTACCGAAGAGTGCGTTTGGCAAACGCAGTGTGGAGTTTTTGAGACCTCGTATATCTGCAGAAGGAATTAAAACATCCCCCCGCAATTTGGACTCGATTGTCAAAATGGCGTTCCCACAACATTAAAAGGAGTTCAAATATTCACTGGAAGTTTAATATACTACCTACGGTTTATTGGTAATTTTGCAACACTAGCTGCATCTCTGTATGAGTTAACCGAACTACAGTTAAAGGATGGTACACAACTGAAGCACGCTGAAAAGTCGTTTTCGTTGCTTAAGGATCGTCTGGTGAATGCACCTTTGTTACGACATATTGAACGATCAAAACCATTGAGTATAGTTCTATATACCAACTCATGGGCGTTCGGAGCAACAGTGTGTCAAAATTATGATGGGATACTGCACCCAGTGCGTTACGTTAGCAAGGTTTTCAAAGATGCTGAAACGAGATATACAGGGGCGGAACAAGAGGTGCTAGCGTTGCTAAAAACGTTACATAATGCCAGTAACATTTTGGTTTGGGCAGCATATAACAGTGTATGCAAGATATTCTACAATGCGATGGATGTTCACATCGAAAAGTGTGACAGGCAGAGGAATCCAATGGGCAGTAATGTTGTCTCCGTGGTCGTTGGAAATCATACGAACGAATCATGAAGCTGTAGGATTACCTGCTTTATTAGTAGCGTCCATTGTTCCCGCAGAAAAGATTAATGAAGTGCTAGAAGATATTGCTCCGTTAAAATCATTGAAAGATTTGCCGATCATTAAGCCAATTCCTAGTCTACAACGTCATAGCATTGGATATGTTTTATCGTTTGATAGTGCAGTGCGTCTTAAAAATGACCCGGAAGGAGCATTTAGAATGATAGTGTGGGAGTTACCAACCTGGGAAGTAGTGGCAGCAAGATATGGGATTCAAGATAACCTTACCGTGAATGAGAATGAGTATCATGGACTAATCCATGTATTACAGATCGCACAAGACCATAATGTAACGAAAGCAATTATGTGTGGGGATTCTAGATTGGTTATTGGACAAGTCAATGGAGATCTACGCTGCAATCATGCATCACTATTGGTTTGGTTGGGCAGAGTTCGTTCACTGATAGAGAAATTCGAAGCAGTCAGCCTGATACACGTGGCTCGCAAGTATAACCAAGCAGCTGATTTTTTGACTCAATGTGCAATGAAAAGAGAAGCGGGAATGGAAAATTATCAGAGAGGAGAGAAAAACGGATCTGCAGCTGTTGAATCGTCTACCAGACTTGTTGTATGCCACTGCAGATGATGCTCAAGAGCATACTGAGAAACCACCCTGTGATTATGGCACCACTTCTAATAATGGGGAACAAATTGAAACGAAGTCGAATGATATATGGGTGAACGATGATCATGTATCACCACAAGTGTTTGTTCTCACGCGAAGTATGGTAAACTCTCGTAATGGGCAGCCCCAACACCAAAAGAATGTCACTGTTGGACAAGAGGCGGACACTAATGGTGATTTACACTCAGTGGACAATGATGTGGCTAGATCTGAAGAACCTCGGGATGAAGTGGATAATGATCCATATGAAAATGCCCCAGCTATCCAAATTGAACGGATTGGAACAGCCCAGATACAGGATGAGTGGTGTAGCAAAGTCATGGCGTATCTACGAGGAGATGATGATCAAATAAATTCCGCCAGTGAGTGGAAAAAGATAGCTCGACATGCGCTCACTTACGTGTTGGATAATAAAGGTGTCCTTTACTATTTCTCGAAAGCTCAAGATAAACCCGAAGAATATGTGTGGAGATTGGTGGTACCGATCGTATTACAAGAGGATGTGATTACATGCATATCATGTGGAGACCGGAAGTGGAGCACTTCAAGGAATTGGAAAGGTTTATGCTCGGTTGAGGCTCAAATATTATTGGCGAGGGATGTATGCCCACATTGAAAACTATATTGCAGCGTGTGAAGATTGTGCCACCGCAAAAGGGAGGCCAAGATACCAGGGGCGCACAAGTGGAAACATCATAGCATCAAGACCATTTCAGATTTTAGCGATGGATTTCGCATTGCCACTACCACAAACTGCAATGGGTCATGAAGCGTTGTTGTGCTTTATATGTCTGTTCTCTGGGTATGTGATCCTAATTCCAATGAGCACCACCACTGAGCAAGATGTAGCAGAAGCGTATATGGTGGGAGTTTATAAGAGATTTGGAGCCCAAGAAATGTTGACACATGATATAGACCCAATATTCATGAGTTCAGTTTTCAGAAGATTGAATCGAATGCTAAAAAAAAGCAGAGACCTACGTTAGCATATCGACCACAGGCCAATGGAAAACAGGAACGATCTTTGCAGACAGTGATCAAGGCAATCAAATGTTACATCACGGATCCGGAGCAGAGAGATTGGGATGAATATGTGGCTCCTTTGGAGTTTGCATTAAATACATCAGTGGAGCTTCAGCATCATCAAACTCCATTTTACTTGGTACATGGCTGGGAACCCAGAAATACATTTGAGCAATGATACCGCCCAAAGATACGTCAATCATTGAAAGAAATGCATTAGAGTGGAAGTCGGCTACAACTGAGAAGCATATGAGAGCGCAGGCGCAGACTGCTAATATCCAGGAACAGATAATGAAAGATAGAGCCCAACGTCATAATGACACAGTAGCGACTAAAGTATGGTCAACCACCAAAACGACGTATCAACCAGGTGAATTGGTTTGGCTGTATCATGATCTGGTTAAACCGGGTTATTCAGGAAGTTGGCGCATTTATGGCATGGACCATATGTAGTAGATGAACGGATAAACGACATGGTGTATCGGCTAGTGATACTTACTGGTGAAAGTCGAATATTCCCGCTTGTGCACATTGCCAGTTTAAGACTATATATCAATAAAATGAAACGACCTCGGGAGAGACTTCAGGTTGAGGACACACTTGAATTGGATGAGGCGTTACTCCCTGAGGACTCGTGGTATGAACCAGGTTATGATGATGAGTGGGGAGTAGAGCGAATTGTGGATTGTCGGGTCAAACAGCGAACAAGGAATGGACGTCGAACAAAGGAGTATTATGTAAAGTGGAAGGATACCGATGAGATGACTTAGGAGCCAGAAGACAATCTTTCATGCACCGTTTTATTGTATGAGTTTGATGCTCAACGAGCTAGGGAGAATCGGCATTACGCAGCTCAGACAGCCGAAGAGGACACTACAGAGGCTGAACTATAGACTCCTCATGAAATATGAAACAAGAGACGAAAGCGTCAAGATATTCAAGAAAATAATAATAGAACAAGACAGAAAAAATAAGAAAGATAAGGCCCCAGAAGATGTAGTACATCCCTATCACGGACCCATGTTGGTTGTGATAAGTAGAATGCGGACCCAAGTTGGTTGCATTGGGGGGCATAGCAAAAAATCAAACAAAAATAAAAACAAAGATACATGTTTACACGAGAACTGGAATTTGTTTGAGCATGTGGAGTAAATAAGTTGAAGGCTAGCGTTCATTGACGCAGCGTGTTTAAGTTGACGACTGATAATCAAATCAAGTCTATAAGTGAGCAGTAAATTAAGAATAAGATGTGGAATCTGTATAAGTGATATCGCATGAAGAGAAATATATCAGGGTATAAAGGGTGTGAAACCTGTGCGGCCACAACTAATCGTACGAAGAGAAGCCTACTAAGTTCCCCAAGGTGTGAAACCTGTACGGCAGCAACAAGTTGATACGAAGTGAAACCGCTAAGGTATTAAAAGGTGTGAATCCTGTACATCTATTATCAATCATATATGGAGGAAAGATAACAAGAACAAGATTGTGCTAAGAGAAGCCTATCAGGGTACGAAAGGTGTGAAACCTATACTGCTACAGCAAGATCGTATGAAGAGAAACCTGTCAGGATATTAAAGGTGTGAAACCTGCACATCTAGTGTCAATCCACCACGGAAATATTATATAACAAGAGTGAGATCGCACGAAGAGAAACCTATCAGGGTATGAAGGGTGTGAAACCTGTGCGGCCACAACTAAGCGTACGAAGAGAAACCTGGCAGAGTGCCAAAGGTGTGAAATCTGTGCGACAACAACAAAGATCGTACAAAGAGAAACCTGTCAGGGTACTAAAGGTGTGAAACCTGTACGTCATTGTAAAATAAAATGAAGAAGATCACAGCATCGAGGACGATTGTACGGGAGATATCCAACAGGACCTTACAGGTCTAACGGATGCAAAATTTATGCAGATTCACGAGATGTTATTAAGAAAAAAATGGCCATGAGGCGACAAACCTAGACGTCGCTGATAACCTTATACAGGGGGTATTAAGTTGGATAATTGAGGGGAAACACCTATATAGTGATCAGAAGGATGGAGAAGAAATTGCGCTGCAAGTCAGTTATATGGGATTTGATAAGATGAGAGCAGGACAGACCGTACGACGTGAAAGAGTAGACCGGGACAGTGTAAGTGGATTCACCAGGGTGACGAGACAGTGAGTGAGCTACCTGTTGCATGAAAAGACAATGTATACGAAAGAAGAAAGAAGCAGAAGTTGAATCACTGGGGCCAAAGGATGCCTACGGAAGGGGGTCATATACTGTGATTATTCTGGAGGCCAGAAGTTCATGCATGAGTCATGAGAGTGCGCGTGTTACCCGAGAAGAATGAATACGGCCGGCCGGGAATCGGTGTGTAATGTTGACATTTTGAGAAAAAAGAATTTTCGACCAATCAGGAGGGACCCGCGACGGCCACCTCGCGACCTGATAGGATTATGGAGGGTTGAGTGGAAATGGTGTACGATATTGTATTGATTTAAGTGATAATTTTCGACCAATCAGGAGGGACTCACGACGGCCACCTCGCGACGGCCACCTCGACCCTGATCGGATTATGGAGGGTTGAGTGGAAATGATGTACGAGATTGTATTGATTTAAGTGAGAATTTTCGAACAATCAGGAGGGACCCGCGACGGCCAACTCGTGACGGCCAACTCGCGACGGTCACCTCGACCGTAATCGGATTATGGAGGGTTGAGTGAAGTTGGTGTGGGATACTGGAGTTACGGAATTTTCTACTAAATAAAGCCTAGTGGACGCTATTGCTAACTGATTGTCCGGGAGATTTACTAAACTAAATTCGGTCGAAGCAATCTCGACTCACAAACATTCAATACAAAGAAGTGACTAGTGAGGCACCTACCTGAAGCACACATCCCGTCCAAGCTAAATTAACGTTGAAATATTTCACTGAAAGAATAAAACAACGTTGGTGAGGGGTTACGACTTCAACGGGAAGTCAAGATGGATAGTACGAATATGGTAGAGTCCCTCTGAGTCTGAGAGCAATAAGACGGGAAAATGATGAAGCAAGGAGCGACAACGAAGGTGTTTCCATCAGTGAGAATGCATCCCCAGATCTAAATGCCTCAGCGTCCACACCAGCATCAGTGTACATGTCTGTGTTATCATGGATCAAGGAAGAGGAGGAAGAGTTATTAAAGATGCAACGTGCCAGCAAAAGTACAAACAATCCAGCGCAAGAAATATATGACTTGTATAATCAACAATGTCGCATCAAAGGATGGATCATAAGGACCAAAAAAGGGGTCATGTCCAAGTTAGACCGAATGGGAGTTAAGCGCAAGAGAGGTGGTGAATGGGAAAAGGATGAAATAGATTGGTTAACGAACATGATGGAGCAAGAGGCTACTGCCACCGAAGTAGTTGAGCAATATCCAGTAAAATTTCCGCAATCAAAGAGGATACGTACTATATCAGCGGTGCAAAAGAGGATGCAAATGATAGGTCGGTATAGGAAAGATACAACTCAGACACCACCGAACCGAGAAAGCAATCAACGTCGCTTAACTAAAGGGCATGGCAGAAGATGGATGAAGCGAGAAGATGACGTATTGATAGAAGCGATAAAACGTGGAGATATGGATACAAAAGCTATTTCAAAAAGTTGAGTGACGTCACAGATAAGGATGGAAATAAGCTAATGCCAAGGACAGAGAGTGGAATTAGGCATAGGCTCCTTCGATTGAAGAACCAGTTGCGTAGTGCCACACACTCATTCATACGACCAATATCCACATACGATCAAGAGAGTGTCGCAGAAAATGAGGAAGACATAAGTTGCACTGACCAAACAGTATCCGAAAGCCAGAGATTGGGACCTGAAGAAGACGACATGTTAAACCAATTAGATATCGCGGGTATGGAGCATCGAAATGTGGTGACCCAAGCATGTGAAGTTATGGGTGGACATTCGATGGGATCTCCATTAAACAATGAAGAATACATACGAGCTGTAGAATATGAGGAAGAAGAGAAGTCAGCTTCTCCGCTGGAGATTGAGACTGCTCCAATAGTATCACAGGTGGTTGAGCAGATGGTATCTGATAGTCAAAGATTGGGATTAGAGGAGGAGGACAAGCATAAACAGTCAGTCAAATACATTCCACAGCCAACAGAACGATCTACAATAGCGAATGAGGATGAGAACGTAACCGATGCAGATAGGGAGCATCTCACTATGGAAGTCTAAGAAACGGACCCTAGGAATGGACAGACAATAGAAGCTTCATTAAATGGTGATAAATCTGGGCACACTATAGAATGTGAGGAAGAAGAGAAGCCAGCGTCTCCACTGGTGATTGATCTGGCTGAGTCGACAGAGGATTCGGAGTCCAGTGCAAGTAATAGGGATGAAAAAAATGGACTTGGTTTTGGTAGAAAATGATACGCACGGTAATATTGAATGTGGAAACGTGGAAGTGTAAGATGAAGTTACCACGGGGAGTGTTGATGTATCTACAACTGAAGATATTGAAAATGAGAAGTCATACGGGGAAGTCTTGAGTCACCTCACCCCAATGACTGATGTGAACGCATAAATAACTCAAAAAGTGACTCAAAGGGCAGAAGAGTATCGTAAATACACATTCAACAATATTTTGGTTCCAATAGACCAACCACAATTATTGTGGAAAAATAAGGGTCAACCAGGGTCAACCGCAAGGCAGGTGATATCACGCATGAAAGATGTTGAAAAGGAGTGGTGTCAAGAAGTTGATACCGTCACTATTGATCCAGGAACTATTATTAGTCTGGCCAACTCTTTGGACTTTCATCGAGAGCTTGGTGGAAAACAACAACTCAGAGCCATCAATCCAGACGATGCAAGAAATGTATTATTCGTAGTCACGCTATTATTAAGAGATTCGGAGTCTCCGGTAGTCTTCCTTCGGGAATGATGGGGTGGAGCTTATGGACCATGTAGAGATGAGTTGTTCTGTCTATTGTATCATGTCACAATACCGCAGTTTAACTATCATGGAACTTGCAGGCATTGGTTGTACTTCAAATTGAGGGAAGTGTATATGGATAAGTTTTTTTCACGTCAGTGAGTGACTATCTCCTCACTTTGTGCTTAATGACACACTTGGAAGCATTTAGTGTTACCGATCCGATCCAGTACAAGTATGAATGGGATCCAAAGGATGTTACGTCAACAATGGATCTTCATGTGACAGCTTATGGAGTGGGGCAGTGTTTAGCTAAAAGATGGAAGACATACGACAATGATCACGGTCCCGATCATTTCATGCCGTTAATGAGAGGGGTGTTATATTTACAAGTAACTGGAGATTTTAGGACTGAGTGTATAAATACGAATCAAGTCAGCCTACAGAGATGGGATTATGGAAGACTTTGCGTCGTACGATATCACGAATTGAGTTTTCTGGACTGGGGAATAGTATGCTCAGTTGGATTCCGATACATAATTATAACCACCGCTAATGTGGGGGATATACGCAAGAACATCTACAAACTGCGATGGTTACCCGTGGTCAATATCATGAATTATGTCAGAAGATTCAGCACAATCGATAAATTGACTAGAGAACCAGCACCTCCATTACTGCAATTAATGACCAAAAGACAGACTATTGAGTCGCTGAGGTCCGCATCAGTGATGTCAAAGATGGAACAGACGCAAGTCTATAAGGAATTTCAACGTACGCTAGATATGGACCAATTTAAAGTCGTACGAGCAGATGTGGAGACGAAAGGAATTGTTCTAGCTCGTGGTCCTTACGGATGTGGAAAAACATCTACAATTACTGCGATTGTGTTAAAGCTACTAGCGGTGTTTCCACGGGGTCGTATTGCTATCGTCTCAGAAACAAATGCAGCCATTGATGAAGATCTTAAGAGGTTTATGGACTCCAAGGTGATACCGGATCACGATATAGTGCGGTTGGGTGAGATAAAGGGTACGATGGCATTACCAGAAGCTGAACATTATTGGCGGAGGTTTCTTTCGGAAATATTACAACGAGAGCGACGTTCATTGGAAGGGAGTGTGGTTCGCAAATATATTGCTGCCAGATTGAGAATGAAGGAGGTGGAGACATTGGAGCAAGCGCATGCAACTATTGCTACTTTGGCCCAATTAGGACGACCAGACTACCACACGATACCTTACAATGTAATCATTAATGATGAAGGAGCTCAAACGGAAGAGGTAGCGTTATTACAAGCTATCAGACCGAAAGTTGAAGTGCTGGTATCTGTAGGTGATCCCTATCAGCTTTTTGCATACTCTCCCATAAGTGAAAAAGTAAGACACCGGTTTCACAGTGGAGCCCGCCGTCATAAAATTACCTGGGGGTTGTTGCATTCTATAGAACATTTTCGCGCTACCCATCAGTTATTACCAGCGTTTCCCGGAATCACAGTGAATGCAAAATTTAGAGGTCATCCGAAAATCACGAGATTGTTACAAGTATTCTACCCGTATACAATCCGAGATAGAGCAGCCATATCGAAGGAATTATTTGAGTGGTATGCGTTTCAATAGCCTGGACGTGGTTGATTGGGGTAAGCCAGTTGATCGCAATCTTTCTGGAAGCAAAGTATCAAGAGTGATCGAGTTATTTGGATTAGCTGCCAAGAGTGGGTGAGAGAGATGGAACGTCAAGAGTTCAGGCATACTAACATTATTGAGTTAGCAATGGTCATATACTTATTGGGGAAGATATACGGAATGCTGGAAGGCGAGACGCGAAGAACAAGGATAGCTGTGAGGAAGTCATTGTTAATTATTTCGCCATATCAAAATCAAGTCAAGGCTATACGAAGGCAATTAAAGTACATGGGTTATGTGTATGACGAATATCTGGATATTGAGGTAGCTACGACCTACTCTAGTCAGGGTCGTGAAGCAAATATCGTTATCGTATCTATGGTTCGATCACACACGCTGGGATTCCTTGACGGATACCCATCAAGATCATTATTGACACTTAGCAGAGCTCGGGATTACCTCTTCATAGTTGTGTCGCGTTATGTTTTTGAATGCGAGAGTACCAGGAAAAGGGTGGTTAACATATGCAAATAAAACGAGGTTCCAGTTTTCACGACAACTATGGATGAAAACGAGGCACGTAAATATCTGAAGTATGATTGTTAAGAACTATGTGTGTGAATGCCTTTTGCTCGCATACGCTAAAGTTACGCAAGGGGAGATTGTGGTGAGGTGGAAGCTATATTTACAGTATATAAAAGATGGACTATGGTAGTTATCAATGCTTGGTATATTTTATCTCGCCAAACACTGCATACTAGCACGATGACGTTTGTTACGCTGGTGATTCCTTCAAACACTGAATATTAGTGACAAAGATTGTGTCATGCCTTTAATAGGTGAACAATACGAACACTTGTGTAGCACGATGTTAGCTGGCTTGAATGCGGACCTGGCATTGGGTCGTATACGCAGTAAGAAAGAGTTCTTGCTTTGTGAGTTCTGGATCAGTCATTTCCATCCCTGGTGGTGATGGGGCTTGGATCAAAGTTTTTCCCCCGCGCATATCACCACCTTGTCGCCTTACTACACTTCTCATCAATGCATTTTTCTCCATGCCACGGATTGCAACATTTGGAAAGTTGCTTAGAAACAAATACTTGTCTCCTGCTAACAGTCCGCGCACAAAGGGGTCAGTGATAATAAATGAACCTACAACATATCCATCCGATTTAATCATGGGTAATCCCGCAAAGAAGCGCATATGACCATCAGCCACAAACGAACTATTGACGAAACGCAGATCCTCGGTCTCATCCAGAATGACCGCAGGCTCCGTGGTCATGACAACGTGAGGGTTCATTAGTACATTCAGCGGCAGATCATGCCCCTCGAGCCCCACTTTAGACACTTTTGTCGCCAATAAAACAAATCGAAGCAATCTGGCCGCACAACTCGTCCGCAGCATACTCGCACATTTCCTGACACTGCATCCCTGAATCAGCTAAGTAGAGCTCTCACACCTTGTTTACGGGTAGTCTCGTTTATCGGAATTGGTGTTTTCGGCCACTCATGACGGCTGCTAGTCCGGCGCGCAATTGGATGGCGTGTTTGCGTTGAAATTCATTTAACTCAGAGAGGCGAGGGAGTGTGTCAAAATTTTCGCTACGCTTCTTGAGCCGCCGTCGCTGATTCTTGGTCAAATACTCAACAACAAAGGGGCGCTAGGGCACATGATATAACAAGACAAATAGATTGTGAAGACGAACTGTCAGAAGTGCATAAGGGAGTCAAGACACAGGCGCAACTTACTAGTACAACGGCGGGTACGTTCATGGCGGTGAATCCAACGAAAAGTCATGCGCCCTTGGTATCATACTCAACAACAAAGGG
>CM047585.1:14396845-14410593 GCA_026184515.1 Peronosclerospora sorghi
CAGCCATTGGATCCATCCCACAAGACCGCTGGATACATAAAATCGGTCTATGCGACTAGCTTGTGCTCCTCTACAATACGTAAAGAAACTCACTGGCGTGATCGGGATAATCTTGTCTAGTGCTGACGTCATACTTAAACGCGCATCTTGTAATCGTAACAGCTCTACCATAGACGTTAGCTCCTTATTCTCCGTCTGTACTGATCTGTGTTCGCCAAGCCTGTCTAAAACTGGACTTTCCACGCAATTAAAATCACCGCCAACTATTAAGTGTTGATCAGTCGTGGAACATGTCGTTCCCAGTGTGCGAAAAAATGTTCTCTTTCATATTATCTCCTGTTGGTGCGTAGAAATTTACCAATGTCCGTCTTCGAAATGCTACTCCAATATAACGTGAACTCCGTTCTTCTGTCTTCCAAGCTTGTGCATCTGACACTATTCGGGGATGAAGAAAAATTGCTACTCCTGCCGCCTTGGTTTTTGAAATGCCCCAATATGAAAGTCTATCCTGAGTGCTTTTATAATTCCACATACGTTCCAATGCTTGTGACACTTCCTCTGCCACTTCAGTCGAATCGATGTGCGTCTCTTGGAGAATTATAATGTCAGGTGCCAGTTGTCTCTCACTTCACGCCTGCATCCATTTCTGTCTACTCCGTGACGGGAAACCTCTCACATTTTCACTTATGATCCTATGTCTTGAGGTCGTCTGACTAGCTGATCTTGTGTTGGTACCAGCGTATATTCCTTCTCATGTAATGAACGAAATGATGAATATACGTCATCTACCGTAGGATCCCGCAGAACAGGATGCTGGAACTTTGCTAACATCTGGCTGACCTTAGTAACTACCAGTGCTCCTCCATCTGGACACCTCTGTGTCTCTATGGATGTTTCCTCCTCCTTGGTGTGTCCCATCGTTTCCTGAAAGAAGTTAACTAGATTCAACCATGCCCTCTCTTCCCCAACCTCGATACTTCTGACTAATTTCCGTATGCAGAGTTTGTCACGGCTAGAGTGTAATGCCGTTGGAGGAGTATAATGATCGAATCCATCGGGCGAAATTCCGCCCCCAGTAACAGAGCCTGTTGCTTCCCAACAGATGCGCGCGTAAAGAATATTCCGCGCTTAAGTTGCAGTGTATTTCGGCGCACACAAACGAATTAGTTTATTCTTCCCATACTGCGCTTGACGTACCTCCTCCGACGAGGTTTAGTTGCTCATTATGGCCGCCTTTAGTTGCGGAGTTGGAACGCTGGAGACGCGGCTTTCCCACTCCCGGAACCACGCCGCAGCAATACCTTCACACACTCCTCGTTTTCCGAGATCAATTACCGCGTACCAATACTATTCGCGAAAGGATACCGTGGGTTGGGTCAGCACTGCTTCGTCTATTAAATATAAGATCTTAGGTCCTCCTCGAGTCAGTTTAAACAGATGTAATAGTTGATTTGCCTCTCGCTTTGCCGCTTCCATCCATGTCTTCCGTGTCGTCGTTACCGTTGGAAAATTGACCCGTGTACGGTCGGTCCAATATGCCTGAAGACTGTTCCAGGCGTTCCTCCAGTTTTGAGCTTCCCCAACGGTCTCCACTTCTGACCGTTGAGGCCTGGTCTTCACCTCCTATTCTGGGGTGTGATTGATATTCCCGAAGTAGGTTTGTACACTGATTCCATTGACACATCTGGACGTTTAGATGGCGACGACGCTGGTTCGCGTGATTCTACTGGTTCACTGCTCTTAGCTGGAAGAAGTCCACAAAGAGCTTGTGCGATGATCAGATGGAACAGATCTTTATCGTCTTCGCATACGATACGGTCGTCGATACGGATATTAACGAACTAATACTCACGATACAAGCACGTCACAGCGGGAGCGAGTGCATTCCCGATGATAAAAATGATTTCAGCGCCTTAAAGCGCAGAGCTAGGAGTCACTCCAAGCGACAACCCTTATAGTGAGGGCTGTGGGAATACGCTGATGTGTGAAAGATGTCCCATGGAGGATGGAGAATCCTTCATGCTTGCCACGAGATGACGCGAGTACCTTCTCCGTCTTGAGAAGCCGTTGCGTGAATCAACGTACTAGATTTAGTTGTTTTTATATTAACTCTCCAGGTGCGACTGAATGATCTCGGTCTAAACTCTCTGTTTTCGTTTTCTTTGTTTTCCTGTGCTCTCTTTTTGAGAGAATGTGACGCTTTTCTCTCTTTCTCGCCAATGAACACGTGATAAAACTTCACAGGCTTGAGCACTTCATATCTTTCCCGCTCCAGTTCATGTCTCCAACCATTTGTTTTTATCGTCTGGCTTGGACAGCTTCATCTTATTAGAGGCACGAAAAGCCGTACATGTAGTGCGTTTGGCGTTGCATTGCTGTCTTCTCTTCTGTACACGGTCGAACGATGCTGCTGCTGTCGATGGCAATATATGCAGCAATCCAAATGCTCCAACTTTCCCCAAACCTGATTTTAAACTTGAAAGTTTTGACTACCTTGTTCCAACCACATTCCTCGTCGTCTCTACCAACTTAATTAATCAATGAAGACCACTGCGGGCCACTCTGAGAAATGGTAGAGCGATAGTGCGCCGAGGATTGGGAGCGCACTCCACAGTGGCCGATGTAGTTCGTACCGTATGGTCGGTCGCCCACTTCTCTGCGTCGGAGGGAGGAGGAGGTTCAAGGAATGCTGCTAACGTTCTCGATTTGAGGGTGTGCTCCGTGAGACACACAATGTAACGATCCGTATGAGAAAATCTGCGTCCGTACTCGTCTCTTTAATCAACTCCTACGCCCACAAATCACCTGCACGGGCGCAGACGACGCAGCCCCTGGTGTTCCGAATGGCCAGCGCGTGGTGCCACTTCCAGTAGTAGTCTACACCCGCGCCCACAGTTGGAAATTGACTTCAGAGTCACGCCGTCGCGCCATGGCCTGCATCCGCAACCGCTACCGTATCGTCCGCCAGCTCACGCCTACAACATACGGTGGGGTCTACTTGTGCCACGACGAGTGGGTTCGCTCTCGTCGCGTCGTCCTGAAATGTGTCTCACTCGTGCATGCGATTCGCATGCTGGAGCGGCATCGACCCGAGCTACAATCACCGGATGACCCGCGACAAGAAAAGGCGTTTGCGCGCTTCCAGCGTGCGTGGGGCGAGAAACAGCATCCGCACCTCGTGCAGTACCTCGACGACTTTATTGAAGGCCCCACGCTCTGGTTTGTCCTCGAGTACTGTACGGGAGGCGACCTCTACTCGAGCGTCAATCGGGGCGAAAATCGTCGACTCGACTGCACCGAAACGCTCGCAATCATTCACCAAGTCGCGCACGGCGTCGCGCACTTGCATGCGCACGGCATTGCGCACCGCGATTTGAGCCTCGAGAACATTTTAGTGCATCGCGGCGTGTGCAAGATTGGCGACTTTGGGCTCTCGACACGGACGAACGAGCTGTGTCGGGAGCGGGTGGGAAAAGAGTACTACATGGCGCCCGAGGTCGTGGCGCCCCATGTCCCCTATGACCCGAAAGCCGCGGATATGTGGTCCCTGGGTATCATCTTTTTCATTCTCGTCACGGGGTCGCCGCTCGTGCCCCTCGCAAGTGACGAGGACGCTGCGTTCCGAGCGTTCAAGAAGGTCGGGGTGCGTGCCGTGCTAAGGGCGTGGGGCATGGACGAGCTCCTAGAGGAACATACGATGCAGCTCGTAGAAGGCTTGCTGCAGTGGGACCCGACCACCCGCTTGAGTATAGAGCAAGTAGTAACCCACGACGCGCTTAAACAACGACCACCTCGTCGTTGTTTGGTGTAGAGCCATTCGCCGTTTTCGCATTTTTAAAGATTTCTAACATTTGCAGCCTACGAGTCTGACGTTGCACGTGCATGGAAAGCAACTTGGATGACGCCAGGCTGGCGCAGGCCTGGCTGCTTCGTTGCAGACAGGACGCTTCTACAGTAGGCCCCTCTCTCACCGACCTTGATTACGAAAGAGCGATCGAATGCAGCGTGGACTTCAACATGCACTGCATGTTGCATGTGGGAGGACACTATTTAGCACAACACTGTACTTACTCTCAACCTCTTAAGGATTTTGAGGACCAAAGCGCCGCCCTTGTTTGCTTCTTGTGGTACGAGCCAGAGGTGGTGAACAGAACACAGGAATGGAAACAGGGCACTTTGCATCGGACACGACTAAAAAATCCATTAAGTTTGCGTGCGTACTCTACTTTTCCACGCGTACTGGCGTGTCGTCAGGAACTCTATCCATGTCGACATCGGCCTTTCTTTCTGGGGATTAGCCTGGCAATTTAACCCCGAGGCGACACGAGGCAAAACATACACCCAAATGGGTCACTTAACATTCAATGCACTCACCCCGACTCGTACTTTTTTTCAGCGGAAAAACGTAGCGTTCATCAGAAGTAGACAGTGAAGCCTTTGCGCGGGCTTAGGGACACTTTTTGTGAATGAGCGCGGCACCGTGCTCGGCGTATTCGGCTTTGGACATCCACATTTCATGAAACGAGCCGAGCGACGCGAGAATGGAGCCACCAAGGAACGCACCCACACGACGCTCCTGGGCGTGCGCCGCAACGACCTTGACGCGCAAGCTATTGGTGAACCCAGCGCTAGCATTGCCAGCCCCTGTCATGGGTAAGGGCATGTTGCTCAATGTCGACACGACTTCGCGTTCGATGCGCGTGGGCATATTCTCGAAACACGAGCTGCCTCCGGTCAAGACAATGTTCTGGAACAGCTCCTTCCGTAATTCTGTCTCGGTGGTGAGTCCCCCCGTTTCACAAATCAAGTCTGGAAGTCGCATCCCCGTTCGATCGGCTGCCGACATGCTGATGGGTTGGTGTTGGTGTTCGTTCCCAGTGGGCCTCGCGGGGCCCCTAAAATAATGTTCCGTCACACTAAATCGCTCCGTCCCCAGGGCAAGCACGGTCTTATCGGGTAACTCATAGTTCATGAGAGGCAACTGCGCATTCTGTGCTTCGTCAAAAGGTCCATCCGCAACACGACAGAGTCCGCTCTCTTTCGCTTCCACAACGTATGACCACGTCTGTTTCTTCCGCGTGGCAATCACATTCTCCACCGATGAGGCTGTCAGATTCTGCTCGCGCGCTTTCGCCACCTGGGGCGCCAACTTGAGTCTCAAAAACGCATCGAGGTCGTGCCCACCAAAGAGCATTACTTGACTCTTGGGATAGGAAAATGCATACCCTTCGTGCACGGACGTGACACTCGTATACGTCGCGCCCATTTCCACCACTAAACCAGTGGTTCGAGCATTCGCATAACACACGAGGACGGCACTCTTGGCACAAAACAAAGCTGGCACGCCGAGTTCCTCCATCACCACTTCGACCATCTGCTCTCGAGCTTTCAGGTCTCGCTTCTTGCTGCTGCTAGTGGTTGACATCGTCTGCTTCTCATGCTTCTTACTACTTGAAACATCCTTCTCCTCTTGATCCTGTCCTGCCTCTCCAGTCACTTCGTCAGGTAGAGCAAAGGGTCTTTCGACCACTAAAAGCGGGTGTTCACTCAGCCTCGTCTGCAGCCTCGCACTGCTTGCGTCGAAGATCCACTGAGCCAGTTTCTCTGGATCCCTTTCCATCTGCGCCACTTTCCGATTCACTCGTCGTCCGACATGCTCCTCGTCCTGCATTTCGTCCAAGGGAAGTGGAGGCTCGAACACGCGCGGAAAATCTTCTCCCGCGTATCCAAATTTGCATCTGGATGTACCGTACTCAAACACAAGGGCGTTTAAATCATTTGCTTCCGCAGTAGCGCTCGAAAATGGCGGGTTACTTGTGCTATGATGATCACCTTCGTTGGCACCACTGCCAGCGTACATGGTGGAGAATCTTCTTTGTGGTCGACATGAATCATGCTCTTTGATAGGACCGTGGTGAACAAGAATCCATGTGGGTCACACCAAAGTGATACTTACTACAGACCCGAAATAACACTGTTCGAATTCAAAACTAAGAGGAAATCTCGCCTTTAATCCACCGTACACTTCCGATTGAATGACGGACAAATGAAATCAATAATAGTTTGACCCCCCCTATTTGACCCCCCCTAATCAGGGGGGTCAAACTTAAAGTTTAGCCCAAACGAAATAAACGTTTATATCAATCAAATATCAGGTTTATATCAAATTGAAATACACCCCTGCCGATCTGAGTGACCCGTTTATTTCACTTCAAAAAAAGTGTTTATTCACCTCAAATACGCAAAATGAAGGACGTACTCGAACGTATTCTGGCGTGGCAACTCGCAAATCCCCACAAGACACGAGACGAGTGTGTGAGACACTTTAAGGGCGTTGTAGCTCCTGCCACGAAGGAAACACATGAATAATACTCAAATTAGTCGATACTTTGGCCATGACACGCTTGATTTCTACCTAGATAACCACACTGAAGTCATTGCGCTTTCTCCCTGGCACTAAACGATCGAGAGGAAAGGAAGCTGTTGTGTTCACTGTCTCCGTCCGCTCGAAACAGAGGAAGGCGACCTTGGGTAAGTTTTTTGTTCGACGTACTTGAAACCCAATCGCCTCGAAGATGGTAAGGAATCGCGCATACGTCATAAACTGCGAGTGACGAAGGCACAGCAGTGGCAGCATGAGAAACAATGGTCCGCCTTCTTTCAAGTGTTGTCGATAGAGTAGAAGCATGGCGCCCCGTTTCTCAGCGCCAGGGCGCAATTCAGCACCATGCTCGACACGACGATCTGGAACTCCCATGCGGCAAGTGGGTATTTCAAAACGAAATAAACGTTTATTTGGGATATGAGTAGCTCGAGAGCTGCTCATTCCAAAGTGTGTATATCGTGTGAAATAAACGTTCATATCGCGAGTGTTTATTTAACGAAATAAACACTTTTTTTTCTTATGTCTGACCCGCCCCTAATTTCATATTTGTTGAGATGGGTCATTATACAGGTTCTTAGCTCTATATATTCACTCTTTCAAGTTCTAGGGCATTAGTGAAAAGATGTAAATTTATTTAATATAAGGGAATTTTGATAAAATCCCCCTTTCCTGGAAAATAATACCACAAGTACTCCTTTTAAAAATGGAGCGTATTACAAACCCATTTTAGCCTGAAATGTAGCCGGTGCGTATACGCACGGTGCGGCTAGCGCACAGAGGAAAACTTTTCCTTAAAGAGGCGTCTGCCGCTACTTATCCGATACGCCCTTATAAAGGGCTTAGTAGGAGAGCTCTCCTACTCGGGGCCAAGATTTCCGGGTTGGTTTACTACTTAGCCTTAACGTCTGTGTTGGGGGTGTAAGTAAAGGGAGGGCTCCCTCTTACCTACGACACTCACTGCACGCGCAATCGGTCGAGGTCGCGCTTCTGCACTTTAGAGTGAAATGTAAACTGAATATATTTAATATGTAATTAGTCTAAATTAATTTAAACTAATGTAAATTATATGTAATACTAAGTAGAACATATCAAATTCGTACCTAGCTAAAATGTAGTGTACACACCTGTGTACCGACACGTGGATGGCTGACGCGCCACCACCCAAGGGCCCCTCCCTGATTTGTTAAAATAACCAATGGTGTGAAACCTTTCAAACCGGTCAATACTGACCTCAACCGTAGTGTACTCATGTACACCGACACTAAATGTAACTCGATTGTAACCCCGTTACATCCTCCCCCATCAAGACTATTGCTTACGCAATAAATCAATTTTTGTTGGAGAAGTCCAACGCCAGTACCTCTGGCTATCCATGAACACTTTTAGTGGTGTTATGAAGAAAACTATTCCGATAACTCGGAAGTGGATGTCCTTGGGGAGATCTCCCCAACGGCTGGTCACGCTGACAGCGCCGAACGGCGCTGTCGGTCGTCCAACCCATTCCCCACGCGTGGGGAAAACGCACTAACTCGTGCGACACCGTTACCCGCTAGGGGCGATACCTCCAGGTCGCTACAGGCGACCACCACAATGAACCGTCCTTGGTTCATGAGGCCCGACGTGCCGTACGGGCACGTAAGGGACCTCGCGACCCTCAAAAGAGGGCTAAGAACGCGGTCAAGAGGGGTTTAGCCTCCTATACCCCTGGTCCAGCGGCTATACTGCCGCGTGAAATTGCGCGTCGGAACCAACTTCGGGCCCGACTACTAACGCCCAAACATTTTACTGTTAAGTCCTACCGTACGCGTCTCGTGAAGCAGGCACGCGGTGCCCTCGTTGATATCATCCGCGAGATTCCCTTTGTTCTCTTGCGGGACGAAAGCGTCGAAGACGCATAAAACGAATTCCGCGCTTGGGCGGAAGGGGAGAAACGCCTCCCTAGTTTCGATGCGCTGTATAACAGCTTTTCCGAACACGACGTTCGGGTAGAGAGGGCGCTACGCTTGGCCTATGCCCAGGCCAAAGCGCAAGGGCAATTACCTGCCTCGTACTACACGCGCTCCGCTCTCGATGTGGTGCCGGAGAGAAATGCAAGCACCGCATCTGTTTCCGGCAAACTCCCAGATACTGGGAGTGAAGGGGCTTCTTCGGCCGTTTTGGTCGTTGACTCTCAGTGGGATTTACCCTCTCGAAAGCGTCAACGCCATCACGGCAATCCTGCCGCAGGGGAGTCTCGGATTCTCACGAGCTCTGGGAATGTGGATACCCTTTCCACTTCACCAGGTACTGGGTCTCACCCCGGTGATGGCGTCGTGCCATCAGGCGTTCCACATGGTAATGTGGAGCACCCTCCGTATCGAGCACTGGAGGAGGGGGTCGCGCTATTGCGACGTGAGCTCCACGAGCGCTGTGATCGGCACAGCCGTCGCATCCAAGATGCCCAGGAGGGACCCCGCAACGAAGGGAGTGCGAATGAACGCATCGAGGGGCGGCTTGCCTCCCTCGAGTCTCTCGTTGCGGAGCTTCAGGGTCGTATTTCAACCCTGTCGGAGATGTTGCGACCTGTCGTGCCTTTTGGATATCCAACTTCTCACCCTCCTCCAAGAGGGGACCCGCCTCCGGGTTCTGGTATGGCTTAAGCATACCCACATAGAAGGATGGATGCGTACGCATCGCCTTTGGGTGTCTAAGGTATACGACAAGCCCTTTCGGGCTAGCACCTTGAAAGGCCCCACAAACCTGGGGCGCAGTTTGTTCCGTAACACGTTAGAAACTGAATGTGTAGGAAGATTTTTAGCGTTTAATAAAACACTTTCTCCTACTTTGTACACTTTTTCGTTTCGCCGCCCCTTGCGGTCAGCTTGCTCCTTCTGCTTGTCTTGGCTTTCCGCCATGGCATCGCAGACGTGTCGTAAGACACTAAGGCGCGTCGATAAAAACTTATCGATGTGCTTTCGAACAGATACAGGGATTACATCAGGGAATCATCCCCCTCAAGCCCTGGGCCACACACACGTGGCGTCAACGGAACCCTCGGATTCACCAATCCGTTCTCTTAAAACGGGGTAAACCCCGTAGATGCATGAACCGAATTGTTTATAGCAAATTCGGCCATAAGAAGCATCTCACTCCAACTCTTTAGAGAATCCGGACATACACTCCGGAGAATGTCTCTACGACGCGATTAACGCGTTCTGTTTGTCCGTTCGTCTGCGGATGATCAGCAGTGGACATAAGGAGCTTGGTACCTAGCACCTTAAACAGCCCCCCCCAAAAAATTTCCCGTAAAACGGGGATCCATATCCGATAAAAGGGAATCGGGTAGACCATGCTGTCGAAAGACACGGTCTAGGAACACCTTCGATGTTCCTTGTCAATCAATGGACTCTGGAACCGCCGCCAGGTGAACCATCTTGCTCAAACGGTCTACAAAGAGCAATATGCTGGTGTTACCGGCCTTATCCTTCGGAAAACCGAAGATAAAATCCATGCTAATGGATTTCCAACACTCCGTTGTAAACGATAAGCTCGCCAAAGGCGCAGCTGAACTTGCAGAGGGTTTAACCCTCTGACACGTCTTACAGGTGCGTATATACGCACCGACCCACTTATACATGTTGAGCCACCAATATAAAGCGCTTAAAGCGCTGTAGGTCTTATCTCGACCTAAATGACCCCCGGTAGGGGCGTCATGTGCCTCAAAGAGGATTCTATACTTCATTTCGGCGTCATGAGGAACTACCACCCGCGGAGTGTCCTCCGCGCTCGTTCTATAATATAGCAAACCGTCACAGTACCTGTAACGGTGTAAACGGGCTTTAGCTCGGCTTGACGGATGGCTCAGACTAGCCAAGTCCCTTTTCACCTAACGCGCTGATAAGCGCCGTACACTGTGGGTCTTTTCTCATACTCCTGGAGTATGAGATCCACCACAGATGTGGTGACGAATGTCGCGTGAGCGAGCTCGTAATCTGGACGACGCGACAACGCGTCTGCAAGCACGTTCTGCTTGCTAGGTTTATACTTAACCTCGAAGTTTAACTCCTCAAAGAAGGAGAGCACTAACGATCCATCCCTTGCGAGAGATGAGGCGACTTTGTCGCTGTCCGTAATGACGCGTGGTCCGTATAGACCACGAACGGCTTTGGTCCGAGTAGGTGAACCCTAAATTTGACAAGGGCATACTTGATAGCAAGTAGCTCCTTATCATGAACGGGATAATTCTGTTCCGAAGCTTTAAGATGCCTCGACTCAAACGCGATCACGCGTTCCCGTCCCGCATCGTCTGCTTGTAACAAAGCACATCCTATTGCGAAATCGGAGGCGTCGCAGACGACGCTAAATGGTTTCCCAGAATCTGGGAGAGCAAGAACGGGAGATTTCAACAAGCTCCCCTTTACCGCTTCAAAAGCGTTTTTATGTTTGGTTTCCCAACACCAATCAACATCCTTCTTAAGAAGGTCGGTGAATGGCTTTGCCATTTCAGCGTAGTTCTCGCTGTACTTGTGGAGATAATTGGCTAATCCAAGCCACTTCCGTAAATCTTTAAGCTTTACAGGCGAAGGCCACTCCACAATGGCTTTCACCTTCGCGGGATCGCCCACACCCCATCCTTACCGATGAAGCATCCGAGGAAAGGAATTTTTCTCAGCACCAAAAATACATTTGGATGCGTTTGCATAGAGTTTATGCTCTCGCATACATTCGAGCACATCTCGAAGGTGTATAAGGTGCGTCTGAACATCAGACGAACCGCCTTCCGCGCGACTATGAACGAATATATCATCGAAGTACGTCTGAGCGTACTTTCTATGAGGGCGGAACAGTTGAGTCACCAAGCGATTACAAGTCGCTGGTGCATTCGAAAGCCCCTGTGGCATAACAATCCACTCCCACAGCATGCCGCTAGGCGTGATGACCGCTGTAAGCGGAATATCGGACGCTCGCATGAGCACCTGATAATACCCGTCCACCAGATCTAAGGCACTGTAGACAGTACACCCTGCCATATTGTTCTGGAGGAGATCCTTCCGAGGAATCGGAGTCTGCATGGGTACAGTAGCTGCATTCAGCTTATTGTACGCATGCAAAATGCGCCACTTTCCGTTCGGTTTACGAACACAAAAAGTGGGAGATGAGTGGGGAGACTTGCTCTCCCGTACCATCCCTGCCTCTTCTTTCCCCTTGAAGAATGCGTCGATGACGTCGCATTGCTCCTTGGGGAGAGACCACTGCCTAGTGACGCAGTATTTGGTTCCAGGAACCAAATCAGTTTCATGTCGGACTCCCCGATCCGGTGGTAACCCAATCGACGTGTTGTCACTAATGACATCTCCGAATTCCTTAAGTAAGGAATGGTAAGGGTCCTCAGGATCCGCAAGGATCTTGTGACCGCTTCGGGCATTCACTGCCTGTTTGGTTGCACCAAAAATGACTCGTCCATCGTGGATGAGGATGTCAACTCCTCTTCCGAACGTAATACAACAACCTCGTCGATTTCACCTGCTTTTACAGCAGTCTCAAACTCGTTGAAGGACATATCCTCCAGCAACAGCAGTTCGCCTACCCCAGGCAACCGTTCCGGGCTTACGCCTTCTGTGAAAACACCTGTCACGCTATTCAGTATCCGATAGGACTGCTGACTACTGGCCTCGGGACTCATCCCGGGACCCAGATGGGGGAATCAATAGCCCCATCTATTGGAAGCGCATCGCGCCTATCCACAGAGGTCTTTACCTCTACCACCGGTGACTCGCCGGTCTCACCTACAACGGAGTGGTCGGAATCATTTTTTCCGACGTGCGAAAGAGACGAACTACGGGTATCTTCGCTTGGAAGCGCCTCGCGCTTAACCACAGGGGTCTCTACCCCTACCACTGGAGTCGCAACATTCTCGCCGAACACGGCGTGGTCTGTAACCCCGACCTTCAGAAGAAACAAGCCTCGTGTCTCTTCACTAGGAAGCGCCTCGCGCTTACCCTCAGAGGAATACACCTCTACCACTGGCGACTCACCCGTCTCGCCTATAACGGCTTGGGATTAACCACCGAATACCCCTCGTCAAGGAACACTTCCTTGACCTCATTGGGACTGATCATCTCAGACATCCCAATCTCTGGCATCTCTCGCCAGAATCGCTTTTGCGATCGAGCAAAGGTGGGTTCATGACTCGCCAATGCTACACCCGATCGCGGGTGCGTTGAGCCAATGGACTTAGACTTCCAGTCTATCCATGGCTCGTGGCGTGCCATCCACTTCATGCCCAGAATGAGGCCATACCTCGAGTCCAAATCCAGGACTAGGCAACGTTCTGAGCTATCAAAGTCTGCAAACTTCAGCTTAACGTCAATCGAGACCTTAGGTACAGAAACCTGTACGCCCGTCGCTAGACGGACCGTGACAACGTCACGAGAACGTGCCTCTAGAGCCTAGGCATACAGCCGACTCTTCTCCACAGAATCCCGTCTGACATAATTGTCAGACGCTACAGAGTCTATCAAGACTCTCCAAGGCTTATCAAAGCCTTTCACGTCCGCAGGGACTACCAGCAAAACTGGCTGGTACACCAACTCGGTGCTAGAAAGCACTGTTTCCCTCGGGGATTTGTGCTGTAGTCCCCTACCCTGGGGCTTAACAGCACTGAGGGATCCCCCAGTAGGGCTCCCCGCACCTACTGGGAGCCGTCGTTTCCCGACGGCTTGGGCAATGGCTTTTTCCCAACCCTTAGCCCCTTAAAGCGAGTATCTCACTGAGGACTTCTCGGACACCTTTTCCGCAGATAATCCGTGCTTCCACACAGGAAGCATCTCAGCGGCCCATGCCGCTGCAACATAGCTAAGAGCTATGCCTCGAAGCTCTGCGAGAAAGAGTCAGAGTGACTCCTAGCGGAAGGTTTCTCTTCCGCATCGACCTGACTAAGGTCCATGGGCTCGGAACCCACCTTAGAGGAACGAAAGTTCCTTTCGGCGTTAAACGCCATCTTAAACGCCTCCCCCAGGAATTGGGGGCGTCATCGGAAGAGCTACGAACGTGCTGGCCCTTCTTTCAGGCCTCCCATGAACACGGGAATGGACACATCGTCCGAATAAGATTTCGCGTACATTCCTGCCAACAGGGTCTTCAGTTCTTGGATTTGTGTCTCCAAGTCCCTAGTGCCCTGACGGCACCTCAAAAACGCAAGCTGATTCTGGAAAACCAGATCAGGCGTTGCGTACATGTCAATAAGCTTTCGCTTAAGGACTTCCCAGGTCGAGAACACGTTTGTGACCAAACCGGACACGTAAACGCCCATGTACGGGCTTTTCCCGTAAGATGGGTTAGTGAAAGTCCCACTTGCAAGTGATCCCCGATCACATTCGCTGTG
>CM047585.1:14418394-14442875 GCA_026184515.1 Peronosclerospora sorghi
TGAGAAAAATTCCTTTCCTCGGATGCTTCATCGGTAAGGATGGGGTGCGGGCGATCCCGCGAAGGTGAAAGCCATTGTGGAGTGGCCTTCGCCTGTAAAGCTTAAAGATTTACGGAAGTGGCTTGGATTAGCCAATTATCTCCACAAGTACAGCGAGAACTACGCTGAAATGGCAAAACCATTCACCGACCTTCTTAAGAAGGATGTTGATTGGTGCTGGGAAACCAAACACCAAAACGCTTTTGAAGCGGTAAAGGGGAGCTTGTTGAAAGCTCCCGTTCTTGCTCTCCCAGATTCTGGGAAACCATTTAGCGTCGTCTGCGACGCCTCCGATTTCGCAATAGGATGTGCTTTGTTACAAGCAGACGATGCGGGACGAGAACGCGTGATCGCGTTTGAGTCGAGGCATCTTAAAGCTGCGGAACAGAATTATCCCGTTCATGATAAGGAGCTACTTGCTATCAAGTATGCCCTTGTCAAATTTAGGGTTCACCTACTCGGACCAAAGCCGTTCGTGGTCTATACGGACCACGCGTCATTACGGACAGCGACAAGGTCGCCTCCTCTCTCGCAAAGGATGGCTTGTTAGTGCTCTCCTTCTTTGCGGAGTACAAATTCGAGGTTAAGTATAAACCTAGCAAGCAGAACGTGCTTGCAGACTCGTTGTAGCGTCGTCCCGATTACGAGCTCGCTCACGCGACATTCATCACCTCGTCTGTGGTGGATCTCATACGCCAGGCGTATGAGAAAGACCCACAATGTACGGCGCTTATCAGCGCGTTGGGTGACAAGGGACTTGGCTCGTCTGAGCCTACCCTGTCAAGTCGAGCTAGAGCTCGGTTACACCGTTACAATTACTGTGAAGGTTTTCTATATTATAGCACGAGCGCGGAGGACACTTCGCGGGTTGTTGTTCCTAATGATGAGGAACTGTGTATAGATTCATCTTGGATGCACATTACGCCGCTACTGGTTTTTTTAGGTCGGGATAAGACCTACAGCGCTTTAAGCGCTTTGTATTGGTGGACCAACATGTATAAGTGGGTCTGTGCGTATATTCGCACCTGGGAGACGTGTCATAGGGTCAAACCCTTCGCAGATTCAGCGGCGCCTTTGGTGATCTTATCCGTTCTTACGGAGTGTTGTAAATCCATCAGTATGGATTTTATCTTCGGTTTTCCGAAGGATAAGGCCGGTAACACCAGCATATTGGTCTTTGTAGACCGTTTGAGCAAGATGGTTCACCTGGCGGCGGTTCCAGAGTCCATTGATGTACAAGGAACAGCGAAGGTGTTCCTAGAACGTGTCTTTCGACAGCATGGTCTACCCGATTCCCTTTTATCGGATATGGATCCCCGTTTTACGGGAAAATTTGGGGGGGGGGCGCTGTTTAAGGTGCTAGGTACCAAGCTCCTTATGTCCACTGCGGATCATCCGCAGACGAACGGACAAACAGAACGCGTTAATCGCGTCGTAGAGACATTCTCCGGAGTGTATGTCCGGATTCTCCAAAGAGTTGGAGTGAGATGCTTCTTATGGCCGAATTTGCTATAAACAATTCGGTTCATGCATCTACGGGGATTACCCCGTTTTACGTAGACGGATTTGTGAATCCGATGGTTCCGTTGACGCCACGTGTGTGTGGCCCAGGGCTTGAGGGGGGAGGATTCCCTGATGTCAGCCCTGTATCTGTTCGAAAGCACATCGATAAGTTCTTATCGACGCGCCTTAGTGTCTTACGACACGTCTGCGATGCCATGGCGGAAAGCCAAGACAAGCAGAAGGAGCAGGCTGACCGCAAGGGGCGGCGTAACCAAAATTTGTACAAAGTAGGAGAAAGTGTTTTATTAAACGCTAATAATCTTCCTACACATGCAGTTTCTAACGTGTTACGGAACAAACTGCGCCCCAGGTTTGTGGGGACTTTCAAGGTGCTAGCCCGAAAGGGTCTGGCGTACACCTTGGATATTCCGAAGGCGGTGCGTACGCATCCAACCTTCTACGTGGGTATGTTTAAACCATACCAGAACCCGGAGGCGGTTCCCCTCTTGGAGGAGGTTGGGAAGGCGCATAGCCGTAAGACACGGCAGGGCGGTGTAATAACATCTCCGCCAGTGTCGAAATACGGCCACGAATCTATGCAACGGAAAACTCGAGGGAGTCAATCCGCCCCTCGATGCGGTCAATCGCATCCCCCTCATCGTGGAATCCCTCCTGGACTTCCAGGATGCGACGGCTGGGTCGATCACAGCGCTTGTGAACCTCACGTCGCAATTGCGCAACCTCCTCCTCCAGTTCTCGATACGGAGGGTATTCCACATTACCATGTGGAGCGTCTGAAGGCGCGACGCCATCATAGGGGTAAAACCCAGTATCTCGTGAAGTGGAAGGGTTATCCACACTTACAGATTTCGTGGAAGTCCGATACTCCCCTGCGGCAGTATTGCCGAGACGTCGTTGACGCTTTCGAGCGGGAGAATCCCGCTGCAAGTCGGCGACCAAAGGGGCGGGAGAAGCTCCTCCACTCCCAGTAGTTGGTAGTTTGCCGGAGGAAGATGCAGAGTTTGCATTGCTCTCCGGCACCACATCGAGGGCACGGACGCTAGCATAGCGTGTGTAATAAGGGGCAGATAATTGCCCCATCGCTTTGGCTCTGGCAAACGCCAAGCGCAATGCCCTCTATATCCGAACGTCACGATCAGAATAGCTGTTGTACAGCTTAAAAAATTCAGGGAAACGTTTCTCCCCTTCTGCCCAAGCGCGGAACTTTTGTTCTTTCTCTTCGGCATCTTCTCCTTGTAGGAAAACGAAGGGAACCTCGCGGAGGTTCTAAACAACGGCACCATGTGCCTGTTTCTCTAGGCTCTCTCGGTATAGGGCAGCAGTGAACTGATTCTTCGTGATCAGTTTTTCCCGTAGTTGTTTCCGGAGTGTGATTTGACGCGACTGTACAGCCGCAGGGCCAGGGTTATGGAAGGCTAAACCCCTCTTTACCTCGTTCTTAGCCCACTTTTGGG
The DNA here is from genome assembly GCA_026184515.1 of Peronosclerospora sorghi. Classification (NCBI taxonomy): domain Eukaryota; phylum Oomycota; class Peronosporomycetes; order Peronosporales; family Peronosporaceae; genus Peronosclerospora; species Peronosclerospora sorghi. The sequence continues at coordinate 14,421,412 of CM047585.1, forward strand.
GGTCACGGGGACCGTCAAAGCGATATTCCGCCCGGGAAGGGCGTTTAGCGGCGCGTAGTGCTGCCTCTCGTTCCCGTGCGGCAAGTTGAGCTTCCTGAGCCGCATCCAATTCACTCGTGATGGTCACCTTCGGCGACCCGGATATGTCAACCGAACCTGGTAAGGGTGGAGCACGAGTTAGTGTATTTTCCCCACGTTTGGGGATCGGATTAGGCTGCCGACATCGCCGTTCGGCGTTGTCGGAGCGGTCATCCTTAGGGGAGCTATCCCAAAGGGCCCCCTACTCCGAGATACCGGAGTCGGAGTAGCTGTCATCCCCTTCTCGGGGAGAATGATCGTCGCCACTAAAGGGGCTCATTCTAGGCCATAGTTCTGGCAGTTGGGGTCCCCAACTATAATTGATTATTGCGTGGCAATAGTCTTGATGGAGGAGAATGTAACAGGGTTACATGTGGTTATGTTGGTGTACGTAAATACACAACGGTTGAGGTCAAGTATTGACCAGTCCGAAAGGTTCGGACTTATTGGTTGCTTTAGCCAATCAGGGCGGGAGCCCTTGGTGAAGGCGTGGCAGCCTGCCACGTGTTGGTACACAGGTGGTGTACATTACATTTCGGCTAGGTACGGATTAAGTCAGTTCTACCTAGTATTACATATAGTTTCCAATAGTTTATTAATTTAGGCTAATTACATATTAAATATAAATCAGTTTCCATTTCACTCTAAAGTACAGCTACGTTCGCGACGTTCGACCGAGAAAGGTCGAGCGTGCTGTGAGTGTTGTAGCAGGGGAGTACCTCCCTAGCTACTCCCTACTAAGGGAAAGCGTTAAGCTTAAGTGTTAGCATACGCTAACAGGAAACTGGGGAAATCTTGGCCCCGAGCGAGAGAGCAATCTCACGCTAATCCCTTTTATTAGGACGTATAGGCTAAGTAGCGGCGTATCGCCGCTTATGGAAAGTATTCCTCTGTGCGCTAGCCGCACCGCACGTGTACGCACCGGCTACATGTTCCATTAGAACAACTATATTTCAACTATATTTTATCGGAGCGTATGTAATAGTACAGGTGCGATATTTCAAAAAAAACGCCAAGGTCAGGCTAAGTATGTGTGATGATGAACGAAGAAAAGAAAAAGATGGCCGAAGAAGGTAGAAGGTAGGGGTAATTTTTGATCTCGATCTGGATAGGACATTATACCTATGCGAATTAGACATATTTGAAGGAGATTCCAGTCATTAAGATCACCGCTCTATGATTTTCGGCAAGTTGGAGGGCACATTCCTCCTGCACCGGCAACTAACTGGATCTAGTGAGAGACGTTTTCGTTCTGATCAAGGACCCCAGGCGCCTACGATCCGAACGAGCCATTCGATCCGGATGAAAACGTCATTAAGGAACATGGTTTCGTTGGGGGGTATCGCTAGTGATGAAAGTCCACCCAGAAGTGTCGACATCTACGACATATCTCATCGATATCAGCCAATCGGAATCCGAACCATAGCGTACTTTCTGACTCGTCCTGTAAAAGTCCGTTCCAGCCGAAACGGTATTCACAATTAATCCGTCGGCATTACTCGCATGACGCCACGGACATAGCAGCAATGCCGATCAACACCCCCCCCCCCCCACAACGGAACTCAGTCCGGATCGGAGTTTGGAATCATATCGGTGCCCAAAGGTCGCTAGATTGAAGATCGATCGGACGAGTACTGAAGCAAATCGCCGATCGAAAAGTTAAAAATCTGCTCCTAATGTACCGGAACCTATGCAAACGATTTTTGTGCCAATGATAAACTGTTTTCTAGACGATAAGCGCCGGTAGGAAAGGTGCCTATCGGATCCGGTACAGCACCACCAAACGGACCGGTGACCGCTCGGCCCAGATCAGTGCACAACCGCCAGCTGATGTTGAGTGAAGTCAGTCCGATACGACCGTAATATTTATAAGATGGATCAACCAGCTTTGCAATTAGATCGTGCATCCCCATCTGGATGCTCTAAGAAGCCTCCATCTGTTAATAACGTGAGCATGGAGTCATTCGGATTACCCACTGAACATTTCGACCCTAATAACCTCGATCTAGTGCTGCCTCGCACTCAGTTGTATGATGCTGGTCTGGAGATGATCAATCAGGTTCGGATCTGAGCTACATCCTAGTTGAAGCATTCTACGGGTAAACATAAGGATGAGTATCAGGGACAATCGTGATTCAACCGGACTAATCCGCTTTCTTGTGGGGTCGGATTCCGGTTGAAGAGAGGTTTTTCATATTTGAAGATCAGATGAAACGGCCGGTCAGGAACTAGATTCAACAGTTCAGCCGGGAGGCCCGACCAGGTTGCCCAGGTTGTATGGGGAATTTGAGATGCAGTATTGGAGCTTCGATGTATCTGTCGCGAGACAGTTTTACCATTTGAGAAAAAGACCCTAAGAGAATGGAGTTAGATCTTTCTCAGGGACCGATCGGTTTGAATATCGGGAGGCCAACCTAGTGCAGGTCCGTGATTGAATCGGTGTCCATGGCTAATCGGATCTTGCCATCCGATCGGGGAACAGAAGAGCGGATCAAGTGATCGTCGACATGTTTGCGGATCGGCCTATCGATCCGACCGGCCTAATCACCTTCAAGAGACATAATGGATTCAAAATTTATCAAGTGGCTTTCGGAAGGTGGTGTTGACCAATCACGTAAAGATAAAATTTGTATTAGGTAAGTCACGTTATTTGGTGTATTGTACATAGGAAGAAGAACTACTAAAATTTTGGGTCAGCCTGCGGTCACACACACCCTTTGCTACGGTCACACACCCCTCCCTTTTATGTGAGGGGTGTGTGTGACCGCAGGCTCTCCCCATATATATATATATATATATATATGGGTCGCACGTACCGGCGGCAATGCGGTACCAATGGTATTTGCGCACGTACCCCACAAACTTTTTACTGATGCGCATCGGGTGGCACATGAACACCTAGGACAGGAATTTACGTAATGACACGTTGCCATGAGAGGGAGATATCCAGACTTGAAGGCTTCGATCATGGCCTTGGCATAATTCTCTTCTTCCACTGACCACCGACCGCTACGAACCAGACGATGCTGCGATTAGTCTGACCGCTTCAGCACCGACTTTCTTGAAGGATCCTGGCTTGAGCTGTTGGAACTTTGTAGAATAATATTTGAGTCAGCAATGAACTAGGCCACGTCGCGACCAGTGAGAGATGGAGACGTATTAAACTCATCATTCATAATTTACCTGAAACTAAGCGAATTTAACGACTCGTCTCGTGGATATACGGGTTCGTCTTCTTGTCCAAGAGGGTGAGAATGCGAGCCTGGGCTAGGGTACTTTTTGCTGAAGATAATGATTTTGTATTGAAGGCTATCAGAACCGAAGTTTTGAAGAGACGATAGTAGCACCTTTCCACCATTGTTATGCGCAGCAGAAATCCGACCTTTCTTATACTCGCATCCTAAACTTGCGTTAACGAGATTGCTACATTTAATCATTGATCCAAGTGAAGCACTCACAAAAGTTTTACCCACGCCCCCGTTTTCACTATGAAAAATGTCCGCCGGAAATTTTCCTGTGGTCAGTACGATGTCCCATACTGAACCACCCCGATGGACTGAATGTTCGAGCGTACCCGAAGATTTGGAGATAGAATATAATTCTGTACACTAGTGAACGGTACGCGCGAAGGGCCGTGCTCATCGTTCATCTTATAGCTATATTCTTCGTATGGGTGTTGCTCCGGAACAGACGGATATATCATGGAGTGGCGAAGCATGTGTTCATGCAAGCTTCATGAAGCCTGTTCATCCAGATTGATATCGAAGCCAATGATAGCTCGCATTGGCATTGCCTCAGTCACAAATAGTAAGCCACCCATGGCATGCATGATAGAGGGAAGCTCCTCTCGCTTGAGTGGGCTAGAACGACCGTTAAAAAGCATTGAAATCTCGGTCACCGATGGACGGCCTTTCTCGACGGCCTCGAGAATTGGTGTCAGGCCAAGCTGCAAATATCAATGAATCAGTCACACGATGAGACTCCACTAAAATTTTGCAATTCATCGTTATATTACAACTACTGGATTCAGTAAAAGTACCTTGGCCATCTCTTCCTGTGTGATGAAAGGAGAAGGCGACGGTGGCGAGGGCGTATTTGGCTTGAGCGGCGATTGCGTAACACCGCACTTAGCAGGAAGTGAGTTTCGTATGGCATGAACGTAGTTGCGCTGCTTCCTTGTCGTCGAGCTACCTTGTTTGGAACTCCACTGAAGATTTACCAATTCCCTTTAGATATATATATATACCTCTAAGGTAAATCCTGACCTAACTCTTTACACCTTAACGCCAAAAGACAAATCTACACCCAAAGGGTACCCCGCTAGGAGTAAAACCCTTAATTTCAGTGTGTGCACTTCCTTACACATACAAAAGAGTACCCATACGTACCTAGGTATGGAAACGGAAGTTTAACTAAGTTTTATCCCGTTCAATATATTTACGGACGATACTTGCATTAGCGCCGTTTGTTTGCCGGAAGTTCCCCAACGGGTTTGTTTTGGACACACACACTCAAGTGCAGATCGCCCGTATACGGAACTATGTGAAAGATTTATGTGGAGACGATAATTGGTTCTTCTGTGGAAGATCGTAAATATTATTGGAGTTTACGTTATTATTGTGGCTTTTGATTGTTTCCCACGTTTAGTGTGACCCGAGCAAACGCTCGATCAAAGTCGTTTTCGGTGCTCTGTATAAGTACCAACCTTTCCCGGTACCCTGATGAAGAGTTCCACCGGGGTACCCGATAGATTCAGATCCGACCTGTTCGACAAGATCAACGTTATGAAGGTCCACCTCGTGAGTGGATGACTTCCAAACCCGGATAAACGGGGAGATCAAATAGGTTTTTGTCCGCCCCTGACAAATCTGATTTGTCACCACAAAAATAAATATTCATAAGTCGGTTGACCACCAAAACCTCAGTTTGAGAAAACGTACTCGGTTTTTACCGCAAAATATCAGTAGTCAATTAACCACTAAGACCTTGTCTCAATTTGTGCGACAAACGGAATGACAGCGGAAAATACACCGTTTCAAGTGGATGGAGCAAGCGCGTTGATCACACCCACGAGTCTTCATGACGATTTTGTGAACATGAAGAAGTCTCAAGGTCTCGAAAAGATGGCTACAGAGGTAGGAATTTTGAATAATGGTGCTCTTGTTGATGTGCCGCCATCTGCGTCCGCTTCGGCACCACCGTTAACACCTGTGGAACCGACTATCGAAAAGAACACAATCTCAGATGCGTCATCGTTCGCAAGTCCGTCTTTCACAAGCCCGTGCGTTTCTGCATTTATTGTTTGAAGCCACTAGCTAAAATGAAGAGACTTAAACCTGATTCTCGTATCCATGTCACCTGCGACAAAGAGGAAATATTTGAAAATCAACAAAGATCTACGTCGTTTTAGTATGAAAGTATGTCAAAAAGTGGAGGAAAAGTACATTACGTCTTACAATGAGGTCGCTGATAAACTGGTGCGCGAGTTCGTCTCGATGCGCCCAAATGATTGCGTACGTTGTCGAAAAACTTGTGGGTATATCCAGCGCTAGATCTTTTCGCGTGTTTTGCAAAGGATTACGATGAAAAAAATATTCGCCGTCGTGTATACGACGCACCGAATGTACTGATGGCTATGGATGGATATTATTTCAAAAGAGCGCAAGGAAATCCGATGGAAAGGGTTGCCTTCGAACGAACAACATGGCATGGAATTCTTATGGTTTGTCTAAGTTTACAGGCTACATGTAGTCTTCAAGTTTTCAGCTGAGCGACATACTAACTTAGAGTGGCTGCCTCAATAGGCTGAAAGGAATGGACGCATGAAAACGTGGAACAGAAGAGCAACATCTTCAAGACCTTTTGGTACAAGTTGCGATGAAAAAACTGCTTAAACGAAACGCTCAGCGCAAACGAAAAGAGACCAAAGATCCCATCTGCCAACATTGTCCGGGACGAAGGGCGAATATTTCTACCATTTATTGCATTGAATACTAGCAAGGACACCGTGATTCAGTGTGAGATGTCGGAAGATCGTCAAGACATATTTTTCAACTTTAGTGCACCATTCGAAATCCATGATGATGCAGATATCCTGCAAAAATTAAATCTGCACAAAGCTCAGTTTGCTGAGTTGAAGCAAATGGTGCCCGAAAAGCTCCTTTCGTACCTTCCGGCTGAGTGTGAGTTAAAAAGCGAAGAATAGAATCCAGTCTAATAATCCGCGTGCAACAGGAAACAGTGTTATTGGTGAACTTATTGTGTCTGTTAAAATGCGTAGTAATCGAATGGTTTTATCTTCTAGCAAAAAAGGCGTATTTTGTGAGTGCAAGATCAATTCTAATTATCATAGCACTTCATGCATGCCACTTGTTTCGGTCACATCCGTCTTTATGTTCTGCACACCACCACATCAGCGTAGCTGCGCGTTTTGGAGCCCAATTTTGATTGTCTCTCCTACGCTAAGAAGACCCACCTTCCACGTCCGCTCCACGAATAAATGCCGTCTCCTCGCGCACTTGCTCCATAGATTTGTGTGAGGCGTTGTCTTCCTTACTGGGCGCGCTGAAATAAGAAAAGAAGCGGTATAGGAAAGACTCCAGCATAATTGGCCTCGCGAATTGTTTCGACTTTTGTTGAAAAGGTAATCTGCTAAGGGCACGCCTATTGCCACTTACAGCTTTGCCTATTGCCACATACGTTCTGCCTATTGCCACATACAAATTTTATATCAGATATGATTTTTGAAACAGCTTTTTCGTCCGCCGGTGGTGCGCGGGTGCCGCGTGAAGATAGATTTGTCCATGATAAATTTGTTGAGACGAAAATTTGGTCTCAACAAATTTAACCTTGCGGATAAATGTGTTTTGTCCTGGTTGGACAAACTACTTTTGTCAAATCGATTTATCCGGGTTTTGGTAGTCATCCAGTGTAACCACCACGAACAATATGAGACGGAAAATGTCTTAGACTACCAGGTCTTGCCCAATCGTGATCTCGATCGAGACCATGAAGATCGGATCGATCATGCCGATCGGTTCGATCTGGGCTTGGATGCAGATGACCGAAGGCGATAGTATGAGTGCTGTTCAATTTTTTTAAATCTACACCACTACAGTCAGACGACTGGAATATCGGACTTCATAGACCGATTCTGTAAATGGTACACCTTACTCTAGTGTCGGTAAATATTACCGCCGCGTAAATAGTGCTGATACAGCTTACCGTTTGCACGGAGTGCTAGAATATCTCAGACATTTACTGAACGTTTACGAAACGAAACGTTCTCTCTCTTCGAGTAGGCATTTAAACTTCTAAACTGCGGTCGACCCGGAGTCTGGTGGGTAGACGTGCCATCCGTGTTTAGAGGGACATGATTTTCTCTAAAGCACGCAGTGAATTGATTATTTATCACTCACTTAGGTTGCTATCAACGACTCATAGCATGCTTCAACTATGCACACACCGTTATACGTACACCATCATTATTCGGCGGTAACTGAGGAGGAAGCATCTCAAACGTTGGGTCAGTCAATGACAAAAAGCACAAGTTGCCGCGCCAGCAATTTTAGAGGAAATCCTCTGCTACTATAGCAGTATCCTCCTTCATCTAGCCCAATACAACAGTATCCTTCCGCTTACTAGGCTTCACTTGTCGCAACGGAAGGAGAATAAAAGAATGAATAAATGAAAATCAAGGAATGATATAGGAAATGGATACGACAAATTTTCCATTTCAATTTCCGCAACTTTGGCTGAAATTTCCATGAAAGTGCACGCATCTGCTGCTCACTTCAGATATGTAGAGGATATCCTACTGCTGGTAAAGCAGTGGATGACTTCGTATTACAGCTTCAAGCTGTAGTTAAGTATGGATATATGATATTGATTGTACTTCTGACATATACAAGTAAAATCCCGAAGAAATGGAAGGAGAAACGAAACCTCCAGTCACAAACTTGGTGTTGGATCAAATTACTATTTTTTGCCTATACGGTTATCCATTTGAAATCATATCCCTTGCTAGTTAATAAATTCCAGTACTTTACAATTTTCCGCTTCCACCGCTGTCGTTTCTATGTGGAAATCTTATCCCAGATAATTTATATGTTTCCAAGAATAATATAAGATAGCAGAATGAGATATTTCATAGTAAAGAGGTGAGGAAAGGAAGAATTATGAGTAGAGATAGATGGGATATCAAGAAATACACGAATCCAAGGTGCATTGGACAGTGCTGCTGTGGCGGAAATCAAGTTGCATTCTACGAGCTACTTTAAGGGCTATGCGATGCTCAGGCTGTGAAAGGTCAAGCAACGATGCAAAAACCTCAATCTCCTGCATCTTCTCTGCCTTTTTCAGTGTGACAGATTATACCTCCTCAGGCATCTCCCCCGCCGGCTCCTCCGCATCCTGGACATAAGCCAGAATCTCCTGATCATTTAGCTCAGGATGGTCAGCCTCGTCTTCCTCAACTGGGTAGAGGAGGTTTTCGTTTGACATTGGATTGCGGAGAGGCAGCTGGTCGATGGCGGCCTGAAGCTCTTTACCAATGACCAGCTCGTCGGGATCCTCCGCAACTGCCTTCGCTACCTCCTGCTTTCCATCTTTCTTGAAGATACCAGTATGACGGAAACTGTTGGAAATCTTACGGCTGGTGATCTCATCCCAGGCTGCAAAAGACCAACGCATCGCTGTGAGCTGGTCCACCTTGTTCAGCTCCAGCTCCCCACACTCGTCACGGTCCAGCGCGTTTTGAAGGTGATGACGGCGATAGTGGCGCTTGAATGCGGAAATGATGCCAGCGTCCATTGGTTGAATCTTAGAGGTCGTATTGGGCGGAACGAAGAGAACTTCAATGTGGACGAGTTGAAGATCGTCAATCATGTAAACGGCGCATTATCGAGGAGCAGAAGGATCTTGCGCTTCTGTTTCTGTGATACATTTGTACGAGTGGAAAGTTACAAACATCAAATCCTTGTTTTTTTCAATCTAGAACAGACATTCATGTCGTCTTCCAACTTCAGTAACCACTCCTGGAAAAATATACCGGTCATCCATGCCTTCTTGTTGCGCCGGTAGTAGAACCCCAGCTGGGCACCGGTCTTGCGCTGGAAAGCACGTGGTCTCTCAGCATTCCCTATGAAGAACGGAGGTAGATTCTAAGATCCATCTGCATTTGCGGTGAAAGCAAGAGTGATACGGGTCTGCAGACAAGACAATAGGGGAGTCAACATGACAAAACCCCGAAAAATTATCACCCCTGATAAACACGGATCAGATCCCGTCCATCACCCCTGCCAACATATGACAAACCGTCTGATTTCACCTAGTCAACGTGGGGGATTTCACAATTTTTACTCGACAAGAATCCGCAGCTCACTCCTTGCAGGCAGATCAGGCAGATTGTCGGTGATGGTGTCTGGGGTAAAGTCTGGAGGAGAGCGCCGTTGTTGTTGTTGTTGTTGTTGTTGTGTGGAGGAACTGTAGAGGAGCGCGTTCTCGTGTGTCAAGTGGATTTTGATGGGGGGACGGGGGGATTTGGGATACCCGGACTGGGGGAAAAGGGATAATGTTTTTACCCAGACCCGATAATTTTATCCCCCCCGGTAAATCTGAATCCCCCCATCAGTTATCCCCCCTCAAAAACGTCATGTTGACTCCCCCTAATCAGAACAGAGAATACGTTACAATAATGCAAATGGGAATTTATTTCATACCTTAATCTTTTTGAAACCCTCAACTTGATGCTGTGCAATCGTTTTCTCTAAACACATGCTGTAGAAGAGGCCTGTTAGATCACAAATTAGCCAGATAGTCTGATTACCCAATATAAATTGAACACGGCGGATATATCTGTTTAATCAATGTTGAAGATGTCCCGGAGATTGTACTTGGCAATGGTGACATGCAGACCAGGAAGAGCCTCTGTGATGGGGTTGTTATCGGCAGAGCTTCTCTCCCTGTGAATATGGACAGAGCGCAGAAGGTGCCGCTGCTGGAATTTGTGCAGCCAGCCGGCGGAAAACTCGATGACATTCTCGGGGATACTGAGACTCTGAGCGAAGTTCTTGGACTTCAACCTGATGAGATCTCCAGTCAGATCCACTCCACGACTCTGGCACTTGTGGTGGAGTCAAGTTCGAAACCGAATACATTTGTATCGGAAACCTGACCACCACCATCGTGCCCAGCCTTCCAACTTACGGGGGGGGGGTACCCCGCGGACCTCCATTCGAAATCTGGCCCGATCGTCCGCTGCTGGCAGACGACCGGTCATCATCCAGAGACACTTGGTCCGATTCACTTAAGACCATCTCACCTTGTGTACCCATTGGAGTGGGCTAGTTACACACTCGGTGGATCGGGATCGCAGATCGATTTGATTCGGTCTTGAATATGAGACCGTGCTGGATAAGTGTACCTAGGGCGGAACTCTTCACCCCAGGTAAGTACAGACCAGAAACACTTCCGAAAGATAGATTCCAATAGGTCGATCGTCCAAACGATCTAGACCTGACCAATACGAAATAATAGAGGGTAGACCAATCAACCGGTCTAGCCCCTGACCAATATGAGAGAAGCCCAAAACCGGTCTAAACTCCAACCAATGTTACAATGAGCCAATATGTCCACGTGAAGACCCAATATGCCCGTGAAACTCCACAAACGATATCTCCACGTAAAGACCAATCCAGTGAATAGCACGTTCCAAACGTACTTGACTTAAACTTGAGTAAGTCGACCAATGCGTGCTCCCGTCGAGGGACTTCCGGCTGGCCAAATGCGCGTGTGGCGCGTCCAGACCGGGTATAATGAGCTAGAGGGGATTACTCGACCCTCTGCTCCCAAAAACTCCGCGGCGGGCGGACGCTACTGATGCACATAGCAAAGGTTTAAACGACCTCCTGTTGAGGTGTTAGCCCGAAGGCAGAACCAAAAGATTCCAAACGACTTTTTCTCTTTTAGGCAAATCCACAACTAACCAATAATACTACCTCCCTATGGTCCCTAATGTACCCACACAAAATTATGTAAAATACCCAAAGTCAGGTGACTCACCCAAGACAGGCGTTCTTGATACTCCTTGAATTTGATAGGCTAAAAAGCCCCCCTTGTTTAGACCAATCCGAAATTCGACCAACTGCCTTGACCAAAAGTGACCAAATTTGTGGTACACTTCACCACAGCCGCCCCTGAGTCCGACCGTGTCGCACAACGATAACGGTCTGACTCACCCATCACTCGACCAACTGGACCTTGGTCACTCACACTTCTTCACCATGGACCAAACATCTTCGACACCTGCGTCAGGTACTTCCTTTACTGCACTTAATCTTCTTATTCTTCCCTTTGACGCTTGTTCTTGTCGTTCTTGCAGAAACTCTATTCGCCGCGTCCCCCACCTTGCTTCGCCTGTCCGGTCGGCTCGGTCTGACAGCCCGCGTAACTCTCATGCACTTCAAACATCGGAAGGGTGTCAGACTGAAGCCGACACGCGGTTGCAGGATATGCTCGCATAAAACATGCGTCTCAGGACCCAGGTGGCCCACCAGGCAACACGAGGTGCGCATCTTTGGTCTTTATCTTGTACTATTCTTGACCCTCGTTTGTCTTCAGCTCTCATCCCTCCCAGCGTATTCCAGGCAATAGGTGCCTTGGTTGATGCCGATAGGCAGTCCGGCGATGATGTTGACCAGCTCCGACACATTTGGGAGGAGCTTATAAGCGCGCGCCATGAGCTGTCCCGTCTGGAGGCTCATCAGTCCCATCTCCGGGATCAACTTGCACTTGTTTGTCGGCAGCAGCTGGACGGACAGTTTGACGCGACTTCACTGTGCATGCAAGGCGACGACCTCGCGCGACGCATTGCCGATTTGCAAATTGAGATTCAAGACCATACCGGGAAGGTCCGGTCCTGTCAAGACAGGTCCGACGATTGGACGCAAGAGTCGGGTCGTCGTCAGGTGGCGCTACACCAGTGCCGCCAGCGCTTGATGAACTTGCTACCTCCGTGTTCGACTGCTTCCTCCAGCGTAGATTGGTCCGCATCGGCAACCTTAGTCGCCTCGGGGCAAGACCAAGACCGCTTGAAGCAGGACCAAGACCGACGGCGCTCATTGGCTGATATTCAGCAGCCCGAAATTACACAAAAATCGAAGAAGCGCGCGGACGCGCCGGGTAGCTCGAGGGCGCGGGGCACTTCGCGCGGACCCGGAATCGGGGGAAAGCGTGCAGTGTCCCATAAGCGAGCCAAGACACAGGCGCTTCTCATGGACTCGGACTCGGACATGGACGACATCTACAGCCCCTCGGAAATTCGAGCGCCCTCGCGCCGTACTGCAAGTCGCATCCAGCACACAGGGGTCTCGTTTGAGGAGGACTCCAGCGAAGGGTCTTGCGATTCCGAGTTTATGGTCCCCATCCAGTCCAAATCACAAACGAATTTGCGTTACAGTTTCGTCCAAGTGGCGTCGACAGTGGGGTCAGAGCAGAAGACCGGTCTGCCAAGTGACGCTGCAACAGTATCAACATCCGCGACGCCGGCGCCTTCGGTTCCCCCCGGGACATCCGGACTTCACAAGTACGCCCTATTAAAGAACATGGCGGTTGACACCAGCTCCCTTCCGTCGCGGACGTTTGAAGTCACTTGGCCGTGGTCGTCGGGACAAATCGGCTGTTTGCGCCGGTCTACCCTGACCAAGCAGCTTCTGGCCCGGTCTTTCTCTCGCCCGGACTCCTGGCTTTTTCCACCGGCCAAGAAAACCCCTGACGCGTCTGCATGGAGGGAGGACTTGATTACGTCGGCGCAGATCTCCCGCCTGTACGGCGATGAACCATGGAAAATCTTCGAACACTCCAAGATAGGACTTGTGTTCCACTTGACTCCATGGATCGGTACTTTGCTAGGCCGGGTGAAGAGTTTCAACAGGATCCACGGCCAAGCAATTTGGGAAGCGTCCCACTACTTGGGGCTTCCTCCCGACCGGGTGCGACAAGATACGGGCCTGGCAACGTTCCAGAGCAAGCGCAAGCGACGTCGAATTTGAGCGGGCGAGGCTTGGCAATCCCTGTGCCAGTACATTTTGGACGGGATGCGAGCTCGCGAGTGTGACGTCGACGTGTTCTTGTACCCGGTGTTCCTCCACATGCCAAGGCGTCGCGTTGAGAAGACCAGACTGCTGGCCGACGACGGCACATGATACCCCGGTCTTGATTGCGCTGAGCCGGTCGCGGACCTCAAGGATGCTTTGGTCCAGCTTGACCGGAAGGACCCCTGGCGTAACCAGTTTCAGGATCAAGTGGAACATCATCCGTCAATGGTCATCGGCTGTCTGTGGGTTGATAGCAAGTGAAGGCGTAGGTAGTCGACCAGATAACTCGTAATACATGTCATCATTTCTTTTCATATGTCCAATCGTCAAATCACTTGAGCTAATTTTACCACTCTCTCCATAGTTGCACCGAACACGTTATCGTAAACAGTTCCACCTCCATCACGAAAAATAGTCATCACATTCGTCATTACGCTACTCCAATTCGTCAGAGTTTATCACAATTTCACATCAACTCCGGACCTTCCACATCTTCACACCGGTCTAGACCGACCGATGCTACTGCGTGTCTTGGTCTTGGTCTTCATGAGTCTGCATCACTGCGAAGCGATTACGACTGACTCGTTCTCGTTCGAACTCTCGTAGAAGAGCCCCACAATTCAAGTCGAGCTCGTCGACCCAAGTTGATTCATCATGGTCCTTCCATCGGAACAGGTACTCTCGGTGAGTCCGACCGAACCTGGTCTTCTTGGTCGACCGCACATCCAAGACCTTCTCCACTTCAAACTCGTCTTCCTCTAATGGTCGTTCCCAACTGTCCTCCGGCAGTAACGCTTCATCGAAATCAAATCTTTTTTCTTCGTCTACCAGACAGGGAGTTTTGGGTCGATCAGGAAATTCTCGGACCAGCTTCAACTTGGACACATGCACGATCGGGAAGACCTTGTAATCTGTACCAGTTGTTACTAGACGGGCAGCGTGCTCACCGATCAGCTCGGCAACACGGAAAGGGCCGTGCCACATGTGAGCCAGCTTCTTCGCATAGCCCTCTTTCACTCGGTCTAGGTATAGCCATACCCTCGCCCCTGGTTCTATACCGTGGGGTCGGACCTGGTCATTGGTCTGGTCTGCCCTGTCTTGTGTGGCCTGACGCAGCTTTTCGTTGACGACTTCTTTTGCATGCTGGTAGTGTTTATGGACCTGCATGCGCCAGCGTCGAGCATCGCGATCGCGGGTCCGGGTGCAACCGATAGGTATCGCAGCTTCCAGTGTCGACCGAGGGTCCCATCCATATGTCAGATAAAAAGGCGTTTCTCCTCGGACCCGATCGGTCGACGAGTTGAGTGCAAACACCAGCCTTTCTGCATACTCTTCCCAATCTCGCTGGTCTGGATCAGCAACGTACATCTTGATCGCCCTCGTTATGGTCTGCACCATGCGTTCCGCCGATCCATTTGCTTGCGGACGATATGCCATCGTCGCACTCTGTTTCTGGCCCAGAATGTTATTGAACGACCGGAACACCTCGGCCATAAAACCGGGTTCCCGATCGTGCCTGATGACCTCGCTGGCGCCGAATCTTTGTAACACACATTCTTCGTAGCTCTGGGCGATCTGCTCCGCAGACCGAGATGCACTTGCCTTCGCAATAACTAGACCGGTGAACAGGTCTACCCAGATCAGCAGCTCAGTGTTGCCGCGCGTCGATCTAGGCAGTGACGGTATGTGGTCCATCGCTATGACCTGGAAAGGGTAGGTAGCTTCGATATTTCCCGGCGATCGCCCCTTGATTACCGGTCTACCCTTTCCGGTCTCGCAATCCGTGCAACAGCCCACATATTTCTGCACAGTGCGGAAAAGACCTCTCCAGTGGAAGTGGGACCTGATCTTGTGATAGGTCCTGACTATGTCCTGATGTCCCCCTTCTAGACTCACGTGATAGTGATGAAGGACATCCGGCTGCAGCAACTCGGGGATCACTAATTTCGCCAGTCGGTCCCGGTCTGCACTGTCTTGGTCGGCATCGCGGCAGTAATACAATAATCCATTATCATCCACTTCGTAGCTATCCGCGATCTTAATGCACTCTTTCGCTTGGTCGTTCGTCAACTTGGACAGTTCACCACGCAAGTAGGTCTTCAGGTTCATAATCCATTCTTCTTCGTCCTGCGCTTTGAGGATCCGTTCCATCCTTAACTGTTGCACTGCATATTCGTTCAAACTTTCCTTCGGGAACGGTCGGCGAGACTTCTGAGCTTTCGATCTAGTTGCGACCATCACATGCACCTGGTCCGGAGCGTTCTTGGGTCCGATCACTTCTGGGAGCCTGTTTATATCCATCAATTCATCCATAATGGCCTTCTCGGTGATCGTAGCCCCGGTCTGATCTTGCATGGCCTTGGTCGCGAGGTAGTCGGCGCTTCTGTTCCAGTCACGTTTCACGTGCAATAGCTCGTGGTTAGGGTGGTCCTTCAATGCCTTCATTACTCGATCATTTAGTGTCCGTAGTCGTGGAGCCTTGCAGTCGATCTCTCCGGTGATCTGCCTGATCACTAGGTTGGAGTTACCACATATGATGACTCGCCCCTTCTCTTGCGACGACAGCAGGTCCAGAAATAGAAGTAGACCTCGCTACTCCGCCTCGTTAACAGTAATATCCGGCGTGAAATCGGCAGCGGCTGCAACTATAGACCATTGTGGCAACTTCCACAATATGGCACTATAGGCGCCGACCTTCTTCTTCACGCTTGCCGATCCTTCGAAACTTAAGACCAAGAGCTCTTCGTCATGGTCGACGGTCGGTGGCGGTCTCGAAACTGACTGCCGAGGCTGCTTCCTCGGGGAAATCGCTATTAATGCCTCGTCCACTTCAGACCGAGGGGTGATACTGGCAGCTAATGTTCCCAATATATCTTCCTCGCCCCTGGTGCACTTAACGACCTCGAGGGTCCACTGCGACAAGACCGCCGACCATCTGCCTAGACGTCCGTCCTTCCCATTGGCTGATAATAGCCAGGCCAAAGTAGACCGTCTTGACAGGACCTTTATAGGTCGGCCGACCAGCAGGTTGTAACACACATCCATAATTCGTAGCAACGCCAGAACTTCTTTCTCGACAATTCCATAGTTCACTTCATTTGGTTTTAGCGTCCGGCTCGTAAACGTGACTGGATGATACACACCATCGTGATCTTTCACTAAAGTGGCCAAGATAGCCCACTTACTGGCATATACGATAATGGTCGGCACTTTTTCGGGAGCGAAATGCTTGAGAATCGGTGCCGTCGCCATCTTAACCTTCAACATACCAAAGGCAAACTGTGCACGCTTCATATGATCTTCGGCCTCCACTTGCGGACAAACTGCAGCAAGACCAGAGTCGGCGCCCTCCTGTAAAGTTGCCCGGTCTTCTTCGCGCAACATATGATAGTCAACTTTCCGGAGCTCGTACAGCACAGCCGCGTAGATAGCAAAGTCTTCAATGAATCGGCTATAATAATTCAAGCTTCCCAGGAAGGACTGCATTGCCTTCAGCGATCTGGGGAACGGGAGGTTACTCAGCGAATCCAGGTCCTTGGGATTAGCCTCTAGACCATTGTCCGAGACCATATGGCCTAAATAGGCGACCTTGGACATACCCCAAAAACTTTTCACGGCACTGATAGATAGGTTCCAGCGGTCGCATGTCTCCAACAATCGTTCAACCTTCTCGCACAGATCGTTCCATGACGAGGCAGGTATCAGAATGTCGTCGATGTACGACCGCCTCCCTTGAACGGACGGTCTTCTTTTCCGATCGGGTTCATCCTCTCTAAACACATCACAATTTTCAACAGGGTCCCGATCGGTCTTGATCTTGAAGTGTCCGTACAATGCGTTGTCTATCAGCCTTTGATAGATCTGGGGTGCGTTCTTCAGACCGAACGGCATACGACTCCACTCGAAAAGACCAAAAGGTGTCACAAATGTGGAAATCTCACGGGCTCTATCAGTCATCGAGACCACCCAAAATCCACTTGCCATATCTAGCGAACAATACCACAAGGTCTTGTCGAGGTCTACCAACAGATCATTAATCAGCGGCATCGGGTAAACCATGAGTTTAGTCAACCGATTTACCAGCCGATAGTCGATGCACAGTCTAATGTTAACGCCGTTCTTCTTGATAACAATTACGATCGGCGAGGCCCATGGCGAGGTCGACGGTCTAATAATCTTGGTGACCAACAGTCCTTTAATGAGATCAGAAAGCTTTTCACGGTACTGTGGCGCCACGCGTCGACATCGCTGGGCAATAGGCTTGGCATCTCCAACGTCAATATCGCAAATCGCACCACGGGCTGCAGGTGGTAAGGCGTTGCCCTTTCCGATCAGCAGATGTCTTTTCTTCCATATGATATTCTTCAACTGCTCGATCTGGTCTGGACTGTTAAGGTCTTGATCACCCACTTGTAAATCATCCATTGTAACTTCGGACGAGTCGGCAGACACTTCAGGGAGGACTGCCATTTGGCTTTCCAGCTCCTGAATGTACTGTTCCCCGCCTTCATGTACATAGACTTGTTCATCTTCTGGGGCGATATCACCTAGACCATCTGGACCGGCTGAACGCCCTTGGTCTTGATCTACGGGCTGTCCTTCACTGATATCGGTCTGATTAGGAATACCGTTATGGTCCGACCTAGCAATTTCATGTTCCCCTTCTTCCGTTTCTTGCTCCGCTGTCGCCTGGTCTTGTGCTGACACCACGTTGACTAACCTTGGCTCGTCTACTTGATGGTCCTCCGTTCCTGGTGACTGCGGCGCCTTTCTTCGGACCAACATCTTTTTTGGGGTGACATAACTTGGTCTTTCCACTAAAGGTGAGGTATCCTCTTCCACCGACTCATCATCGCTGATAAGATCGGTGGTCGATTGGTACGCCAGGTTTTGCCACTCGACATACCGCCTCGACCCAATCGAGACGAACCCCATCTTCCTTGGTCCCTTTCCTTCTGCTAACCACATACCAACAATAGTGTTATTGTCCAGTGTCAGCGGCTTGTCACCGATATTGGTAACACGGACAAAATCACGTCGACCAGCACTCTTTACGAAGGTCGAGACCCACCGATCGCCCCTGGTCAACCATAACTTCCTCGAACGGAAACCTTTCTCGACCGGGGTATCGGCAGACCGACCGACTGGGATAGTGAGGTCTTTATCCCACCGGACCAGATCGGTATACGAACCATACAGAGGTCTTCGACCGGCCAACTGGACCTGGACCTCATCCGGGAGTGTAAGCACTCCATGTGACAGGTCTAGGCGAATACCAGCTGGGACCATGAAATCCATGCCTAGTAAAGCGTCCTGTCTAGACAACTTGCCAACCCAAGCGCTGAAAAAGTAGACCAGCGATCCCGACAAAGTAATTTTCACACGCGTTCTTCCTTCGGTCATATAAGAGTTTTCACCGATCCCGACGCATTCTTGTCTCTGGGTATCGTCTATACGACATCCGACCTTACGAGCAAAGGCGGAGTCGATTATCGAGACTTCAGCTCCAGAGTCGAACAACATCGTCGCTTTCTGGTTATTAATCTTGCCACAGGCTTTCTCCTTCTTGAAC
Source organism: Peronosclerospora sorghi (assembly GCA_026184515.1). Lineage (NCBI taxonomy): Eukaryota > Oomycota > Peronosporomycetes > Peronosporales > Peronosporaceae > Peronosclerospora > Peronosclerospora sorghi. The sequence continues at coordinate 14,440,156 of CM047585.1, forward strand.
CATTTATCAGGCGCGTGATACTTCCAGTATCCGCGGGATTCTCCAGTCATCAAGTCCAACTGCATAACCACCTTGGTCCGGGAGTACTCATCGGTCTTCAGACTGTAGACCGGATGGTCTCGGTCGACGCAATTTGGAATAGAACGTGTATTGTCGGTCTTATCCTCCTTGCCGACATATTCATAGATGTGAACCGTAGAACTCTCGGCTCTATCCAGATTCCAACCTGGCGAGCGTTCTAGTTTAACATCTTTTCTGCGTCCGGCGGCAGCATCCCCGCGTGCTTGTCCGGCACGTACCACTTGCGTATCATGTTAAAAAATTCTTCAATCTTGCAGTGGCCGGCCTCGTGGATCTCTCTACATGACTTGCATACGAAGAGGCAGTGGTCAGTCGGGTGGCCGCGTCTCTCGCACTTCTTGCACACCATCTTCTTCCAGCAGTTTGGACAATCATGTTTGCTCGACCCACAGTGGGAGCACTTCTGACGAGGTCGGTCTGGATCGGACTTGCTTCCGTTCCTTCCCTTCCGGTCTACCTGATCGGACTTCGACCTGGTCTTCGGGGCAGGTCCCTCAACATAGACGTAACGATACTGGTCTTCATCCGACGACTCCTGGCTGGATTGACTTCCACTTTCCCCTTCCGATACCGTGCTGTCTTCGGCTACGATCGCCTTGACCGCTCGGGTCGGTCTGGTCCAGGGCCTCTTGACCGGATCGGTATGGGTCTGAGTCTTGGATCGGTAGCGACCTGATCCACCAGCACTCTTCGCCCTCATGCTACGCGACTGCTGTAGCGTCCGTAGAGTCTGTTCAACTTCACCCGCGTCCCTAAGACGCAGCAGAGTAAGCTGGTCCGCCAGTTCTTGATCGTCCAGGGTACTAATGTAGTGACCCACATGTTCCAGAGCAGCATCGTTCGGCGGGTTATTATCTTTAATTGTTATGCCGGCACGAAGTGCAGCCACGTTCAACCGATGCAAATATTCGATCGGTGTCTCGTCGCTCCACTTCTGCATATGGTGATACTTGCGGGCACTCGAAAATCCGGAGTTACAATATTTCCCTTCAAACTCTGCACATAGCTGGTCCCAGTCAGACCGGACATCCCGACCTAACTGTTGGATCCAGTTGGCAGCCGGTCCTTTCAACAAATCCCGGAGAATCAGACACCTTTCACTTTTCGTGGTCTGGTCTCGCAGGAACGCAGACTTGACCCCACCGAACCAAGACCGGGCCTGGTCTTCATCAGTATCCTTGCCAGTGAAGTCCTTGAGTCGGTCGTCGCGGCCATATGGATGCGCGGAATCGCAGCAGATCCAAAGTCGTAAGCAATAGTGGAGGATAGGTTAGCTTTGCGTGGCTTGCCAGCGCCCGTACCGTCTGACCCACAGTGGTCGTCAAGACCGCCGACCGACTCCATGTCACAGTCACTTGTCTTACTTGGTCTACGCGGTCTGGACGGTTGCGGATTGCGCTTCCATTTGCCGACTTGCTTACCACTTCGAGTGGGCTTGTCCACAGATGTTACCGATTCCATATCCACATCTCGGCAAACATTGGCACTTTGCTGGGAAGACCGGTCTTGGGCATGTGGCCGCAGAGGTGGTCTAACCCGGTCTTCCATGAAACGCTCCATCATCGTCTCAAATATGGTTTGGACGTTAGCTGGAGTCATGGGCAACGTGTTGATATCCTCCTTTTGCGGAACTGAGACCTGTGGGGGTCGCTGGAGCCCCGACTGGCAAGCAGCCTTTTGCTGCCGTATGTCCCTTTTTTGTTCAGGCTGGGCATGGTCCACCCCCATGGTCATCCGCTCGACACCGTTCTCCAACTCTGATGAGCTGTTCGAGGCCGGTGGAGACTGATAAATCGATTCGTCATCAGAACCAATGTCGACAAGCGCTGTGGAGGCTTCAGCAACCTTCACTGCTGCGGTGGGAGTTGGGCGGCGAACCGCCCCCACCGGTGGGACCAAATGGTCGTGGAAGGTCGACATCGACGATTTCAGCCTCCAAGTCTCAAATTCAAATATTTTTTGGACATCGGCGGGGTTCTGCATTTTAATGCCAACCTCCGCCAACATCGCCACCAAGTTTTTCACCAACAGTAATGGGCGATCACTCTGGACCGGCTCGGTAGTGGGACCGAGAAGACGGTCGGGGATCTGGAGGTTCAACACCCGAAAGATCACGTCAAAACGAACAAATCGTTTCAGCTCAAAAATGTAGTACATCTTGTTTAGGTCTTCTTCAGTGATGCCTCCATCTCCGACCTGCGACTTTTCTTCGAGGTCGTCTTCGTCGGCCGGCATTCCCAACCCTTTCTTGGGAATCTTGGGTAGCTTGGGGACCTTGGGGAGGTTGGTCTGATCGTTCTGATCAGCTTCCAAGTATTTTTCGTCTTTTGATTTTCCATCAACTTTTTTATGCACATACATAGGATCAGGACCAAGGTCCTTATCCTTTCCGGGACTATAGCATGACTTGCTATAGTCCCTATCGGCTCCGGTAAGAGCCTTTTGGAGGGGAAAAAATTATTAATCCCGATCTGGTCCTTCACCAGGTCAGACCGGACATCGCCATCTTTATCGAGAACGAAGACGTAAGGTGATAGCTTTTCCTTACGCCCTCTCCAGAACGATTCCAAATTCAAATCTTCAAATTCAATCTTTGATGACACCTCGCGGTGATATCCACGATCACCAAGTGATCCGGG
>CM047585.1:14442975-14478035 GCA_026184515.1 Peronosclerospora sorghi
TAGCCCCTGACCAATATGAGAGAAGACCAAAACCGGTCTAAACTCCAACCAATGTTACAATGAGCCAATATGTCCACGTGAAGACCCAATATGCCCGTGAAACTCCACAAACGATATCTCCACGTAAAGACCAATCCAGTGAATAGCACGTTCCAAACATACTTGACTTAAAGTGTAGAGATCGCCAAATCGTACTCCCGTCGAGGGACTTCCGGTGGCCAAAGTGCGCGTGCGGCGCGTCCAGACCGGGTATAATAGGCGAGAGGGGATAATTCAACCCTCTGCCCCCAAACACTCCGCGGCGGGCGGAGGCTACTGATGCACATAGCAAAGGTTTAAACGAGCTCCTGTTGAGGTGTTAGCCCGAAGGCAGAACCAAAAGATTCCAAACGACTTTTTCTCTTTTAGGCAAATCCACAACTAACCAATAATACTACCTCCCTATGGTCCCTAATGTAACCACACAAAATTATGTAAAATACCCAAAGTCAGGTGACTCACCCAAGACCAGCGTTCTTGATACTCCTTGAATTTGATAGGCTAAAAAGCCCCCCTTGTTTAGACCAATCCGAAATTCGACCAACTGCCTTGACCAAAAGTGACCAAATTTGTGGTACACTTCACCACACACTGAAGGATCCAGAAGGCCACAGCGTCCTCCACGACAGGGTGTTGAACAGTCCGTGGCTGTTTAGCACTGAGATCGGTGGTATCCGTAGCCTCAATCTCATTTCGCTTTTTCAGGATGTTGCTGATGGTGGCCTGGGTGATTCATTTGGGGAGGTTGAACCGCTCCTTTGCCCAGGAAGCCAGCTTAGTCTGGCTCATGTTTGGGTTCTCTGCCTTTTCCCGGCAGATCTCGAGGCTGGTATGTGAGGCGGAGCTGGCTTGACATCCTAAGATAAGTCAAGGAACAATCAGAATCCAGATGAAGCTCTTTTGATGACAAACAGGCTTTCTTTTGTGTTTCCTGCCTTCTTGTACAACACACAACTTACCTGTTTCAACAGCCTTAAGCTGGGGTTGAGTCTGAGGGAGAGGGTGGTGGTGTGTGAATGACTGTGCTGATTCTTGAGGTTTGTGCTTTTGGTTGGTTTTTGGTGGGTTGCCTGGGATGGGGGAGCACACACATTTTCGCTTTTTGATTTCTTAATTAATTGTTTTTCCGCTAGTTTATACCCTCCAATACGTTATAGGTTCCACCTTCCACCGAGTCTATAAAGTTTCGGAGGGACGTAAGAGCGCAAATTACGCGAAAGGTGCTGTCAAAGATCATTCGACCTTTTAAAGTCAAATGTGTTCGAAGGAATGTCTATGCATTGGCTGAAGGCAGACTATCGCTTGCTTCTAACGTATCTGGCGTCTGATGGTATATGCGCCTCCACCATGGAAAGACGAAGCGTAAGGCTTAAGGCGCTCGGCATAAGCCTTAGGTGCAGCAGCATCGCTGCGAGCCCAACACATGTCCATAATTCGTCTGTTGTGCATCAACATTCTTTTGAAGGGCAAGATTCGCCTTCATAAGATCGCGATTTTCGTGTGTAGGAGGTGCAAGTCGTTGTCCACCAAGCCGGCGACGGCATCGAGGTGGGATCGCACCTCCTCGATCTTGCAAAGAGTAGACTCGATCCTCGCGAGATCGTCTATAGCATACTTTCCTGTCACCGTCATTCCAATGAATATCGGGGATAAAGCGCTCTTTTCTCGAGCGCTAGATCGCGAAACGCGAGCGTATGCGGGCTCGGGTATCGACTCTTGGGAATCCTCCGATCGATTTTCTGCAACAAGACGCCCGAGATCTCTTAGAAAATGTCGAGAAAAAAAACGTCTCCTCGAACTCACTGCTAGTCCTATCAGTAGCACAAGGCTTCAAAACATTAAGAGCATTAATCATGGCCTTGTTATCAAAAGGTACTGTGTACGCTAGGAAAGTGTGTGATCAGAGCATCACAAGAGATTCCTGCGTCTATATAGACATAGTGGAGCTGATTCTCGCTTAGGAAAGCGGTCCTGGAATCCGAGCAAATTTCTTTAAATATTCGTCAGTTTTTTTGTTGTAGTTTTTAATAAAAGCAGTCCACGATTGGTACAGGACATCCGGATTTCCATCGACTTTGAATGGCTGCATGCGCTGTGATCGCCATTCAAGTAAAAGTGCACGGTGAACGGAAAGCGACACTTCCAACTGAAGTAACGAAATCGTATTGATCTCTCTCTCTGTTGTGGATGGATGTTATCGAGCTGATATGGATAAATCTTCCATTGACTGACAAGTGACAAAAATATGGACGACCCCCCCCCCTTCATCGCATACTTTAAATCTATATAACCACTTCGAACCTCCGTCCTATACATAGACTTTTTTTTGTCGGGTCACAAAACAGCTCTCGGTTCTTCTTTTCCGCTCCCGATCAACAAGGTTGGATATTATCCGATTCTTACCATGGTGCATAAACAGAAAAGTAAGTGTCAGTTGCGTCTCGAGGCGCGTTCGCGGGCGTGCTTTGCCCTTGCAAGCACGTCCTCTGACGCGCATCGGTTGGCAATGGCATTGCAGTCGCGGATCGCACGCGCCACGGAGATCCGCGCAATGTACACGCGGCAGTTGGCGGCTCGAGCGCGCGCGCGTGTGCTCCATGCCCAAGACGTTGCGCGAGGGATCCGGCTGAAGCGACATGAAGAGACGAGGCGTTTCCGGCAGTCGTCTGTCTCTAAAGTGAATGACGCGGCGCGTCGACGGCACGCGCAGCTGACGCAACTGCAACGTCAATGCAAGCAACGAGCGGATTGGATTACAGAGAAGGTCGAGCTCGTGCGTGCGGATCAGAGCGACCGGGCCGACCGCGCGCGGCGTACACTCGCAGCACAACTCCATGGCGCGGCGTGCCGTCGGCACGACCACACGCTCGAGCGCGTGCGTCGACTCCATGCACGGTGGCAAAGTGTCGAAAGTGTCAAAGCGCGCGTCGCGCGCGTGAAGTGCATTCAGCGCTGGTTCCGTCGGCACGTGGCGAAGCAGGCGACGGCACACGCCGTGCGACAGGGGCACGCCGAGATCGCGCGCGTCGTGTCGTGCTGGCAGACGATGCACACGGCGAGTTTTGAAACGTGTATGGGGTTAGTGCAAGCGCGGGTGGTGGTTGAAGCTGCGGAGCGACTGGTGGCGATTTTAGTGGCTGCGAACGAACGGGAGCGAGGACGACAAAGATTACGTAATCACGCGCCGCGCGCGTCCATGGGCATGCGTGGCCGCGTATTACTGATGGCAGGTATGATTGCGTGTCATCCACAGGAAGTCGTGGGCCGCGATCCGTCGTCCACGCGCTTGCTCTATGCCGCGCGGGCGATGGTATTCCATTTGAAAGGTCTCGCGCTCCTCTTGGATGCCTCGAGTGGATCCCAGCGGACGCAAGACTTGACACAAAGGGTCGTGGGCCTGTCTGCGCGATTTCGCGTGTATACCGAAGCGTTTACGCACTGGAAGCAGCGCGACGCGGAGCGACTGGCCGTCGACCTCTTGACGGCCTATCGCGACTTGCGCGTGGTCGAGCAAAAGTATACGATGCAAGCCCACGCCGCACTGCGTGGCGGGGATGGTGTGCATGAGCTGGTACGACAGACGCACGGGCAGGTGGTGCAACTGCAGCAGGCGTTGAAGCGATTGCTCGGAACGGAGGAAGCGCAGGAAAGGATGAAGCGCGTGGAAGCGCAAGTGGAAGAGGGAAAGGGGGCGGCCACGACATCGAGGGATTCCTTGTGTAACGAGACGACGGTCTCTTCGTCTTCCTTGCCACGGAACGCAGGGGATCAAACCACGAAGGATTTGTGCGTGCAAGGGGAGGTCTTGTCAGTGAATCAAGCGTCGGGTTCGGACATGAATCAGACGTTACTGGCCGATCGAAAGCTTGTGCACGAGTTGATTTGGAACCCACAGCTGCAACTATCACGAGAAGAGGAACTGGAAGCATGCGCTGCCGCCATAGCATCCCCGCACTCCGTCGCCGCCATGGCGGTGCGGGTGCGTAAAGCGATGACGACGGCCTTTTGGGACGGCGTGGTCGAGGCCAATGATAGTGAGACGTTGCTTGCATGCACGGAAGAGCTCCGCACGAGGTTCCGGGGTGCTCTGGGTGGTGGGAGTCGAACAAACCTAGGTACTGCATTGTCGGCATTGGCAAATCAAGTGGACAGTGCTCTTGATCGAGATGAACTGCAAAGATTGATGCAGAATCCCATGGAAAATCTCGTTCCTCTTCAAATGCGATGCAAGTGTGTCGTGGACGCTATTGAGAGAACGGAAGCACCTGCTCGAGCGGCCAGCACTCGAGAATTTCGATCGAAGTGGACCCAGAGCGTTGCAGCGGGTAGAAAGACTCCTGTCGAGTTACTGGTCGCCTTTCTTGCGTTCGGATTGGATAAGGTGGAAGACTTGCGCATTGATGTGCTCAACGCGCATCTGGGTCTGTTAGGCGCTTACTTACAACAACATGGTGTCGAGTATGAACAGCAGCAGTTGCAAGTCCGGTTAGCTGAAGCTGACAGTGTCGACGCGGCTTTCCCCCAAACTATGAAATGGTTGCGAGTGGAGATGGAAGCGTATTGCACAAGGTCAGATGTGGAGGCAGCCGAGCGGACGCGCCTTGCAGCTTACGATGGCGAGGCATTTAAACGTTTTCTTCGTGTGAGTGTGTGGGCGCTCGTAGAAAAGCACATGGATGGCAAGTGTTCACGTGTGTGGCCCGAGACGTTTGAGCATGACCTTGAACGCTTTCGATCTTGTCGGGACGCCCTTGATCGACTCGCTGTCGTGTCGAGTCTCCTTGCTATGCTTCAAGAGTATGCAGCCCGTCGCCACCTGACTCTACCTATCGGGTATGTGAGCACTCTCGGTCAACAACTAGGTACATTGCTGCGGTCTCGTGGAGTTTCCCGTGCCCACGTGGCTGCTCACGCCATCCAGAGTGTCCGTCAGCTTGCGACGTTCGAGAGTCACGAAACGCGGCAAGAGCTGGAAACGTTGGAAACGCGGCTACTTGGTGCGTTTGCAGCGGACAATCCGGTGTTCCAGCTCCTTTTCTCGCGACTGTCGCGTGCGTGGGAGTGCTCGTTGCACCAGAGCACACCCGTGGAGGTGCACCCGTCGCTCGCACCTTTTGCGGCAGAGATGCGCGACGTCACGGTGGTGCTGCAACGCGTGGCGCAGCATAACGAGAGTGTCTATGTTTCACTGTATAACTGCATCATTAAGCGCTTGGTGCCAGGATCATGATGCCATGTGGCGAGTTGGAAACCTCCTGCGTTTCGAGGTGTTAGCTTAAAATTATCATCTGCGTGTGTCCCTAACGTTTAAGCCAACCTAAGTGCACCCTGGCCAGCCCCCGCTCCCGCCTCTATCGTCGCGTCCGAGCTGATGTTGTACAGCAGTTGGGCTAACCAGCGGCTCGTCGTTGCATCATCCTTTAAGGCCTCGTCGAACGTGTGATTCCGCAGCGCTTCCGGCAAACACTGACGAAGCGCTTCTTTCGCACTAGCAATCGAGACACAAGCAGGCACGTCACGTGACAACGAGTTTCTCTCTCTCTCTCCAGGGATGGCAAGCAAAAGCGTCTCACCGTAAATTATCCGAGAGACGCAAGTAGCAGCGAATAATGTGCTTGAGTAAGCGCGGCGCGGGCGTTTCCACTAACGTCGCGACCATTTTACTCAACACGGTGCCGACGGCGTAAAAGCGCTCGGGCGTGTGGCAGATGTAGGTGAGTCCCATCTCATCGAGCAAGATCTTTTGCACGATAAACGTGGCCACGGTCTTGGATAATTCACTCCCCGCCTCCATAATCCGGAGACAAAGCGGGATAATCTCCGTCTGCAATAAAAAGTTAATCACGTCCGAGTCGTCAATCTGTAAGGATACGACGCCAACCACTTAGCCCCTTGCGACCTGCTTTCCCATGTGGTTTCTTCGAGTACCTTCACGAGCGCCCCAATGACACCGAGACTTGTAAGGCGCAAGTACTCAAACGGACGATTCTTGCTCACCGTGTTCAGGAACGGGTACAAGTAGAGAGGAATGTGGGCTGCAAACACACACAATCGCCATGGACCACGTTTAGCTCCCACGTGCACGATGGAGAGAGAGAGACGTCACGCGTCTCGTAGGACCATCACGCGCTCTGCCTCGACGTACCATTGAGAAAATGGGTGCGCGTTTCCGAGTGCGATGCCACGCACTGCAAAAGCGCCAGTGCGTTACAGACGCGATTCGACGCGTGCGCGGTAAGCTGCGGAGGCGATAACAGCGGGTAGATCGCCACGATCTCCTGCAAGAGTGCTGCCACCGTGCCAAACGAGTGCCAGAGAATCGGCGCTAATTCAGGAAACTCCTCGCGCTTCTTGCTGAGCTCGAGCAACGCACTCTCGCGCTGCTCGGGTGAGGACAGCTCGAGCACGAGCGCGTACAATTGTTCCGGGGGATCCATGGTTCACCTTGAAAGTAACATTGGAGCCGTTCCTGAAGTAACACTTCTACATAATGATATATAGCTCGGTCATGATAGTAATTACCACATAAGGACCATCTGTCTCGGGCGGCCGCAAGATGACCATCACTCTGTCTCTGTTGAACTTGATACTTATCAATCTTAATAAATATCCTGTCATCCTCAATGCAATCTTAGTAACAGTAGACTGGTAGCCCTTCGTGGTCCGTCTCATTGCACCACTAGCACGTTCCGCTAGCTGTCTAGCAGAGCGTAGGGCGACAAGGAGTCCTTGGTTAGGATCAGCGCCTATGTGGGGTTACTTACCAGGAAATTCCGAAATTCCCCCCTCTTTGAGCGTGCCAGTTCAGCGCGCTAATGCACATTATCAAGAGAGTAGGCCCTGACATGAAGATGATACTCGAGGCTAAAAAACCGGAAGAAAATCAACATCATCGACCAATGTCAAAAGAAATTCAATCGCTTCGCCGGCACCATCAACGTCCGCGATCTAGGTGTGTACATGGAGGGACTGAATAACGCTCCCATGAAGCAGTATCTCTTCCGGCATCAGCTTAAGAGTTTACATGATACTATATTCCAATGTATCAGAAAGATTTTAGTACGGGCATCTACCGCGAATACATTCAACACTCGAAGAGAGCCCTTCGATTTCAACGTGCGTCAACAGGTACCGCATGGTAATGCAGGCGAGGGTATTCATCCTTCGCCTTACCCAAGCCACGACATAGTGGAAGAAAATGTCCAGAGCAGATGGACATCGGTTGCGGTTGCTTCGACACCGAAGCAATCGAAAAACAATAATAAGAATCTTTGCTGCAATAGATGTGCTAGGAAAGCTCGCCGGTTTATGCTTGGACATCCACGAGATGCCCACGATAACATTAAACTTGTCATTATGTTCGATGACGATAAATTCATTCTCTTACGTTAGTTTGTCCACTTCAAAACGTACATGTATCATGTGCTTTGGCATAATCACGGTTGCACTTGTTGCTAACCGGACTGACAACATGCTTCGTGGTGCTTTTATTTCCACGAAATTAAACGACGCTAAACAATGTTCTCGCACCAAGTTCCGGTTTCAAACAATACACGCATGGCCCATGCAGCTTAACCTTCAGCGTGATGAGCGTTTTCGCGTCACCCCAGATACATTCACGAGAAATTGTCCTGTTTCACTAGCCCGATATCGGCATATGAAAGAACCCTCCAGAAGGGCGCCCCGTTGTTCACGTTCGTTAAACCGATATGAGGTCTTCCTTATTGGTTACTTTTCCAGGGAACTCGGTGCCATGTATTCATTCGCAAATTGCCCGTGGTAGATACATCTGTTCATATGAAAGGAAAAAAAATCAAATTGTCCTGATAAACTTGAGTATCAATTGAAAAATAGAATTACTATCCGAGTGATAAAATACGTTGAGAATAGGAGGAAGACCTTGGTTCAACCATTCGTTTCACAACACGGCGACCTGGTACTCCCTATAGATTGCGTCCGGCAATACCGCAGGGACTGATCATCATGGTAGTAATTCAAGTTTATCAGTGGATATACTCGCACCCTCAGAAAACAGGCGGATAGCGATGGCACCACCAGCGCTATTCCGAGGACGGTACATCTGTTGACAATAGTCCAGTGGGACTAACACACGAAGCAAGACAACAGCTGCGTGAAGAGGAAGCGGTCAGCACGAGCGATAAAGGCCACCGTGTAGGAGTACTCACGACATAGTACCGCCGTCATAAGGAAGCCACAAAATCACAGTACACGATATCCATCGTAAAAAGGAGCTACTGTAGCCGGTGCGTACACGCACGGAGCGGCTAGCGCACATAGGAAGACTTTCCTTTAAGCGGCGTTCGCCGCTACTTAGCCGATACGCCCTTATAAAAGGTTTTAGTAAGATAGAGCTCTCTTACTCGGGACCAAGATTCCCACTTTGGTTTACTATTAGCTTTCGCTAATGCCTTAGCACAAGGCTCCCTTACTAAGGGGGTAGCTAAAGGGAGGACTCCCTTTACTCTACTGCACTCACTACACGCGCGACCGGTCGAGGTCGTGCGTCTGGTAGTCGTTTGAGTGAAATGTAAACTGAATGTATATTTAATATATAATTAGCCTAAATTAATTTAAACTAATGTAAACTATATGTAATACTAAGAATAACTTACTAAATTCGTACCTAGCTAAAATGTAATGTACACCACCTGTGTACCAACACGTGGCTGGCTGCCACGCCAGCACCAAGGGCTCCTGCCCTGATTGGTTAAAATAACCAATGTTCCAAAACCTTTCGGACCGGTAAATACTCACCCCAACCGTAGTGTACTCACGTACACCACCTACTAAATGTGACCCGAATGTAATCCTGTTACAGCTACCATGGTAGGCAGTGGCAAGAAATTAATACCGCGGTTGGCAGTGGACCCCCGAGAATGGTAGCGTTACCATGTTTGGACCGACCACCGTCAAGGGCAATCTCCTACGGTACCGTGGAGGAAGAATAAAATCAGCTTATCTAACTTGTTTAAAGAGCAGTTTAGACGATGAACATCGTAACGCAAACAGACAACGGATTAGCTACCCATTCTCTCCCGCTCAGGAATAGGAATTGGATGTGATCGGGTCTCGTGGTCATAGATAAGGTCACAAAGAGATTCGGGCACGCGTACCACTGTGGTGTGATCCACTTTGGAATTTCTTTCTAATGCGGATACCCACAGGCGACTCAGATGAGTGACTATCGGAGGATACTCCGTTCGTTGGATTTCCGACTTCGGAGACAGACTGACATAACCGATCACCACGATGATCAACATGATCGCGGACAGCTCGTCAATGCACATCAATAGCCTTCACATCTTGTGCACTCATGGGTAGGGACGGTTGCGTTCTCTCGGTATATCACTTGACTATTTCTTTCGTGTTGCCCGGTAAGATCAGATAATAATTGGCGAAGACTAGGGGGAGGAAATACTTCGCCGGGGAAATATTTTCCTTTAATTCAGTTTACCTAGGACTCTGACCAAGAAATATCAATCGGTCAGGTCAGCACATAGGGGATAGTCCAATCAACCGTATGGTATGCCAAATTTGCACCCAAACGAACTCCCGGGTCCTATCTGCGGCCAAAACTTCGTCTCGCCTCTAAACAAGAAAAAACCACGTTCCAAACACGGGCGCGAGTTGCTTGAGTAGGATAACATCCGTCGCGGGACATCCAGGCAGCCCAAACTCTGCTGCTCGGTGATGTAAACATCATCAACACGTTAACCCACGTTAAACTGAAACAATGGCACGAAAACGTGTTCCGACCTGTTTATTTAAGAAAAAATAGTGGAATGATTATTTATCCCAACTATCCACTGAACGTGATATATAACTCACCAACGCATGTGAACTAACTGAAAACTGTATATCCAAAAAATCCGATCATGACTGATTTACTTCCAAAATATTTCCCGAGCTGTCGACGATAATAAATCCGAGTTCTCCAGAGCGGGCAATCATCCTTACTTGCGTATACATCCAGACGCAGTTTCTGGTATGGGAAGTTGTCAAAACTTGGGGGCGCGTGCGGACAACTTGTTAATCTCAATCCGGTCAGTGCTTGGTGTCTTATTCGCGTGCAGGAAGGGCACCCTGAATGTAAGTTCAGAGCGCCGGGGATGAGATCTTCAGTGAAGATAGAAAGATAAAAAAAGTGTATTATATAATTATAGATTTATTACTAAACTCTAATCTCAAAGTTTAGTCCCAAATGTTCAATCCCAAATACATTCATATAAAACACTTTAAACCACTGCGGTTTCGTCCTTTATAAATGCTACTGGTACCGGACAGAGCAGCACCGGCCAGATCAAGACCGGTCAAATACCGGTACCAATCAAGTATTACCGGTACCCGCCAGCTTTTCCAACACTCCTTCCGAATACGCTGTAGTTTAAAATAAACCAATTTGTTTGCGTAATCCACAATTCTTGGTGCATTCAATGCCTTCGTTAGGAGATCAGCCACCCTAACGTCACTTGCAACGTGAGTAGGCTTTATGGCTCCTTTCTGCACGTAATCTTTCATAAACTTCAATTTCACATCAAAGTGCTTGGCGATGGACGCGCTGCTTTCACTCTCCAGTTGCTTGATAGCCGCTTGGTTTTCAATGCGTAAAATCATAGGCGTACTTGTCTTAAAACCAACCTCTCCAAACGGTTTTTGTAGCCTGAACCCTTACTTTCCACCTGCCGCAGCTGCCACAAATTCGGCTTCGGTAGTGGAAAGTACAACTGAACTCTTCTTCTTGCAGCTCCACCCAACCACAATACCATTCACATACGTGACCACAGCGATAACACTTTTTCGATCACTTGTATCTGCTCCAAAATCAGCGTCAGTATACGCCACAATGCGTAGCGGCAACGGCGAACCTTCATCGTGCTTCAGCGATAACTTCATATCCTTGGATCCATTTCGATAGCGCAGTATACGCTTCGCCATCTTGTAATCTCCACACGTCGATGCGTGAGTGTTCCTCGTCACTTGATGGACTGCAAAAGCTATATGAGTCCGGTTGCACCTCGACAACCACAACGGACTCCCCACAATCGACTGAAACACCTTCACAGTTGGTACACTTCCTTAAGATTTCTCAGCCAATAATTCACTTGAGTCTTCTCAATGATTTCATGCGCGATCGGTGTTCTTACAGAATTGGCATGCTCTAAACCATACGTCCTGAACGTTTCATCAACCATACTTTCTTGATCGATTGTATAGACCCTGTCCTAAACTTTGATATCGTTGTGTTAGTAAAATCAATTGCTGAATACATAAAAGAAGTTTGTTTGCCAAGGGTCACCGATAACTCGCATGCCAAGATTTTTTTTGACAGTACCAAGATCCTTCAGTTCTAATGTTTCCATTTCACGAAAAAATTATCCACCACTTGCTGTGACGTTCCAGTAACCAGCAAGTCATCATCCACGTATACACCTACAACCGTCACATGATTTTCATTCGTTTTTACGAAGATAAATGTATCCGCCATGCATTGTACGAACTTTAAATCCAGCACCATTTTTTGTAATAATTCGTACCATAGGCGCCTAGCCTGTTTCAATCCATATAAATTCTTCTTGAGACGTAACACCAAATCCTTGCTTGATTTTACTCCAAAACTTTTCAACTGTTCTTCTGATATTTCCATTCCCTGAAGCACGCTCAGGTAAATTTTGTATCATTCTACCGCTCCAGCCTTTGGATACGCACTGGGAACATCTCCGTACCTGGCCGGAACTCCCCATACTTGTGAGAGCGCCAGTAACACTTTCATTTTACTGACCTCCATCACCGTAGAAAATTTCATGAATAAATTCTCTCCGAAAACCTGTCTGTCGCCACGCGCTACTAAACGCGCTTTGTATCTTTCAATAGATCCGTCAGCTTTCAGCTTGTCCTTGTAGGACCACTTCGTCGGCAGTGGGTCCTTTTCCAGCTTTTGTGTCACCTCCCAGGTCCCCATTGCTTACAGGGATTTGAGTTCTTCCCCCTCGGCCTTAGCCCACATGTCTGTGTCCGGCCTTTGATGTTCCTGCGCGTATTACTTCGGGTAAGGAACCGGGATATATGCTAAACCTGTGTCACTCACTTTGGACACTGCATACGCGACTAATACGCTTCGGTCCTCTGACTTTTCTGCACTCTCGTCTTCATACTACTTTCCTGCGCTCCTTCCAGCGAAGAATTCCCTCTCGGTTTCTTCTTCCGCTTGGAGGGTTCGTATACTGCACCCTTCGGCGCTTTGTACAATTTTCTACTTGATCTTCGGCTCTGTGAACTACTTGGCATCGTGATCGCACCTTCTGACTTCTTTTCATCATTAGGGTTCATTCTTGGCGCTCTTTCTGTAACACCATCTTCCTTAGACTTGCTTATATCGCCACGAGCCAGGTCTTGAGTGATCTGTTCACTCGTCTTCTGATCCAAAGTCTCGATTTCGCCACGTCGATCCCAAGGCGTGATCGGTACCTTTAAACCACTGCATATGACGCCACCAATGCGGTCTATTGTTGCGTTTCTGCCAGTATCTTTTTTAGGATGAGACTTTCTCGCCCCCTTACCCTCGGCACAGATCATGCAGTTCGGTCGCTTATGGTCCGAAAGCTGTATTCCTGACCTGGTGTCCCTGGCCATTCTTTATGGTGTCGTAGGCCAGGTGAACTAGCAGTAGGTGGAAATGGTAGAGGCTTCCTTCCTGTGTGCCGACATCACCTCCTTCTTCGGCAACATTCATCACGGTGTCTTAAATTCCGAGAGCATACTTCGATAATTTTTTAATACCAAATTCGCTTCAAAAATCAAATCACAGACGTCAACATGGAACAATACCTCCCCATTCAACGCAAGGGACATGTTCTTTCCATCGTCGACTAGTATGCACCCGTTTTTCTTTAGATACCCAAGCGAAAAAATGTTTCTTGTAAACTTTGGAGCGAAATAAACCTCCGTGACTGTGATGATCGAAAATGGGTCGTCGGTGCTCTTCAGAGACACTCTTCCAGCCATCGTGACCATCAGGAAAATCTCCATCTGGGAGTGTTAAATACTCGTCAGTTCCACAGTCCTTTGCTTCATCCAATAACCCTTCATCGGACACTAAGTACCGGCTGACTCCACTGTCGAATATCCATTTTTTTCCGGTCGACAACATATTTTGATCGACGGTTCCATAAAATCTTTGCTCGCCTCCGTGGCGGTCAGAAAAAATGTCTTACCATTTCCGCTGGGAGTCTTTCGACCGCCTTCTTGCCCTTCCTTGTGGCTTCTTTTTGGGCAATCGTCACGCTTGTGTCCTTCGTCACGACATCCATAGCATACTAACTTGCGCCTACCTTCATTTACGGCTTTTACTGAAATTCTAGATGCACGTTTACCCTTGAAGCTGTCTTCTTCAATTTCTTGCGCCCATGCCATCAATTCTTGAGCGTACTGGATGTAATCCACCCTGTTCGGGTCATAACGAACCATCATAGCAAGTTCAGGCTTGGTGCAGCGTACTTTACAAGGTTTTCGACTATCAGTAGTTCACTTGAATTGCTCTTACGAGCTAGTGTGACCAAGTATAGGAAATGTTCGTTCCAGGTGCGTCTGGGATTCTTTTCCGCTGCGAACAGTCACGCGGCTTGTTGGTGCAATAGATTCACCTTAAACGCACGCCAAATTTGTTCTAGCACGTAATTTAAGTTCGGGGAGTCGGGGAGCCTTGCCACCAAGTACCAATATTTGCTCTGAATTACTGGCTAGCTGCTCCGTCCAAACATTCTCCAATCTTATGCTTATTTGTCTTCGGACGTTCGGTCCATGTAAAGACCGATGTCTTTTCGACATTTGCTAGGACTTCTTTGCTTATTTGTCTTCGGACGTTCGGTCCATGTAAAGACCGATGTCTTTTCGGCATTTACTAGGACTTCTATGAAGAGAAACGACCATGTGGTGGAGTCATGTTCAAAATCTAACACCGTAGTGTCGAGAACCTGACCACCATCGTGCCCAGCCTTCCGACTGACGGGGGTGGTTACCTCGCGAACCTTCGCCTATGATACGATCTGATCGTCCGCTGCTAGCAGACGACCGATCATCAGCATAGGACGCCTGGTCCGATTTTTGCGTCTCCATCACACCTTGTGTACCCGATGGAATGGGCTGGTTACACACTTGGTAGATCGTCGATGTGAATTGATTTGGGTCTAAAGTGCGAGAACTTGCTGGGTAGTGTACCCTAGGCGGAACTCTTCACCCTGGGTACGGACAGACCAATTATACTTAAAGTAAGTATACTCCAAAGGTCAGATCGCTTAATCGATCGTATAGCCCAACCAATGTGAGAAGAAAAGACCAATATTCCAATGTGGAGATCCAAAGAGAACGTGACAAACTCCATGAACGATATATCCACGTAATAATCCAAAAAACTTGTTTACACGTTCCAAACGTGTGTAACTTGGGCTTGCGAAGCCGACCAATGCGTACTCCCGTCGAGGGACTTCCGGCAGGCCAAGTGCGTCTGTGACGCGTCCCGGCCGGGTATAATGAGCTATAGGGATTTACTCGACCCTCTGCTCCCAAACACTCCGCGGCGTGCGGAGGCGACTGATGTACTGTGCAAAGATGCGAACGACTTCCTTGTTGAGGTGTTAACGACCAATAAAGACGGAAAAACAAAAAGACTCTTAGAAAGAAAAACCAAAACTAAACCAATGCTATCTCCCTACGGTCCCCAATATGTACAAACATGAAATATGTAAAGTACACGCAATATCATGTTGCTCACCAAAATCTGCGTTCTTGAATCTTCTTGAACACGATAGGCTTAAAAGCCCCCTTGTTTTCCATGAATCTTGAATCCACTTCACCACAACCATTTCTGTAATCCAGACCCAAGTACAGGGTAAACCTCTGCCCCTGTAAACTTCTGAATAGTCAAAGTTGGTATCTTTGCACCTTGCTGATACGCACCTTGATTTACGAACACATTTCCAGGTGGTGGGTTAATTTCATCCACACCACCACAAACTGCTGGTCCACCATGGCGTGCATGCTGCGCTCCAGCATGATGCATACTTGGGCGTTCAATGTCTTCTTCACCAGCCAAGTAATTCATGGTCATCTGGCGACCAAACGGACCAAAATTCTTCAGGATCTCCATGAAGGGAATATCCCACCTTACAACCGTCAAGCCCTTCCTGGAGACAGTTGATGTACCGGACGCTTGAGAGCGATCTTCTTCTATCACCTCAAGCCTCTTATTCATCTGATTCATCTGATCAAGCAGTGCCTTTAAAACATCTGCTTGATCAACCTTATCTTCTTCCATGTTAGCGGGATGAGAAAATATAAATCACAAAAAATACAAAATCGACAGCGATAACCCCTCGATAATCAGGGGACTTCTATCTGAATCTCCACGAAAAAATTCCAATCGAAATAACTTAGAGCGTAACCTCCAATCAATTGTAATCGTAAAATCTCGATGCCCCCGTGTCCCCTTGGGCTCATAACCTGTGGGAAGTTGACACAAGTTGGGGGCGAGTGCGGGCAACTTGTTTCAGCTCAAGCCGGTAAGTGCTTGGTGTCGTAGGCGCGTGTAGGAAGGGCTCCCTTAGTGTAAGTTCAGGGTGCCGAGTCTGAGATCTTTTGTGGATAATAGAAAGATAAAAATTGTATTATTATAATTAAATATTTAGTCCTATTAATAATAGTTCCATGTATATAAAACACTTTAAACCACTACAATTTCGTCCAATGAAAATTCTACTGATGCCGGCCATATCAGTACCGGCCAAAATACCGTACCAATCAAGTATTACCGGTACCGACCAGTTTTTTCAACATCAAGACTGAACTTGATGGCCTAATCGTGACTACTACTGTGACGATAAGCCTTCGGGCCTAACGTGACGGAGATTTTTCGATTTGAGACTGGTTGGCTCTCGAAAGGTGGCCTCTTTACATGTGGCTGCTTTAGAGCGACGGCTTTTGTTGGCAATTTCGACACAACATTAGGCCTCTTCTTCCAATACAAGATTATGTATATAACAATTATCCAACTACACTAAAAATAAGTTTAATGAAATGTATTAAACTAGACTTAATCCCTAAACTGTTGAAGATCGGAAATTGGGTATGCACTCATCCATGCGTCATGCACAAACTTGAGCACTGAATCTTTGCTACGTCAGCCCATCCGTGAAGCAAACCATATTATGAATCATAATTTCATATCCCTGCTGGGTCTCGTTCCTCTTACCATGGCTTCCATACTGAACCTTTGCCGTACTTGTGACATTAATTATTATTTAAGTTAATGTATATACTACGTGGACTCAATTACACAAGAACCTATGATATTATAAGTTGAAATATCATTATTATAATTAAACATTTAGGTTGTTCTAAAAAAGGATTTTGGATTATAATTTCTTATAATCCAATGGTAATTAAAAATGATCCGGTTCACTTAAACGAATCTAGGAGATATTTAATTGTATAATTTAATCAACGAACTTACTGCGCGTTCATACATTTGTTTTGATTTAGCTATGGTTAGTAATCTAAACTATTTCATAAATATGACTCTTAAATCTTCCTTCAAGAACATAAGGCGACTATATTTTGTACAAGAGTAATATTATAAACAATTTTAGACTTGTTTTACTACCTATATTGCGTGCTTTCTCGCGCAAAAATAACAGTGCAGGATAGTAACGGCACCCCGTTACACCTTGTAGTGCTTTGTAGTCCGTCTTAAGGACCACTGACAAGTTTTGCTAGTTGTCTAGAAGAGCGTATGGTGAAGTCCTTGGTTAGGATGGGCCTAGCCGAGCACCTACATGGGGTTATTTACGAGAAATTCCTCTATCTCTAAGTTCATCACGCTGTTGCACATGATCAAACGTATAGGTCTCGACGAGAAACAATGCTCGAACCTAAAAGCCCGGGCGAGAAAATCGAGTTCGTAGACAAATATCGAAAATCTTCAGTCGCGTCTTCGCCGGCGCCATCAGCGCCCGCGACATCAACTTCGAGAACTTTAAGGTCTACGTAGGGGGAACGGAGAACTTCTATTGCGATAGCTACTCAAATTAGAGATAGACGTATTATAAGTGTATCCGGGTAACAGGTACGCTTTGCCCATACATGTCTGGGTAGTCGCGCGAAGACGTACCGGCTCCCGTCTGAGTTTGAAACGCTTCATGCGTTGAAGTTAAAGATCACCTTTGAGCCTCCTTACAATGAAATCAGATGCCAATCAGTATTTTTGATCCGCGCTAGGATAAGCTTGGCATACGTGTTTACGCAAAATATTAGCTTTCTAATAGTCTGGTAATACCCTGGAGTAGCTGTGTACATGAAGGGAGGGAATAACTGTCCCGTTAATCACTATCCCCTCCCGTATCAGCCAAAGGTTTTACAAGATGCTATGTTCCAAAAGCATTCAGGAAGATTTCAATATACGGGTTTCATCCAGTATACTGGCAGTAGTAGAAGAGAGAAACGATTCCTTTGACTTTAGCGGGTGCCACACGGCGGTAACCATCCGCGAAGGTATTCATACCGTACCCGCGGTATAGTGACATAGATCTAGAACCGACGGACATATTGGTTGCGGTTGCTTCGATACCGAAGCAATAAAAAAGGCGAATATTTGCAGCAATAGACGCGCGAAGAGTTGGGAACCTTGTCCACAAGCGCATGTCACCATATGCAGATGCGTAAACCCGCTGGTAAACGTAATCATCAGATACTCCTGCTTGTAAAAAAACATGATCACCAGTAGGGGCGGGGCGTCTTACTAGAAGGGTTGTTTCACATGCCAAAATCAGGCATGTGAGATTGATAGTACTAGACGGAACAATTTCTCGTCAATTTGTTTAGAGTGACGCGAAACGCTCACCGCCCTGAAGGTTCAGCGATGACACCAGTGCATTTGATTATATAGGCGCATCCAACAACTGTGAGAGAACAAAGTACTGTCATACTACGCGGAAGTGAAAACTCCAATGTATTTTTTCAGTCCGGTTACCAACAGGTGCAACCATGACTATGCCAAAGCTTATAATGCGCACACGCTTTAAAGTAGACGACTGTACTCCAAGGACGAATGCATCGTTCTAGAACTTGATGACAGGCTCGAGGTATCCCTGAATGTACAACAATAAACCGCGATCTACTTGGATACCATATCGATCATCTGCGCAATGACACAGTGTTTGATCATCCTGTGCGTGATTCAAGTGTATCAGTGGATATACTTGCAGCGCCCGACAGACTGGTGGGTAGAGATGGCACCATCAGCTATGATCTAACAGTCGCAATGGACGATACATCCGTAAGTAGTAGTCCAGGGGGGCTAAGTAACACAGCAGAAGAACAGCTGCGTGAACAGGAAGTTGCTGATACAACAGTAAATACCGCCGTGTTGGAGTACTACGACAGACGACGGTCGTCATGAGGAAGACACAACCACGGTAGGTGACGCTCGCGTCATCGATACCTTCTGATCTCATCGATGAGCTTGGGACAAACCAACAACTTCGTTCTATTTCAAGGATCTTTTTGGCTCTTTCATCAAATATACGGTCTCGAGGGCGCTCTTGGTCTTTGACGCGTTTGGCTCCAAGATCCTCTTTTTCTGCAGTCATAAGCGCCATCCGCGGATTTTTCTTTTTAACGTTTTCCTTGTAATCATGGACGATAGATACTAGAAATCATTTTCGTTAATCGTCGCTTATAAAATTCCATACTATAGATAAATGATCATAATGGGAGCTATAATCTTCGTAGTTCCAAATAAACCTCTTCCGGATCACCTTGGTCTACTTTCTGTAACCTGACAACGTTTTTTCACCTCAAGCTTGGTGGATCTTTCCGTCTTCATCTGTGACGACAGAAATCTACCTTTTGTCGTTGCTCAAGTACCGGGTTCGATTTTGATCATGAATCCGAGTACTTCTTCTTGGGAATTGCAGTGATATAACGAGTTTTGCATACCGCTGGTGTAACAGGAATGATCCTGTTACGGGCTTACACTGTGTTGTGCGAGGAAGCGCTCAATACAAGAGGGGTAGGATTAGATGATGACAACTAATCCTATACTACAAGTAAATATAAATATTTACTTGTTGCTTAGAACGCAAAATTAGGAGTGTTTATTTAATGGGTGGTTAGCGGCTAATAGTATAGTAATTACCTAACTAATATAATAATATCAAGTATTCAACTAACTGTACTATTAGTTAACCTGCAACATTCGGTATTTATACCGAATCGACTTTTCCTTCGTAGATTATAATAACTTATAATCTCTTATTTGAATTTCAGACAACGCGTCTGAAATTTAACTTTGATATTCTAACTTGAATATCAATTATGTAATGGCAACCCATTACATCACCCCCCACTTAAGGTGTTTGGTCAATAATAATTCCTTTTTTGGTGAATTAGAGGTGGCACTTGTTGGTCGTTCTCATTTACCAACTGATTGACCATCGACTCGATGGTCAAAGCACGCGGCGGCGCTCTAAAGAGCGCTGCTGAAAACATCGAAGAAGCTTCTTCCTCCGCCTCAGCACTACGTGCTGAGGTGTTGAGTTACAACGGTGACGCTGCATTAGCAGCGTCAACTACGCAAAGGTCGGAAGACGTACCGTCTTCGACCACAGATGCTGCTAAGGCGGCATCTGGCAAGAAACAGGGAGATGTTGCTAATGCAACATCTCGCACGATGATAACCCCCGAATGGTGTGTTGCCAGGAAGGGTTCTTCCATGTTCGGAAACAGTTCTGACTCCGAACAAAGTGATCGGGGCACAGCTGTCCCCACGAAAGAATCTAGCGAGTCGAAACTCGCTAGGTGCTCATCGCCTAACAGCGATGATGACTCTGGTGTCGCTGTCATAGCTGACAGCGACAATGATTATCAAAGGTGGTTGCGGGTACGCAGAGCCCCACCTGGACCAAGTACGTCTCCACGTCGGGGTGGTTTAATCCCGGCGCGTGGTGTTGAAGCAGGCGGTGTTCCGCCTACTAAAAGAGCTCGAACAGAAGCGGCGGCTGCCGCTTCTGAAGCGTATCATCGTACGGAACCACATGTTCCGTACAAAGTGGGGTTTTGGACCACTGGCTGGGCTATTGCCCCCAACAGTGGCGGTCACCGTAATCGGGACTGCCAATATGCGTTGTTCGATATCAACGTGCTGGATGAATGCGAAGACATCCAGTCACGTCGATTCGATCTAAATACAGACGATAGAAGTCTGTACTTTATTGACCTCTTTTTCAAGGTTCGATATTATTCGAGCCGGAAAGGGTCAAGGAGGAACAGGGACGATAAAGACGCCCTGACTCAGAGTTGGAACGATTTTGTTGACAACTACAACAAAAGCCCAGATTATTACGTGAATAAAGTTCACGTAATGCGCGAGCGCTTTTTCAAGCACTCGCGAACAGGCAAAATGGAATACATCCATTTTGATTGCATCAAAGAAGGGTTGAACTGTGGTGTCCCTTCTCACCTCGTTTGCCCGCTGTGTCCGCAGGGCGCTCCTCGTCTGTCAGAGGAGGAGTTGCGGGGGTACGGTGGTTTTTCCGCACCCGCCGAAATTCAGGGCTTAATCGATGCCCTAAATGCATCAACACCTAGTGTTGATGCTATTTCGCATTATGATTTTGAGACTCGTTCTCAAACTCAGTTAAAAGGTCTGGGGCGTCGGCCCTCAGAACCTCAATCGGCTCCCAAGAGTCGAGCTCTTGGGGGTAACCCAGCCAGCGTACTATGTACTCGGTACGCTGCCCCTTCTTCGAAGGCACCGAGCGCTTCGAGATCAAGCGCTCGAGGATATATCTCTTATTCCCCTGATTATCAATCAGGGGCGGCGGAGGTTGAGAATTCCCTCGCCGTTGTTGTTGCGGAGCATGGTTCTTTGCTCCGCAAACTCGAGGAGGGTTGTTCCTCCTTGAGCAGCGATATGTCTCACTCTGTGAAGACATATCGGTCTCTTCGCGAGAATGTCCGCGACATCCTCGGGGCGCACACTGCCCTTCAGCAGAATAATGATCTTCTGTACATCGAGCTTCCCGCTGTAAGGAAGAGCTCGATCGGCACAAGGCTGATCTTGAGCAGTCGAAGGCGGAGGTAATGACTCTCCGCTCTGCTCATCAACAGCTGGAAGTCGATTACAAGTCTCTCTTGGGAGACTTGGAGAAGCACGGTATCTTCCGTGGTTCTGTGTCTCGTCGTAAGACGAAGACGAATGATACGGCTTTAGCCGCCCAACATATAATGTTGGGTGGAGCCGCATTGCTGTGGGAATGTCTAAAGTATAGGCATTCCCCCGAATCTCTTGGACCATGAAAGGTCCAATGTACTTAGGAAGCAACTTCCGTGTATGGAAGTTGCTTATTTCATGTGTAGGCAAATTGATTGTACTTAATAATACCAATTCACCTTTAAGAAAGGAGTTTTTGTTATACTTTCCTTGATTGTCTGCATTTTGATTCTGCTTATCAAAAGAAGAGGCAAGTGCATCTTTTATATAGCGTATTACATCTTGGCGCTGTAATACGAATTCATCTACTGCTTTATCAGCAGTAGGTGCGTTGTCCTCATTGTCTGCAGCCATTTCTGCAGACACATATTCATCATATGCAGCTTCAGTTTCATTTAAAGCTGCTTCCGCTTCTACTGTACTTTCTGTAGAAGGTCCATCGTTTTGTTCACAAGTTGCAGTTGCAACTTGCGCATTGACTCGCTCAAAATTTGAGCGGGTCCCTCCCCCACTTAGATTTGGCGTACCGACAAGTAAAGCTGGGGTTCGTGGATGCCTTAAGGCATTCACGTAGAACGGTGTATGCTTAGTTGAAGCATGCACTGAATTATTAATCGCGAATTCAGTGAGTGGCAGATAGTCACTCCACTGTTCAACGGCATGTGCGTATGATCACAACATTTCTCCGAGAACGCGGTTAACACGTTCCGTCTGCCCATCCGTTTCCGGATGGTCCGCAGTTGACATCTTCAACTGGGTTCCCAACAATGAGAACGTTTCTTGCCAGAAACGTCCTGTAAATCTCGGATCTCGATCCGAGACAATATCTTCCGGCATTCCGTGCAAACGGAATACCGTATCAACGAATATCCGCGCTGTTTGAGCGGCGGTTACGTTCGCTGATACTGCAGTAAGATGTACCATCTTACTGAAACGGTCTACAAAGACCACTATTCCGGTCTTCAGACTATTGTCGGGTGGAAGAACGAATACGAAGTCCATTGAAATGGACTTCCAACACTCTGGCATAACCGGTAGAGATTGCAGCGGATCCTGTGCATACTGCGCAGGCTTAACGCGCTGGCAAATCTCGCAAGCGCGTACGTATTTCCGTACCCACTTGTACTGGTTTCGCCAGTAAAAGTCACGTGCGAAAGAAGCGTATGTCTTCTCTCGACCTTGATGCCCCGAAATCGGTGCATCATGATACTCAAACATAATTTGATGTTTGAGATCATCGTCGTTTGGAACGACGACGCGACTTTCATATTTTTGGTCTGTGCTGTAAAGCAGCAGACTATCGTACAGTCGATATCGATGCACGCAAGCGCGGAGGAACTCTGGGAGTTCGTCGCGCTTCTCACTTGATTGATTACTTAAGTAATCAATCAACAGATGTGTCTCCTCGTCTGTTTTGTACGCCTCGCGTACTTGTCGTTTAATTGACGACGACAAAGCAGTGCAACGGATCGCGTTTGCACTGGCACCTTCGGTTACGGACGGTTTCGTCTCGTAATCGGGCCTTCGTGATAGCGCATCCGCTATCACGTTCAACTTTCCGGGTTTGTATTCAACCGTAAAGTCGTATTCAGCAAAGAATGACAGCCATCGAGCCATTCGTTGAGAAATGTGTGGTGAATTCACGGCCGTGCGTAGCGACGCATGGTCCATGTAAACCACAAACGGTCTATCTCCCAAGAGATAGATCCGAAACTTGGCCAGTGCATACTTCATGGCAAGGGGTTCCTCGTCATGCACTGGATAGTTGCGCTCCGCTGGGCGCAACTGACGCGATTGATAGCAGATTACGCGATCACGATCATCGTGATCACGCTGCATCAAAGAACAGCCGATAGCGAAATTGCTCGCGTCGCAAACGACGTGAAATGGACGCTCGTTATCGGCTATAGCCAAGACAGGCGCTTCAGTCAAGCTTTGCTTGACTGCATCAAAAGCATCTTGGCATTGGGTATCCCAATGCCATTCGACATCTTTCTTAATTAATTGAGGAATAGGTAGTATTAGCCCAGCATAGTTGCACGAATACTTGTGCAAATATGTTGCCAACCCAAGGAACTTTCGAAGTTCCTTGACGTTGTTTGGCGTAGGCCATTCAACAGTCACCCTGATCTTTTCTGGATCAGGGCGCACCCCGTGCTTGCCCACAAAGTGTGGAGAAGCGTGCCCAAAATTTGGCACACTTCTGGTCAAGTTTTGTCAAGGCATTTGGTCTAATTTCGGATTGGCTTAAACAAGGGGGCTTTTCAGCCTATCAGACTCAAGAAGTGTCAAGAACGCAAGTTTAGGTGAGTCACCTGACTTTGGGTATTATAAATATTTTTGTGGGGGTACATTTAGGGACTATAGGGTAGTAGTATTTTAGTTGTGGTTTTACCTTTTAGGACAGAGGTTATACCTTTAAGTAAGGAAATCTTTTAGCTTTCGGATAAGTGGCTGAAACCTCTTCTGGTCTTGATTCACACCACAGCTAGGGGTCGCCGTTCTTCCCTTTTCGTACGCTAGTCGCCTCCGCCCGCCGCGGAGTGTTTGGGGGAAGAGGGTCGAATTATCCCCTCTCGCCCATTATACTCGGTCTGGAAGAGCCGCACGCGCACTTTGGCCCACCGGAAGTCCCTCGACGGGAGTACGATTTGGCGATCTCAACACCTCAACTGAAGCACGTTTGGAACGTGCTATTCAATGGATTGGTCTTGGCGTGGAGATATCGTTTGTGGAGTTTCACGAGTATATTGGGTATTTACGCGGACATATTGGCTTGTTTTAATAGTGGTTGGAAACTAGACCGGTTTTGGTCTTATTTCGTATTGGTCAGGGGCTAGACCGGAACGGTCGGTCTACCCTCTATTATTTCGTATTGGTCAGGTCTTGATCGTTTGGACGATCGACCTATTGGAAGTTATCTCTTGGAAGTGTTTTTGGTCTGTTTGTGTATGAAGAGTTCCGCCCCAGAGATACATACCCAGATCGGTCTTCTATATTCAAGACCGCTTCGATCCAATCTGCGATCCCGATCCACCGAGTGTGTAACTAGCCCATTCCATCGGGTACACAAGGTGAGATGGACACTAAACAATCGGACCAAGTGGGTTCTGATGACGACCGGTCGTCTGCTTGCAGCGGACGATCGGACCAGATCTCGAGTGGTGGTTCGCGGAGTACCCCTTCCGAAAGTTGGAAGGCTGGGCGCGATGGTGGTAGTCAGGTTATCGATGCTAATGTTTTCGATTTCGAACTTGACTCCACCACAATGGTGCGCGTGCCCGGATTCGAATCAGGGATATCACCGTCCTGATATTCCATCAAAAATTAGATTCGAAGATTTGAATGATTTGAATATGGAGTCGTTCTGGAGAGGACGTAAGGAAAGGTATTCGCCTTACGTTCTCGTTGTTGATAAAGATGGCGATGTCCGATCTAGCCTGGCGGAGGACCAGATCGGGATTAATAAGTTTTTTCCTCCCCAAAAGTCTCCCACCGGAGCCGATCGGGACTATAGCAGGTCTTGCTATAGTTCCGGAAAGGATCAGGACCAAGGTCCTTATCCTATGCGTATGAATGAAAAAATTGATGGAAAACCAAAAGATGAAAATTACTTGGAGGCTGACTGGAACGATCCGGTCTACCTCCCTAAAGTCTCCAAGGTACCCAAGGTGCCCAGAAAAGGGCTGGGAATGCCACCCGACAAAGACGACTTCGAAGAAAAGTCGAAGGTCGGGGATGAGGCTATCACCGAACAAGACCTGGACAAGATGTATTATGTTTTTGAATTGAAGCGATTTGTTCGCCAAAACAAGGTCTTTCGGGTGTTGAACCTCCATATCCCCGACCGTCTTCTCAGTCCCACTACCGAGCCGATCCAGAGTGATCGACCATTACTGCTCGTCAAGAATTTGGTGGCGATGTTGGCGGAGGTTGGCATTAAAATGCAGAACCCCGCCGGTGTCAATAAATTGTTTGAATTTGATGCTTGGAGACTGTAGGCGTCGATGTCGGACCTCCACGACCGTTTGGTGCCACTGGTGGGGGCGGTTCGCCGCCCAACTCCCACCACGGCAATGAAGGTCGCCGAAGCCTCCACAGAGCTTGTTGACATTGGTTCCGATGATGAATCGATCTACCAGTCTCCACCGGCTTCTAACAGCTCATCAGAGTTGGAGACCGGTGTCGAGCGGATGACCATGGGGGTGG
Source organism: Peronosclerospora sorghi (assembly GCA_026184515.1). NCBI lineage: Eukaryota > Oomycota > Peronosporomycetes > Peronosporales > Peronosporaceae > Peronosclerospora > Peronosclerospora sorghi. The sequence continues at coordinate 14,468,507 of CM047585.1, forward strand.
ACCATGCCCGGTCTGAACAAAAAAGGGACATGCGGCAGCAAAGGGCTGCTTGCCAGTCGGGGCCCCAGCGAGCCCCACAGGCCTCAGTTCCGCAAAAGGAGGGTATCAACACGTTGCCCATGACGCCAGCCAACGTCCAAGCCATGTTTGAGACGATGATGCAACGTTTCATGGAAGAACGGGTTAGACCACCTATGCGCCCACATGTCCAAGACCAGTCTACCTGTCAAGGTGTCAATGTTTGCAAAGATGTGGATATGGAATCGGTAACATCTATGGATAAGCCTATTAGAAGTGATAAACCAACCGGCAAGGGAAGGCGCAAGCCGCAACCGGCAAGACCGCGTAGACCAAGCAACACAAGTGACTTTGATATGGAGTCGGTAGGCGGTCTTGACGACCATGGTGGGTCAGATGGTACAGGCGCAGGAAAGGTGCGCAAGGCTAACCTAGCCTCCACTACTTCCTACGACTTTGGATCTGCTGCGATTCCGCGCATCCGTATGGCCACGACGACCGACCTCAAGGACTTCACCGGCAAGGATGCTGATGAAGACCAGGCCCGGTCTTGGTTCAGTCGGGTCAAGTCTGCGTTCCTGCGAGACCAGACCCCAAAAGGCGAACGTTGTTTAATCTTCCGGGATTTGTTAAAAGGACCGGCTGTGAACTGGATTCAACAGTTGGGTCGGGGCTTCCGGTCTGACTGGGACCTGTTATGTGCGGAGTTTGAAGGTCAATATTGTAACTCCGGATTTTCAAGCGCCCGTAAGTACCACCATATGCAGAAGCGGGCCGACGAAACGCCGATCGAGTATTTGCATCGGTTGAACGTGGCTGCACTTCGCGCCGGCATAACAATCAAAGAGAATAACCCGCCGAACGGTGCCGCCTTAGAACATGTGGGTCACTATATTAGTACCCTTGACGATCAAGAACTGGCGGACCAGCTTACTCTACTGCGTCTTAACGATGCGGGCGAAGTCGAACAGACCCTGCGGACGTTACAACAGTCGCGTAGTATGAGAGCGAAGACCGCTGGTGGATCAGGTCGCTGTCGTTCCAAGACCCAGACCGATCCGGTCAAGAGACCTTGGACCATACCGACCCGAGCGGTAAAGGCGATCGTAGCCGAAGACAGCACGGGATCGGAAGGGGAAAGTGGAAGTTAATCCAGCCAGGAGTTATCGGATGAAGACCAGTATCGTTACGTCTATGTTGCGGGACCTGCCCCGAAGACCAAGTCGAAGTCCGACCAGGTAGACCGGAAGGGAAGGAACGGAAGCAAGTCCGATCCAGACCGACCTCGTCAGAAGTGCTCCCACTGCGGGTCGAGCAAACATGATGGTTCAAACTGCTGGGAGAAGATGGTGTGCAAGAAGTGCGAGAGACGCGGCCACCCAACGGACCACTGCCTCTTCGTATGCAAGTCATGTGGAGAGATCCACGAGGCCGGCCACTGCAAGATTGAAGAATTTTTTAACATGATGCGCAAGTGGTACGGGCCGGACAAGCACGCGGGGATGCTGCCGCCGGACTCAGAAAAGATGTTAAACTAGAACGCTCGCCAGGCTGGAATCTGGATCGAGCCGAGCGTTCTACGGTTCACATCTATGCATATGTCGGCAAGGAGGATAAGACCGACAATACACGTTCAATTCCAAATTGCGTCGACCGAGACCATCCGGTCTACAGTTTGAAGACCGATGAGTACTCCCGGACCAAGGTGGTTATGCAGTTGGACTTGCTGCCTGGATAATCCCGCGGATACTGGAAGTATGACGCGCCTGATAAATGGTTCAAGCAGGCGAAAGCCTGTGGCAAGATTTATAACCAGAAGGCGACGATGTTGTTCGACTCTGGAGATGAAGTATCGATAATCGACTCCGCCTTTGTTCGTAAGGTCGGATGTCGTATAGACGATACCCAGAGACAAGAATGTGTCGGGACCGGCGAAAACTCTTATATGACCGAAGGAAGAACGCGTGTGAAAATTACTTTTTCGGGATCGCTGGTCTACTTTTTCAGCGCTTGGGTTGGCAAGTTGGCTGGTCAAGGCGCTTTACTAGGAATGGATTTCATGGTCCCAGATGGTATTCGCCTAGACCTTTCACATGGAGTGCTTACGCTCCCGGATGAGGTCCGGGTCCAGTTGGCTGGTCGAAGACCTCTGTATGGTTCGTATACCGATCTGGTCCGGTGGGATAAAGACCTCACTATCCCATTCGGTCGGTCTGCCGATACCCCGGTCGAGAAAGGTTTCCGTTCGAGGAAGTTATGGTTGACCAGGGGCGATCGGTGGGTCTCGACCTTCGTAAAGAGTGCTGGTCGACGTGATTTTGTCCGTGTTACCAATATCGGTGACAAGCCGCTGACACTGGACAATAACACTATTGTTGGTATGTGGTTAGCAGAAGGAAAGGGACCAAGGAAGATGGGGTTCGTCTCGATTGGGTCGAGGCGGTATGTCGAGTGGCAAAACCTGGCGTACCAATCGACCACCGATTTTATCAGCGATGATGGGTCGGTGGAAGAGGATAAGTCACCTTTAGTGGAAAGACCAAGTTATGTCACCCCAAAAAAGATGTTGGTCCGAAGAAAGGCGCCGCAGTCACCAGGAACGGAGGACCATCAAGTAGACGAGCCGAGGCTAGTCAACGTGGTGTCAGCACAAGACCAGGCGACAGCGGAGCAAGAAACGGAAGAAGGGGAACATGAAGTTGCTAGGTCGGACCATGACGGTATTCCTAATCAGACCGATATCAGTGAAGGACAGCCCGTCGATCAATACCAGGGGCGTTCAGCCGGTCCAGATGGTCTAGGTGATATCACCCCAGAAGCTGAACAAGTCTGTATACATGAAGGCGGGGAACAGTACATTCAGGAGCTGGAAAGCCAAATGGCAGTCCTCCCTGAAGTGTCTGCCGACTCTCCCGAAGTTACAATGGATGATTTACAAGTGGGTGATCAAGGCCTTAACAGTCCAGACCATATCGAGCAGTTGAAGAATATCATATGGAAGAAAAGACATCTGCTGATCGGAAAGGGCAACGCCTTACCGCCTGCAGCCCGTGGTGCAATTTGCGATATTGACGTTGGAGATGCCAAGCCGATTGCTCAGCGATGTCGACGTGTGGCGCCACAGTACCGTGAAAAGCTTTCTGATCTCATTAAAAGACTGTTGGCCACCAAGATTATTAGACCGTCGACCTCGCCATGGGCCTCGCCGATCGTAATTGTTATCAAGAAGAACGGAGTTGACATTAGGCTGTGCATCGACTATCGGCTGGTAAATCGGTTGACTAAACTCATGGTTTACCCGATGCCGCTGCTGATTAATGATCTGTTGGAAGACCTCGACAAGACCTTGTGGTATTGTTCGCTGGACATGGCAAGTGGATTTTGGGTGGTCTCGATGACTGATCGAGCCCGTGAGATTTCCGCATTTGTGACACCGTTTGGTCTTTTCGAGTGGAACCGTATGCCAATCGGTCTGAAGAACGCACCCCAGATCTATCAAAGGTTGATAGACAACGCACTGTACTGACACTTCAAAATCAAGAGCGATCGGGACCCTGCCGAAAGTTATGATGTGTTTACAGAGGGTGAACCCGATCGGGAAAGAAGACCGTCCGTTCTAGGGATGCGGTCGTACATCGACGACATTCTGATACCTGCCTCGTCATGGAACGATCTGTGCGAGAAGGTTGAACGATTGTTGGAGACATGCGACCGCTGGAACCTATCTATCAGCGCCATAAAAAAATTTTGGGGTATGTCCAAGGTCGCCTATTTAGGTCATATGGTTTCGAACAATGGTCTAGAGGCTAATACTAAGGACCTGGATTCGTTAAGCAACCTCCCGTTCCCCAAGTCGCTGAAGGCAATGCAGTCCTTCCTAGGAAGTTTAAACTACTACAGCCGCTTCATCGAATATTTTGCTATCTACGCGGCTGTGTTGTATGAGCTCCGGGAAGTGGACTACCATATGTTGCGCGAAGAAGACCGGGCAACTTTACAGGAGGGAGCCGACTCTGGTCTTGCTGCAGATTGTCCGCAAGTGGAGGCCGAAGACCATATGAAGCGTGCAAAGTTTGCTTTTGGTATTTTGAAGGTTAATATGGCGACGGCACCGATTTTGAAGCATTTCGATCCCGAAAAGGTCCCGACCATTATTGTATATGCTAGTCAGTGGGCCATTTCGGCCACTCTAGTACAAGATCATGATGGTGTGTACCATCCGGTCACGTTCACGAGCAGAACGCTAAAATCAAATGAGGTGAACTATGGAATTGTCGAGAAAGGAGTTCTGGCGTTGCTACGAATTCTGGATGTGTGTTACAACCTGCTGGTCGGCCGACCTATAAAGGTCCTGTCAAGGCGGTCTACTTTGGCCTGGCTATTATCAGCCAATGGGATGGACGGACGTCTAGGCAGATGGTCGGCGGTCTTGTCGCAGTGGACCCTCGAGGTCGTTAAGTGCACCAGGGGCGAGGAAGAGATATTGGGCACATTAGCTGCCAGTATCACCCCTTGGTCTGAAGTAGACGAGGCATTCATAGCGATTGCCCCGAGGAAGCAACCTCGGCAGTCAGTTTCGAGACCGCCAACGACCGTAGACTATGATGAAGAGCTCTTGGTCTTAAGTTTTGACGGATCGGCAAGCGTGAAGAAGAAGGTCGGCGCCTATAGTGCCATAGTGTGGAAGTTGCCATAATGGTCTATAGTTGCAGCCGCTGCTGATTTCACGCCGGATATTACGGTTAACGAGGCGGAGTAGCGAGGTCTACTTCTATTTCTGGACCTGCTGTCGTCGCAAGAGAAGGGGCGAGTCATCATATGTGGTGACTCCAACCTAGTGGTCAGGCAGGCCACCGGAGAGATCGAACGCAAGGCCCCACGACTAAGGACGCTAAATGATCGGGTAATGAAGGCATTGAAAGACCGTCCCAACCACGAGCTGTTGCACGTGAAACGGGACTGGAACAGAGGTGCCGACTACATCGCGACCAAGGCCATGCAAGACCAGACCGGGGCTACGATCACCGAGGAGGCCGTTCTTGATGAATTGATGAATATAAACAGGCTCCCCGAGGTGATCGGACCCAAGAACGCTCCGGACCAGATGCATGTGATGGTCGCGACTAGACCGAAAGCTCGGAAGTCCCACCAACCGTTCCCGAAGGAACGGTTGAGTGAATCTGTTGTGCAACGACTAAGGGCAGAACGGATCTCAAGGCGCAGGACGAAGAAGAATGGATTGTGAATTTGAAGACCTACCTGCGCGGTGAATTGTCTAAGTTTACGAATGGTCAAGCGAAAGAATGTGCCAAGATCGCAGACAGTTACGAAGTGGATGAGGATGGTTTACTATATTACTGCCGCGATGCCGACCAGGACAGTGCAGACCGGGACCGATTGGCGAAATTGGTGATACCTGAGTTGCTGCAGCCGGATGTCCTCCATCACTACCATGTGAGTCTAGAAGGGGGACATCAGGGCATAGGCAGAACGTATCACAAGATCAGGTCCCACTTTCACTGGAGAGGTCTTTTCCGAAGTGTACAGAAATATGTGGGTTGTTGTACGGATTGCGAGACCGGAAAGGGTAGACCGGTAATCAAGGGGCGATCGCCCGGAAATATCGAAGCTACCTACCCTTTCCAGGTCATAGCGATGGACCATATACCGTCGCTGCCTAAATCGACATATGTCAATACTGAGTTGTTGATCTGGGTAGACCTGTTCACCGGTCTAGTTATTGCGAAGGCAAGTGCGTCCCGGTCTGCCGAGCAGATCGCCAAAAGTTACGAAGAATGCGTGTTACGAAGGTTCGGCGCCAGCGAGGTCATCAGACACGACCGAGAACCCGGTTTCATGGCCGAGGTGTTCCGGTCGTTTAACAATATGCTGGGCCAGAAACAGAGCGCGACGATGGCATATCGTCCGCAAGCGAATGGATCGGCAGCACGTATGGTACAAACTATTACAAGAGCAATCACGATGTACGTTGCCGATCCAGACCAGAGCGATTGGGACGAATACGCAGAAAGGCTGGTGTTTGCACTCAACTCTTCGACCGATCGGCTCCGAGGAGAAACGCCTTTTTATCTTGCGTATGGATGGGACCCCCGGTCCACTCTTGAAGCCGCGATACCTATTGGCTGCACTCGGACCCGCGATCGTGATGCTCGACGTTGGCGCATGCAGGTCCAGAAACATTACCAGCATGCAAGAGAAATTGTCAATGAAAAGTTACGTCAAGCTACACAAGACCGGGCAGATCGGAACAGCGACCAGGTCCAACCCCACGGTATAGAACCAGGGGCGAGGGTATGGTTGTACCTAGACCGAGTGAAGGAGGGCTATGCGAAGAAGCTGTCTCACATGTGGCACGGTCCTTTCCGTGTTGCCGATCTGATTGATGAACACGCTGCCCGTCTAGTAACAACCGGCACGGACTACAAGGTCTTCCCGATCGTACATGTGTCCAAGTTAAAACTGGTCCGAGAATTTCCTGATCTTCCCAAAATGCCCTGTCTAGTAGACGAGGCAGAACGGCTTGATTTCGATGAAGCATTACTGTCGGAGGACAGTTGGGAACGACCTCTGGAGAAGGAAGAATTCGAAGTGGAAAAGGTCTTAGATGTCCGATCGGTCAAGAAGACCAGGTTCGGCCGGACCCACCGAGAATATCTGGTCCGATGGACGGACCATGATGAAACAACTTGGATCGATGAGTCCGACCTAAACTGTGGAGCACTACTACGAGAATTCGAACGGGACCGAGTCAGTCGGAACCGTTTCGCAGTGATGCAGACCCATGAAGACCAAGACCAAGACATGCAGTAGCATCGGTCTTCCCGACCGACGTGAAGAGGTGGAAGGTCTTGTGTCTTGTGTATTGTGTATTGTGAATATGTGACGAATTGGAATAGTGGAGTGACGAACGTGGATTGTTTTTTCGCGATGTAAGTGGAACGGTTGGCGATAACATGTCTAGTGCAACTCTGGAGAAAGTGGTGGAATTAGCTCAAGTGATTTGATGACCGAACATGTGAAAAAGAACGATGATATATATTAAGTGTTATCGGGTCGACTACTTACGACCTCACTCGCCATCACCCCACAGACGGCCGACGGTCAACGACGGATGCTTTTCAACTTGGTCCTGGTACTGGTTACGCCAAGGTTCTTGTTGGTCTAGTTGGACCAAAGCATCCTTGAGGTCCAACACCGGTGTAGTGCACCCAAGACCGGGGTACCATGTGCCACCGTCAGCCAGCAGCCGGGTCTTCTCGACGCGACGCCGCGGCATATGAAATACAACTGGATATAAGAACACATCGACGTCGCACTCGTGTGCCATCATCCCGTCCAAAACATATTGGCACAGGGACTGCCAGGCCTCACCCGCTCTGATCCGACGCCGCTTGCGCTTGTTCTGGATGGTCGCCAAGCCAGGGTCTTGCCGAACTCGTTCCGGGGGAAGCACCAGATAGTGGGATGCCTCCCAGATGGCTTGAGCGTGAGTTTTGTTAAAATATTTCACCCGACTCATGAAAGCATTGGCCCACGGAGTCGAGTGGAAGATGAACCCCAGCTTGGGATGCTCGAAAATCTTCCACTGCTCGTCAGCGTACAAGCAGGAGATCTGTGCCGACGTGATCAAGTCCGGCCGCCATTCCGACGCGGCAGGAAGTTTCTTCGCCGGTGGGAAAAGCCAATGGTCTGGACTAGAGAAAGACCGGGCCAGGAGCTGCTTGGTAAGGGTGGACCGGCGTAAACAACCGATCTTCCCTGGCGACCACGGCAAAGTATCCTCACGAGTTCGTGGCGGAACGGAAGAACTGTCGATTGCCACGTTGGCCAACAAAGCATCTTTGTGGAGCTTGTACGTCCCAGGAAAGACCGTAGGTGTTGACTTTGTCGACGCATGAGGTGGTGGAACGCCACAATGCGGACCGGTCTTCTTGGTCTGCTCCGAAGTCGATGCAACTTGAACAAAACTTTCATGTGGACTTGTTCGCGACTTGGTTGGGATGGGGACAGCAACTCCGAATCACCGGAGTCTTCGCCGGAGTCATCCCAGGACGAGACCTCTGAATACTTGGCATGGTCAGCACCGGCGGTCGAGGGCGCTTGATTTTTGGAGATGTTAATGGCGTCATCCTCGTCCAAGCTTGGGCCCACGAGGGGCGCCTGTATCTTGGCTCGCTTACGAGGCACCGCACGCTTCCCCTTCTAGTTAAGGGTCGCGCGCTATGCCCCGCGCCCTCGAGCTACCCGGCGCGTCCACGCGCTTCTTTGATTTGTGTGCAATTTTGGGCTGGAGAATTTCGGCCAATGAACGGCCTTGGTCTTGGTCCCGGTGTAGGTCCACCAAGGCGGCCGACGCAGACCGGTCTACGCTGGAGGCAGCAACCGGATACCGACGAGGACGCAACAGGTCAACCAAGCGCTGATGACATTCTTTTAATACCGCCCGACGACCGTTCGCTGCCTGCGTCCAATCGTTTGACTTGCGTTCACAAGACCGGACCTCCTCGGTCTGGTCTTGAATCGAAATTCGGAGCTCGGTGAGACGCCTCTCGAGGTCGTCGCTTTGAATGCTCAACGTGGTCTGGTCAAGCAGGTCTTCTGCTTGCTGCTGTTGGACCAGAACAAGCTGCTCCCGAAGATGAAGCTGATAATCCTCCAAGCGGGTCAACCTATTACGCGCGTTTATTAGTCCGGTCAAAATCTGACGCAGCTGGAGGTCATGCGTGTTCTACTGCCGATCGGCGGCAAGCAGGGCATTGATCGCCTTGCTGATGCCAGGAGTTATACGGGCTGGAGGTATACGGGCTGAAGACAAACGAAGGTTAGAACAGGTCCAAGGTGAAGACCGGACATGCATGCTTACGTTGTGTCGCCTGTTGAGCAATCTGCTCCTGGACGTGCGATCTCTTCAAGTGCGTCTTGCAACTGCGCGTCGGTCCCGGTCTGATGCCCTGCCGATGTCTGAGGTACAGTAGAACGATGGGAGCTGCCAGACCGGACCGACCGGACGGGCGAAGTGGCATGCGATGACGTGGTATGCGAGGTGCCTACAAGAACGGTCGTTAAGAAAATACAAGAAGGTCAAGTCCAGCAGTGCAAGTACCTGGAACGGATGAAGAAGATGTTTGCTCCATGTCGGAAAAGTCTGAATGACCAAGGTTCAACTGAATTTGATGGACGAGGTCAAACCGTTGTCGTTGTGCGACACGGTCTGACTCAGGGGCGGCTGTGGAGAAGCGTGCCCAAAATTTGGCACACTTCTGGTCAAGTTTTGTCAAGGCATTTGGTCTAATTTCGTATTGGTTTAAAGGGGGGGGCTTTTCAGCCTATCAGACTCAAGAAGTGTCAAGAACGAAGTTTTGGTGAGTCACCTGACTTTGGGTATTTTAAATATTTTTGTGGGGGTACATTTAGGGACTATAGGGTAGTAGTATTTTAGTTGCGGTTTTACCTTTTAGGACAGAGGTTATACCTTTAAGTAAGGAAATCT
>CM047585.1:14478135-14493636 GCA_026184515.1 Peronosclerospora sorghi
GAAGTCCCTCGACGGGAGTACGATTTGGCGATCTCAACACCTCAACTCAAGCACGTTTGGAACGTGCTATTCAATGGATTGGTCTTGGCGTGGATATATAGTTTGTGGAGTTTCACGAGTATATTGGGTATTTACGTGGACATATTGGCTTGTTTTAATAGTGGTTGGAAACTAGACCGGTTTTGGTCTTATTTCGTATTGGTCAGGGGCTAGACCGGAACGGTCGGTCTACCCTATATTATTTCGTATTGGTCAGGTCTTGATCGTTTGGACGATCGACCAATTGGAAGTTATCTCTTGGAAGTGTTTTTGGTCTGTTTGTGTATGAAGAGTTCCGCCCCAGAGATACATACCCAGATCAGTCTTCTATATTCAATACCGCTTCGATCCAATCTGCGATCCCGATCAACCGAGTGTGTAACTAGCCCATTCCATCGGGTACACAAGGTTAGATGGACACTAAACAATCGGACCAAGTGGGTTCTGATGACGACCGGTCGTCTGCTTGCAGCGGACGATCGGACCAGATCTCGAGTGGTGGTTCGCGGAGTACCCCCTCCGAAAGTTGGAAGGCTGGGCGCGATGGTGGTAGTCAGGTTATCGATGCTAATGTTTTCGATTTCGAACTTGACTCCACCACAAAAGCATCCAAGAACGGGTATCTCAGGTGCACCAAAGGTGCACTTCTTTAGATTTGCATAGAGATTATGCCTACGCATAAGCTCTAACACTCGACGTAGATGTTCCTTATGGACATCTAAATCGCTTTTATCGTGTTCACCCTTACTATGGATGAACACGTCATCGAAATAACTCGGTGAGAATTCTCGCACCGGGCGTAATAGATGCGTTACGCATCTGTTAAACGTAGCAGGGGCATTTCGAAGTCCCTGCGGCATAACAAGCCACTCCCAAAGCATGCCTCTTGGGGTGCTTACCGCTGTGAGAGGGATATCCTTCTAACGCATTAGGATTTGATAAAATCCATCTCTTAGATCGAGAGCACTAAAGATGGTGCTCCCGCACATGCCATCAATGATGACATCTTTTCGCGGTATCGGCGTCTGCGCCGGTACCGTCGATTCGTTCAGCTTTTTGTAAGCGTGAACGATTCTCTACCTACCTGTGGACTTTTTCACACAAAAGGTGGGGGTAGGGTGCGGTGAGATAGACTCCCGAACTTGGCCTGATTAATGACGAGCTTCGAAAAACTCGTCTATCGCTTTTACTTTATCACGCGGCAACGGCCATTGCCGCGTGACACAATACTTCGTGCCTGGCACGAGGTCAATCTCATGACGAGTTACCTTATACTTAGGGAGCTCGCTAGGTACTTCTTCTGGGAATACGTCAGCGTATTCTCGAAGTACCTCATAAAATGGGGAGTTCGCTTTAAGCGACTCACAGCTCTGCGCTTCAAAGCGCTGAACTCTCGTTTGATCATTGGGAACCTCTTTCCCAATGTTTTCCACTTGTAATGTGGATATTCGTTCACGAATATCCACTACATCATCTGTTGCAACGATGATACAGATCTGTTCGATCTGACCATCGTGCAAGTTTCTTATAAACTTCTACCAGCTTAGCTCTGGAAGAGCCATCACCTCCGAACCTTCTTTCGGAGGGTGTTCGATCAACCGAGCCTGGGTAGATAATCCGGTCTCCGTTTGCGTCAAGACGTTGATAGTCTCGACGGAACTGCCCATGCAATCAGACACACTCGTCTGATTGACTGCTACACGGTGATTACGATTCACCGTGTGCGAATACTCATCATCATTGTGGCCACTGCCTACCATGGAATTTTGTCTATCAGATGTGCTCGTCTGATCGGCCGCCTTTTCTGCGACACGGTGGTCTTTATCACCCGTGTACATGGCTAACGCAACGTGGTGGGCACTGGCCACCACGGAGTTGTGCTCACGATTGCACTCTATCGTGAGCTCACTCTCATCAACACGGAATTCTTTCATCGTGTTGGAACCTTCGGTCGCACAGTGGGTGTTTCCCGCTGTGGATACTATTTCATTCTCACGGTGGGTGTTTCCCACCGTGGATATCACTTCATTCTCACGGTGGTCTTTATCACCCGTGGAATGTTTCTCTCTAACACGCAACGACTCTTCTGTTGCGTGTGGTAGTCCCTCTGGACTCTCGCCAGCGGAGGTACCTTCCGCTGATCGTGTCAGAACAGACCTGGTGGTGCCATCGCTATCCACCAGACTGTCTGACGCTGCGGTTGTATCTTCTGATACAGCTGGATTACACACAGGGTGATCAGATCCTGTGCGTCCGCCGCAGTCGATCGATAGGTTAACCCAGTCGATCGAAGGTTTAAACTTGGACATCCATGGGATTCCAAGTATCACATCGAACTTGTCATCTAAATCGAGGACGATGAATTCATCCTCGAATGACAGTTCATTCAACTCGAAGCGTGTTTTAATCACACGCTTTGGAATAGTCACGGTTGCACCTGTTGCTAACCGGACTGACAACATACTTCGTGGGGTTTCTATCTCCACGAAGCTCAACAGCGTTAGACACTGAGTTCTAACGAAATTGTTTGACGCTCCTGTGTCAAACAAAGCTCGCATGGGGACATCGCTCCAGTGCGGCTTAACCTCCAGGGTGATAAGAGGCTTACCATCACCCTGCACCTTTTGACAGGACATAGTCCCGTCTGGGGCTATTACCCTCACATGCCCTATGTCGGCATGTGGGATAACGTTCCCAGTAGGGCGCCCCGCCCCTACTGGTGATTTACGTTTTTTGCACCAACAGGGTGATGTCCCTGTTGGTGTCGCCGTGCAGCGGACGGTTCCGTCCGCTGCCTGCGTGGCACCGGACGCGGTGCCATACACTCATGGGCAAAATGCCCCATTTTCGCGCATCTATTGCAGCGAATATTCTTCTTAAATTTCTGTTGCTTCGTGTTCTAAACAACCGCAACCGATAGGTCCATCGGCTCTGGACCTCCACCGCCCATTCTCTGGCGCGGGTGGCTGTTTCTTGAGACGAAGTGTGAGCTTCGTCTGCCTGACTGCTGATTGTTGACATGCCGTTGCGGCATGTCAAAAGCGAAGGGCTGTTGAGCCCTTCGGCTGTACCCAGCATGCGATGACGCTGATCGCATGCTGAACTCCTCACGGATGCTCATATCAATGGCATCCCTCAGAGTCTCTGGCGGGTGCCGGTAGAGACTCTGTTTGACGGGACCATCATTGAGTCCCTTCATGAAGCCACTGACCTGCATAGCAGGGGGCACCGGCTCATACACAATATTTGACAGCAAATATTGCGTCTTCTGAGCGTAAGCTTGAAGTTCAAGCTTACCTTGCCGGAGTTCCATGAACTCCTGCCGACTACTTAGCTCCATTTCTGGAGCTTCAAAGTTGAGCTTTAGCTCAGCTTTTAATTTCTTATAAGTAAGGAACGCAGAGTCATCAGTGGCTCTGCGACTCATCGCCCATTCCCTGGCTCAGCCGCCTAGACATGTTGTGGCGAAGTACGCCTGTTGACGTTCGTTAACAATATTTTGCGCAGAGATGGCATCTTCCACCTCTGTAAGCCATCTACGAAGGGGCTAGTCCCCTTCGCCGGTAAAGGGCGGTACTCGCGCCTTTACCACTTCAACGCTATGCGTTGCAGGTGCAGTTGCGGTCCGCGATGCCTCTGGCGCGGGCCGTACTGGCTTTTCTAGGTGGTTTTGCCTAAAGCGATTCACCACCTCCATCACTTCCTCCGGGGACTTACCCAGGAGGAAGGTAATGATGTCGGTCCCCATGGACCGAACCATTTCTACAGTCGCGTCTTTACTACGCGACGAGAAGTGGGGGAAGTGTTTCGTCACCACTTCCAGCGTTCTCTCTCGCTCGGCAGGCGTCATGTCTCACGACATGATGCCGAGCGGCTCTTAATCTTCGCTCCGCTAGCTGACTAGCGGAACGGAACTGTGGTCGTGAACGCCATCATAATCTGTGCCATGTAATGATCTGCCCGAAAAAAAATCGGTCAGGTCGGCCGGTGCTTAGGGGTCCCGGGAAGCCTTTCATCGTCATGATGACTTCGTCAGCTATCCCATCCATCATTTTTTGTCTATCTTGCTCCCTCTGTGGACGGAACACAAAGTGCTACCAGGTGTAACAGGACTGACCCTTTTACGGGCTTACACTGTGTTGTGCGAGGAAGCGCGCAATACAAGAGGGGTAGGATTAGTTGATGACAACTAATCCTATACTAAAAGTAAATATAAATATTTACTTGTTGCTTAGAACGCAAAATTAGGAGTGTTTATTTAATGGGTGGTTAGCGGCCAATAGTATAGTAATTACCTAACTAATATAATAATAATAAGTATTCAACTAACTGTACTATTAGTTAACCTGCAAGATTCGGTATTTATACCGAATCGACTTTTCCTTCGTAGATTATAATAACTTATAATCTCTTATTTGAATTTCAGACAACGCGTCTGAAATTTAACTTTGATATTCTAACTTGAATATCAATTATGTAATGGCACCCTATTACATCTGGAGCCGACATCACATAACTCACTCAACGAAGCACCCAAACAGCAACAGTGGTCCAGACGGCTGATGCTGGTAGGTCAAATCTGATCGTTGTGTCCTTCAACCCTTATCTGGACAGTAACGCTCTCCAGATGACTCGAACTAGTTCTGAGGAGTTCTCCGGATATTGATCTTACTAGAGTTTCGCCATAGGGATTTGACCTCTATCCTTCCCGTTTCTATTCCGTGGGTCGAATGTGACTTTGCGTGACTTGACTTGTTGATTCCCTCTTGTAAAGCAAAATACTTGCGAGTGTTCCTTTCCATTGGTAATGATTCGATTCGTTACTAGTTGGCTTTCTCTTGCCCGACGACCGCCTCCTTTTAGCGGTGATATTGATCTCGATTAGAGATCCTCGGTCTTCTGGTAAACAAGGAGTGCATGTGTTCTGAATCGCTCATTCACACAGCGTACTTGTACACGCGCGTTCCGACACAATAAAAGGGTACTGTCGCGAGCAGTTCCAACAGTAAACGATAGCAACAGATGTAGTAACGTAATGCCAGTAATCAAACGCAAACAATTTTTATTATCCACGTTCCTCTTTAACAACAACCACCCCGTAACACGAAACGAAACACCGTAACTTGTTCACAATTCCACGTAATCGATAATCAGGAAACTTCCACACGTAACACGCCGCACTAGCTTCCAATCAATCACAGTACTTAGAACAAATCCTAATCCAAAGTTTTATTAGTGTTAAGTTAAGTACTTAAACTAATACTATGCGTACATGCAATTTGCTAGGTTTTTACCGAAAAGCCAGAAACCAAATAAAAGGCGCCGGAGACGCCGGGCGCTGCAAGAACTGCGCGCACTTCTTCCAGCATGCGTGGTCTTCTGAACCGGGGACCTTGAACGACGGTGTGGGTGCTTGTACAACCCAAAATTTGGGATGCCGCGCCCCTGACACGGAGTTTATGTGGACCACGGAACGTTTACACATCCAGGAGATAGTAACGTAAAAGACGTCATTGTAGTGAGAAAAGACATTTTTTCCGGATAAACAGAACCCTGAATTACTAACGTGTCATCGAACCAGCGTCGGACTTAAATGGGTGCACAAAAAAAACAAAAGTCATCCAAGCGCCTCGTTGCAAAAACACGCGCCAGCCAGGAATGAACTCGTCGCCATTTGTATACGTAAAAGTGAACTACACGTGGATCGCCCCATTTTTGTCGGAACGACCCTTTACGACGTTCCTCGAGGCTTTTACATAATACTATACTTGTTGCATGTTTGCCTGCCCTGGTTTCTACGAAAGAGTTACAAGAGGGTGAACGCGGTGCAAAACCACATTTCGAATCTAGCACGCAAGCATGCGAGTCCTTGTCCACGTCGTCGCAACGCTTGCGCTCACCGCTCGCGGCGCGTTTGCGGAAACGTTTTCGCCCACGACGCTCGGCAAGGAGGGCGGTGGCCCGCATGGCGACTGGTTCACGGATCTGGACGATGTGGTCCCTGGAATGAAAGTGCGCTCTGTCTTCATCCGAGGCGCTGAGCGCATTGACGCGATCGGGATGACAATAGTCAAGCCGAGCGGTGAGGAGCGAACGTTTCGTCATGGCGGGTATGGAGGCACGGAACAAAGTTGGGACCTTGCGGACGGCGAGTACATCAAGCGTGTTGCATGGACCACGGATACGCACAAAGGCCGCACGCGCATCTTCTGGCTCGAGTATCTAACCAACACAGGGCGCAAACTCTCCCTCACTCCCTATAGCGATGAGTCGGGCAGCTATGACTACGACCTGGCACCTCCGGGATTCCAATTAGGCGGTTTCGTCGGCGGCGCAGGCAAGGAGATTGACCGGCTTCAGCCTATTTGGACATGTGTCACGGCGTCCTGCTCGTAGAGCTTTGTTTTTCGATCGTACATGTCCTCGTAAGTACAAGCGAAGCTTCGACAAGCACTTGAACAGCGTAGAGCTAGTATCACGTGTTCTGGAATCGAGAGCTGCCAACCCTGGGAGGCTTTTCGACACGGTAAACTTGAAAATGGCACGTACCTTGCCCCCTGACTTTACGTTCTCTTCGTCCTGAACCAGCTCGCTGCTTTCTGGTCCATACGACCGCGCCACGCTGCGATCGCTCAACGCTCCGTGAATCGGTTGAACGATCCCTCGCGATGCACGCCCTCCATAATGTGCTGCTGCCGTGAAAAATGTACCGTAGAGTTTCATACTGAACGAACGGCGCGCTCCACGAACGTCGTCTCGAAGGCGCTTGCAAAGATAACAGCCAGCGGGATCCTCGCTGTACCGTGGCCTCTGTCCCGTCGGTCACTACCGTGGTCGTCGTATCACGTCATCGCGGCCGTTGCTCTAGTCTGACGACGAATCATCGTGGATGAAATCCGTGACTTTCATTGAAAAAAAAAAAAAGATGAGAACTACCTTCTCATGCTAAAAAGCTGGTCAAATATGATGTCACGATGAGTCTCCATCGCATTGATTCCCTTCCCGCAACGTGGATAGCCAACCGCTTTCGAACAAGGCGTTTCCTGCGCTCGTCGGAAGTGCCAACGTCGACGACAAGAGACTGCGTGGCATCTGCGTGTGCTACAGATGCCATCGCTTGAGGCTCGTGTGCCTTTCTTTCGTCCTAGCGCTAGCGAAGGGCAAGTGGGCACGAAACGCAGAGTCTCCTTGTTTTTGTTTTTTTACCTTTCGGTGTCGAGTCGAGCAGTGTGTGCGCTCATCAAGATAAACTATGAGGCTGGTATGAACTGACGACGACAAACTGTTGAAGATGTACAAGTGATGGATATACAGGACTACAGACAATCTTCAAGTGAAGCGTGACCAGGGTGGTCGGTCACTTACTTATGCATTGCTGCCTTTTTCGCTACTTTGGCATTTTAACTTTCTTCTTGCGTTTAGTACGAGTTTTAAGTTAGGTTCTTACACTAGCTAGCATAGTACCCCGTTGTACCAACGTAGCGATTGCCTGAAACACATTAACTTAACTCCACTTAAAATGTCATTATGCTTAAAACGTGCCACGTTATTCTGACTAACGAAACCTTATAGTGAAGTACAGTAGCACGAAGGCCAGCCACTAAGACGAATATAATGAGGTAGAGCATGTGTTACGGGTCCCATCCCCTAGGGGATGGGATCCGTCGTATCGACGGGGCAGGGCATAAAAACCGTCTGTCCGTCTACAAAACTTGCCCCCATGTATTTCCAGGGTTAGGGTAGCGAAAACATATACTATACATTAGTCGTACCGACGGGGAAGAGGGTATATTAGGTAAAGTCATAGAAGCAACTACGTGACTGGGAACGTCACAGGGAGAAAAACTTTTAAATAGATGTAAAAAGCGCCATTTCTAAACAATTATTTACGCTTTAATACTGATCTTCAGGTCAATTGTACTACCACGGATTAGTGCAATTTTTGAAGCCAAAATTGTATTTTATGTTTTTTTATAATGGCATGTCATAGTGTCATGACGTGCGTACAGTTGAATTTCGGCTAGGTACGGGATCGCGTACCTAAGAGGAGAGTATACTTTGTTCAAGATATTCGATTAGGTGCGGGAGCGCGCATGCATCGACGACATGAATTCTAATATTATATAGTAGATACGCATTTATTATTAGTCGATTTTTTTTACCTTAAAGCACGCATTGATATCCTGCTCCCGTGCGCCGCTACTCTGATCAAGTAGGGCGCGCTTCTTTCACAGAACTCCTTCCCACACGGTAAGGCGCTAACGGCCGATACTGTCACAAGTGGATTTTGCACGTGCCCCTAACTCGTGTCAACTTCCTACACAATCATGCGCAGACCGGTGGTAGCCTATGCGGTCGCCATCTTTCCCCACCTCACGTTGGGAAGTAAGGCCAAGCAGGTAGCACCTATCGAACAAAAAACCACCTAAGCAGCAACGGCTCCCAGACAAGGATGAACTCAGACTTTAAGAGCTAGATGATCGATGCGGCAATGAAAGATACATGATATGAAGTGAAAAACCCTAGAGAGAAGCTGCAGAAGGGCCACAGAAGATGGAGCACATCTTTTGAAAGTGTTACTGCGCTGGAAGCAAATCGTGAGTCATAATTAGCTGGGGGAGCAGCGACTCGACAAGGAGATCGATACATTCAAGCTGTGGGTGTGCCGGACGATGGGCAACACCTCTCTGTAATGTCAAGAAGTAGATTATTACTTCAACAAAAACAAGAGCGATCCCGCACCTCGTACTGCACGTTGCCGTGATCTCGTACGCTGCGGCCCTCATAACAACAACGTAGATGGATACATTTGATTCTACCGCTCGCGTAAAGTGAAGGGAACAACGCCCTATGCAAGTCAATTAGAGCTTTATCCCTTTACATAGTCGCAGTAGTATGGATGCTCTTGAAAGAAAGGTCCCCGGCTGTAACGGGGTTACATTCGAGTTACATATAATGTTGGTGTACATGAGTACATCACGGTTGAGGTCAGTATTGACCGGTTTGAAAGGTTTGAACCTTTGGTTATTTTAACCAATCAGGGCAAGGGCTCTTTGTGTGGTCGTGTGTCAGCCATCCACGTGTCAGTACACAGGTGTGTACACTACATTTTAGCTAGGTACGAATTAGGGATATTCTACTTAGTATTACATATAGTTTATATTAGTTTCAATTAATTTAGGCTAATTACATATTAAATATATTCAGTTTACATTTCACTCTAAAGTGCAGGCGCGCGACCACGCCCGGTCGCGCGCGCAATGAGTGCCGTAGGTAAGAGGGAGCCCTCCCTTTACCTACACCCTTAGTAAGGTAGCCTTGCCGTTAAGGCATTAGCGGAGCTCCTTGTCGTTAGGGCATTAGCGGAGCTAGGCGCGCGACCACGCCCGGTCGCGCGCGCGGTGAGTATTGTAGCCCAAGGGAGTTCTTCCTTACGCTACCTCCTTTTATAAGGGAAGCCTTGTTACAAGGGGTTAGCGAAAGCTAAAAGCTTGGCCCCGAGTAGGAGATCTCTCTCCTACTAAGCCCTTTTATAAGGGCGTATCGGCTAAGTAGCGGCGAACGCCGCTTAAAGGAAAGTCTTCCTCTGTGCGCTAGCCGCACCGTGCGTGTACGCACCCGGCTACACCGGCCCTAGCTTCTCGTCATCGCCTCTGAGGTGACCGAGACCTCATCCTTACGTATCCAGTTGTAACGAAGCCTAGCCGCTAGTAAGTCAGTCATCCTACACCTCTAAGGTGGCTAAGCAACCCGAAACAGTACGACTTGAATGCCGAACGATACGAATATTCGCGACTATGATTGTGGTGGAGTCGAGTTCGAAATCAAACACCGAAGTGTCCTGAACTCGACCACCATCGCGCCCAGCCGACCAGTTTACGGGGGGGGGTGGTACCCCGCGAACCTTCGACTGCATCCCGATCGGGTGACCGATATGCACTGCAGGACTCCTGGTCCGATTTGCCTTCAGAGATTTCACCTTGTGTACCCATTGGTTTCGGTACCAACACACTCGGTGGACCGTCGCGCAATATGAGTTTCGGTGGATACCAATATGGAATGTACCACTTCTGGGGCAACTAGTGCCAAGGGCAGAAAGTCGCCCTCGACACGTTCGTTAATGTCCAAAGAAAGACAATCCAAACAATCCGAAGTGTAAATGGAGCGGAAATCGTCACTACAAATACGATAATAACTTGGGGCAGACCGCGAAGCAGTGTGTAGACCCAGCCAATAATTTGGGGCGGATCGCGTGATGCGATGCGTAGACCCAGCCAATACAATGATAAAAACACGTTCCAAACCTGTGCGACTTGAAGGGTGAGTGCCGTTTAAGAAAACGCTTCCCGTCGTTGGACTTCCGGAGGACCTTTGCGTCTGTTATGCGTCTTCCCGGGAAAGTTGAGCTAGAGGGGACCTTGTTAGCCCTCTGCTCCCAAAGAATCCGCGGTTGGAAGGGGCGACTTTTGCATAAACCAAAGAAAAAATAACACTATATTTAATATCCAATTAAAACCTTATGTGTAAACTACATGCAAAATCGTCTGACTCACCTAAAACTGCGCACTTAACACTTCTGACACATGATTGGCCCAAAATATTCTCCCCTTTCAACCAACCCGATCGCTCTGACTTGATCAACGGTATACCGGTACATTCTAGTCAAAACATTTAACCTTCACTTCACCACATGATAATCTCACGCATAACACGAGAACCATCACTCGGTCGCGGCTGATGTGGTCATGGACAGGTCCAAGGACCTGGACCTGGCGTGCTCTACCGCCGTGAGCGTGGATGGAAGTAAATTCGCGCGATGGAGAAAACTGTTGGAACGACCCGCGCCCCGGCTGCATCCGATGCTGGACGCAAATGGGTCGAATGCAACTTTTTAGTAAGGGTCGCCCTACCGGCACACCCCACGTTACTTTCGACCAATAGAAATTCGAGAAAATGGTAAAAAAAAAGCATCTTGTTATCAAAAAAACATCCTGTCCTTTTGTACACTTGCGCTATTAAATCTCAGATACGAAAGGACCTTCTCGCACCTAGTAAACGTGATTCGAAGCAATGCAACTTAGTGTTGCTAACTCGCTGAGATCTCTGACGCCGAGTGGTTCATTTTATATCGAAACTTGCGCGAGTGTTATCGGTTTCATCTTCCCATTTTTACGTTTTTAAAACCGGGTCCATCATAAAAATCCCAAGCTACGTGTATTTTTAGTAAATAGCCGGCCATACTTCA
Source organism: Peronosclerospora sorghi (assembly GCA_026184515.1). Classification (NCBI taxonomy): domain Eukaryota; phylum Oomycota; class Peronosporomycetes; order Peronosporales; family Peronosporaceae; genus Peronosclerospora; species Peronosclerospora sorghi. The sequence continues at coordinate 14,489,420 of CM047585.1, forward strand.
GGGTGCATTGTCAACGTATTGGCGATGAATCGATCTCTTACGGATGGCTTTTTGTAACGCTGAAATATGTGGCCTACCCGCGCTGAAAAAAGGCACCACGTGTTGTCGGTAGGTAAGCTGTAAGTCAGCACATGTGGCAAGGTGTCGTTGCAACAATAATTGAATTTTTCTGTTAGTTCTGGTGAAGGAGCAACCTATTTATTTATGTGATGCCAGATGTGGTGCATTTAATCATTCATCCGCTTGGTTCAGGTCGGTCTTGACTACCGTTCGCTGATTGTCGATATAGACTAAGGGTAACTGACGATATTCGTTAGCCTACTGAACCGATCAAGCATGTATATGTGATGTCATTGAGAGTTCATTCAAAGGACCATGGACAGCATCGTTACTTGCATATCATTCATCCTTTTCGCTCGGGTCAGTTCTGACGTATTGTCGACGTGGACCAAGGCGTAACTGGCGAGAGTCATTAGCTTCCAGCTGTGGAGTCCAGCACCAACACTTCAAATTGACTCACAATAAGGAATAAGCTATCACCGAAACGTCGACTTCATATTCAAGAGGGATTCCAGGACTTTCAGAAAATATCACATGATCGATGTTGATGTCGTGATGCAGAAGACGCTAAGTATCAAGGTGCAGTTGGTGAAGCGTGGTGTTGCCAAATCTGCAGCGCAAGCGCAATCGTATCTACTTTCAAAGGAGCCGAAGAGCTTTCCCGTTACTCACGTCTCCCATAGGTTTCAATGGTTACACATTTCCGATCAGTATCGACAATTTGACCTCAACATCAATCTCAGTTGTCAATATACTTCGAAAAGAATAAAAACAGTAAATATTTACCTCCAGAGCGTGCGGCGTAGGGCGACCCAACTTTACTAGGTGCGAGAAGGTCCTTTCGTACCTGAGATTTAATCGCGCAAGTGTACAAAAGGACAAGATGTTTTTTTAATAACAAGATGTTTTTTTCACCTGTTTCTCAAATTTCCATTGGTCAAAAGTCACGTGGGGTGTGCCCGTAGGGTGGAGGGGTGTGCCGGTAGGGCGACCCTTTGGCAAAATGCATTTTTGGTAGTACCCAATTTTATGGCTCATACTCAATTTTATACTTACTTTTAGGAAAAATCTAATGCGCCCCCCCCCCCCCATTTTGGCTAATGCATGAGAATCTCGAATATTTTTTTACAAAAAGTTAGGAAAGCGCTATTTCTCCCCCCCCCTCTCCGCCCCTCAAGCCAAAATGGGGAGGGGGCAAATAGCGCTTTACTATAATTAAGTCCGTTTTGCTTCCATCCCCGAACGGAAATACGTGATGATGGAAATCCTTAGTAAGTACCCCTAATAAGTATACACAGGATGCGCTCAAGAGCTGGAACCCATGAAGACGAGGACTCACCTGGCGCGAGAATCCAAGGTTCGTGTGTTGGACACAAGTTTTGAGTGTCGGCGTGCGATTGACATGCTGACTAGATCTTGCCTACGGGTTCGGACAACACTGACACTTGTTCGCAACGACACAGTAAACTCATGGCACGATCAAACGAGTGTTACGTCACTGGGTTGGCAAGAACACCTAGGGCCTACGGTTCATCAAGGACGACGAGAGCAACGAAGCAGGTTTTTGTGATCGGGACAGGGGATCGGACCCATAGACACGGAAGGTTCATTGAGTGCGGTCGCGTCGGCAGTCAGGTATTGCACCGTCACTGTTGGAGCAGAGTACCTTATCGCTTGCGCAACGACCGTGGACGCGATAGCCGAGCGAAAACTCTAGCAAGAAATACTAAACGCTACGTGCATCATCAGAACAATCATTGCTATAGACAATCAAGCAGCTCATGTGTTGGCAAGAAATTCCCTCTCTAGTCGACAGAAGCGAGACATAAAGCTGCGATGGCAACCATTGTGCGCGAGCCGTTGCAGCGCGAAAACACAATCCAGCTGTTCAAGCTAAAGAGGGAAAAAAAAAAACGTAGCCGACGCGTCACGATGGCGCGCATTTTTGAACCAGCACCTAAAGGATCTCGTAAGTGCGTTGTGGCTACCAACATTGCCGAAGCATCGTTGAGAATCGATGGCATTTAGAACCTCGTGGATCCTGTTTTTTTTGCAAACAGAATGCCTTTCATTCAAAGCTTGGCATGGATTCTCAAGTAGTTGTTCCATGTTCCCAAGCCTCCGCTCGTCAACGTGCAGGGCGTGCGGGACGGACAGGTAAATGCGACCGTCTGTATACAGAGAATGCTTACAAGAATGAAATGTTGCCTACGACGGTACCGGAAATTCAGCGTGCAAATCTCGAATCCGTTGTATTACCATTAAAGGCAATGAATATGAATGACTTGATCGCGTTTGATTTCATGGATCCGCCACCTCAAGACGCCCTAGTGATGGCATTAGAAAACGTATACGCGTTAGGTGCGCTGGATGACGAAGGTTTACTAACTAGACTCGGAAAAAAGATGGCTGAATTCCCAGTGGAGCCCAAAAATGCCAAAGTCTTGCTCACGTCAGTGGTGCTCGGAGGTGCGGAAGAAGTGTTAACGATTGTTGCCATGCTCTCGGTAGAGTCAGTGTTTTTCCGGCCGAAGTAGAAACAAATCCCAGGCTGATCAGAAGAAGGCGAAATTTCATCAGCCTGAAGGTGATCACTTGTCTTTGCTCGCAGTGTATGAAGCCTGGGCCCGCTCCAAGTTCTCAAACCCGTGGTGCTACGAGAATTTTATTCAAACACGAGCTATTCGTCGTGCTCAAGATGTGCGGAAACAACTGCTGTCGATCTTAGATCGCTACAAAATGGATGTGGTTTCGTGTGGCAAGAACTACAATAAAGTTTGGCGTGCGATTATGGCCGGATATTTTGCTAGCACGGCGAAGAAAGACCCACAAGAAGGATCCCGGACGATGGTGGAGGGCCAGCCCGTGTATATTCATTCACCCGTCAAGTGCGCTGTTCAACAAGAGCCCAGAGTGGGTGCTCTATCATGAACTTGTGCTCACGACGAAGGAGTACATGCGCAATATCATGACGATCGAACCCAAGTGGCTCGTGGAATTAGCTCCTGCCTTCTCTAAAAAAGGTGATCCGACCAAGCTCTCGAAACGAAATGAAAACTTGCGAATGGTGCCGCGCCACGGTTCAACACGATGATGGAGACTGTGATGCTGCCGCTGATTGTTCCTATTCAGGTGGGTTTTGGCTTCTTTCTGGACTTTATCGTGTCACAGACCAAACGAGCCCGTGAGGCCAAGGCCAAAGAGGAGTAGAACAACCAAAAGCTATTGTGAAAGCATGAGTAAAAACCGAGATACGAGGAACACGTTGCTAGAACGCCTTCAGACTGTTTCGCTAGCTGTTAAGAAAAGAATCTTCATTAGCCCCTACGCTTGCTTAGGCGCCAGGAATCCGGTGGATTGAAGCGATCAAACAGCGGTTCAATCCCTCGAGACGAGGTCGAGACACAAAATTGTTGTAGTCGGGCCAGGTCTGTGATACAGAGCTTCGCTCTGATGACGTGGATCGGCTGCCATCCGGATATACGTAGCAGGCCGACCGCACATGCATATCGAGCCTGGTGGAACAATATACTGGATCGCGATCCAGAAGTCCTGACTGCAGGAGGTATCTATCTACAGGGTCGTATTACTTAACGGAGCCATAGCGAGACGAGGCTTAGCACAATGAACACCTGTTCTCAAAAACCAAGTGACTTCCTCTCCAACGCTCATAGCCCCCAAAATCAAGCACAAGATACCGCTTTGCGATCAGTAGCTACTACATCCGAGCTACGGAACATGATACCCGACATTGGCCGTGGAAGGAAACATACTCAGACTCATTGTACGTTATTAGCCGCTTGAAGTGCCAGCGTCGTTGAAGACTGTTCACCCGCACCGTCATCTGGACCGCGACCCCTAACATTTGCGCAGGAACTTTTAGAGACGAGTAACATGACCAAATTTTCGTCTGCACGAACGTAGCGTGGTCAAACTAGATAAGGCTATGTGATTGGCTGATCCATGGAAATACTTTTTTGAGGGGCGGAGGGGGGGGGGCAAATAGTGCTTCCGTAACATTTTGTGAAAAAATATTCGAAAGTCGCATTTGGGGGGGCGCATTAGCGAAAATGGGGGGGGGGCATTAGATTTTGGGGAATGTTAAATCGACCCCCGCAATTGTTCATTCGCCCCCCGCAATTGTTCATTCGCCCCCC
>CM047585.1:14493646-14526600 GCA_026184515.1 Peronosclerospora sorghi
ATTCGCCCCCCGCAATTGTTCATTCGCCCCCCGCAATTGTTCATTCGACCCCCCCCCCCGCCCATTTCTACACATCGATGTAACAATGCCCATTTTATATTGTAAGTAAGTTCGAGCTAATGACCGTCGCCTTAGCCTTCAAAAGTGACGATGGCTCGCGAGCTACTAAAGCCTACTCACAAATATCATAATCTTGTACGGATACACCATCGCTTTCATCCACTTGCACTTTAGCTTTAATACATCGTCACTTTCGAAGGCTAAGTTCCACATGGTTGTGACGTCTCTTCTATCGAGGCCGACGACGTGACGTCCTCTGGTTCGTCAACCTTGTGTCAACATGCGCCGTGGCAATAATCAGCTCGTTCTAAACTTGTAACATGGCGCACCGTAATGTCTCCCTTGAGAACGTTTTTGTGACCCACGATGGGATTTACAAAATTGGGGACTTTGGACTTAGCACGAAAGCGAATACGAAAACGAGCGACTTTGTAGCTAAGGCACAGTACACGCATGACCCCTGAGGTCGCAGCTCAAGTGAGCTACAGCCCCGTGGTGGCCGACGTCTGGTCGCTGGGGATTCTTCTTGTTATGCTGCTCACTGGAGCTCCATTGCTAGAGCTTGCATCACCAACGAGTCAGGAGTTTAAAACGGTCAGAGCAATAGGCTGTTGTGGTGTGCTCAAGTCTTGGGGGATGGACGCACAGCTCTCAGCTGCTACGATGGACTTGCTTTCGAAAATGCTAGAGTTTGATCCCACCAAGCGGCTGCAAAGCATGGCACAAGTGCTCAATCACTTGGCGCTCCTTGGGCTTTATAGTACTACGATGAGTATGATGGATCGCGCTATGTACTATCAGTCATTTGGCACACAAGACTCTTTCTCTCCCCGCGACGATCTATCATCATCACCTCAACTTGCGACCCATGCTCAATATATATCTAGATGTATTCTTTCCCTTCAAACTAGATAAAGTGCGAAAGTAGAGTGCACTCTCGACGTTGCTTGCATGCTCGCTAGTTTGCTGCCAAAGCAATGACATAGTGCTAAATGCCAGCTGGCCGCCGGGAATGGGTAGGAGTAGGGGTAGGGCAAGAGTTCTGGGCAAATGAGCAAATCAGGTGGGCAAATAAGTTTTTTCTAAAAAAGGGCATTGTTACATCGATGTGTAGAAATGGGCGGGGGGGGGGGTCGATTTAATCTTCCCTTAGATTTTTCCTACTTTTATTATGTTAAGTATTAAACTTAATTTAATATAGTCCTTTTTGTTTTTGTTCTTCGGACTCAAGGTACGATAGTACACTATTGGTGCAAGTACGTCCTACTAAGGGCGGAACGCTGTTTTATCTCTCGTGGAGCGATTCGGATATTGTGGAACACTGTGGTTTGCTCACTTTTTACTTTGTGGAGTGTTACGAAGTGCATAATTGGAGCTAATAAAGTCGTTATTGGTTTTATTCCGTTGTTATCTCGCTACATTCGCTGTTACGTTACCTTTTGCGTTTGGAGTACGTTTGATAACTGGAAACTTACGCATAAGATTAGTGATGGCAGACGATACCATACACGAAAAAAACGTCCTACTAGAAAATGCTGGTAGAAATTAAGACGTGGCGAGATGCGTGGGACTTTTCCATCACAGTGACGTGTAGGCCTCCTATTTGAATCACTTAATCATGCATGAATCAAGCCTGATTCATGCTTCAGATTCATGAATCATGGATCACCATATAAGTAGTAAATCACGCATTTACAGGCTTTTAGGATAACAAAGACACCCCCCAAATCATGACAGAAAAACAGATTGTGTGTTCAGAAACCATAAACTCTATAATAAATTCAGCCAATTCAACAGCCTCACTCTATCTGAAGGAAACCCTTTTTTCTATAGAAGTCTTTGAGGCACACCAAGAGGGGACACACAATGTAATGTTTCTAGGTTTCAAGGGACTTAATGTTTATTCTTAACACGTCTACCCTGCTATTTATACTTTTCTAAGTGCTAACTTCGACGACTACGACTACAGAATGAACCGACGGAATTAAAAGAAATTTAAGAAGCAATGACCAATAAGATTAAGGAATAACGAAGTGACAAGCGTGTCATTATTAATGAAAACAGTTATTAAAGTTATAGTGGCAACCAATCAATCGGAAGAGCGGAGCTAAGAAAAATAGGCCCAGCTGACCTGTATTCATTACACACAACAAATGGTATTGGCATATATGTGCCTGCTAGCAGTTGCGCATATTGGCTCACTGTAATTAGCGGTGTAGGGTTAGGATGATTCATGAATCATGAATCTGAATCAAGCATTTATTCATGATTCATGAATCACGGATCTGAATAGGGGGCCTAGTGACGTGGAATTGGAGATGATCAAAGTTGCAGAGACAGGTCTTGATGAACAAGAAGACCGTTTCTAGGAGAAGATAGAACACTTTCAGCATGAGAATACGGGGGAAAAGATGACGAAGGGAGGATCACAGAAAGGGCAAGAACCAGGAAAGAGAGCGACGGACGGACGAGAAAAAGCGAGCAGTCTCATGAAGCACAGACGACGGAGAAAGTAGTACGTATACGAAGCGTGCGTGTCGTACTTAGCAACGGAAAGGAATGGCGGGAACGAGGTGAGTGCTTCCCTCGGTGTGGCTGTGGCTGGGCTGGACATGCTTAACATGCGGACGCACTACGTGAAGTTCAAGTCAACTTTGTTGCCGAGGTGGATGAGCATGCGATTGTCAGTAGTAGCTCGGGCACCGACGCAGACGGAGTCACGGGACCCACTAAAGAGAATATTGGGAAGTAAAAGCGGACGAGAAAGAGGCGATGGGAGGACGTTCGAGCCGTTACTGAAAGGATTATGTTGGCAAAGGGTTTTTGAGGGTTTCTGATATTGCATTGAGTTTCTACATTTCGAGGCAGCGTGGTCGCTGTTTGATCGACAGGCGCCCGGCCAGAAATGGATTGCCAAAATTTCGCGATACTATCGGTCACACCCTTTACAATTGGTGCGCGGAAGTCTAAAAGCCATCACAATCTCACTTCATGCACAACCTTCGCACATACGAACGACATTGCCATTAGTGTCAATTACTACCATGCCATCGGCCGTTTTCACTATAAGCTTTACCTTGTCTTTGGTGAGACATGTCCGAGCCGGGCCATGGCAAATCATTCCATCACGATCGCTCCATAAGAAACCGTATCTACTCGACATGATGGGTGTTGACCGACGTGCCACACATACAACACACCATTTAGAGCGATCACCTTCTCATTAACCATCAGTGATACTCCATTAGCATCGAATTGTCCCGCCAACGCTGGGACTGACACGAGCGTACTCTCCAGATGCAGGACACATAAACACCTTAGTCAACTTCACAGTACGCCCAACAGCGAGAAAGCTGGGTCTGATCTTGTCTTTTGTGATCATACTTTCCAGTTACCATCGAATCGACCACCGTTTTCTACTTGAGCACACTGTTTCCTGGACCATTGTCAATGCGACCAGCATCATGGCCATCCCCCACGTTCCCCATCATTATGACGACCACTACGTTTGCGACCATGATGCTGTTTGCGTCGAGGAACGCTTGCCTTTACTGCACCTTCCTTCTTGACGTGACGGATGAGATCGACATAATCATGATGGAGCACTATCCTTTGCATCCAGAAGCGTGATTCACTCGTCGTCTCACTGATTCGGACCTTAGCATCGTCATCATGCCCAGTACTACTACGAGCGTTTTGTCACCATCGACGCGTTCACTAGCGGTAGAGAGCTAGCTTGAAGTACATTATCTCGACCACCTCAGAGCTTCAGGTCTGAGGCTGTTCGCTCTGGTGTATCGCTTGTAATGTTTTCATTGTTAATATGCAGTGCTGTATATGAAGACGAGAGGGCATTTAAAGTTGAGACAAAGCGCTGTTCTTACCGTTGTTTCTTGGAATCACGCTTTCTTGCGCATGCAGTGTGCAATTTACCTGATTGTTGAATATATTGATTACATACTAGACTGTGGCTGTCACGACTACGAATCACGGTGTGGATATTATCGATTGGATTAACCTTTTCACGTGGAAGAACGTTTTACTGTGGATAAGTTTACGTACGAGTAGAAGGACGCGGAACAGGATATAAGTTAACGTCGTAAGTGGTTTATTGTCGTTACTAGCATGGTGAAGCACCCTAGCGCTCAACATTTCATGACGACAAGGCATAGAGTCATACGAGTGTTGAATTCCCATTTATCAGTACGTAAGTGAAAGAACCGGGGCTGCTCTTACCATTCTCTAGCTTGACATTTACTATAAACATAAGCTCCGATTTCCGGGAAGCTTTTCCACCAATTATAATGCTTCAACTGTTTTTAACCAATCGAACGCTCGGGGAATTTTTTTCAACCATAATTATCGGGGCAGTGAATTTACCTCGTGAGCACTTTTCACCACAGTCTTCCCTGAGTCCTGTCACATCCGTATAGCGGTTCTGGCACGATCTCACACTCTCTTGTGAACCCAGGCGACATCTTACCTCTTGGATCAGTCCATAGGTTGCTGCTCTAACATGTACCTTCCTTGTTCAGTAAGGAAGCATTATCACTGTCGGTATGGAAAACAACGCGTCCTCGGGCTCTTCTGAAAACGTCTCCTCACTGCCTGCCGTCGAGGGCACCGAATCACTATGCAACTGGGTGGTGCACCTCGAGCGGTTCCTATGAAACGTGGACGCAGAGCGCCGTGCTGGTATCTAAATATCACTTTGAGCACCTCTTTGTCTTTGAGCGCCTGCGTCTCCACGTCCATTGTCTCGCGCTATCGCCTCTAGCACTTCGATCACACGGCCTATCGGTATTTCACAGAGATTTAACTTGTTTATTCGAATGCCCTTATCACCGCGGGAACGTGCTCTGGCTGTTGTAAGAGCTGCACGCACATTTAGCATCGTTTTTTGTAAGATTGTCAATCTGTTCCGCCCCAGCACACAATGCAAGCGCTCGAGCAGATATGTATCTCTTTGCCTTCTTTAAGCTATCTTCTCAGTCCAACGAAAAGGTCATTCCGTCTTAGTCATTGTCATTCGCGTCAATCTACGTGAGTCTCTCATCTAGAGTATTGCTTGGGCTCATGATCCTGACCTCACAAGCTTAAAAGCGCACAAAACCAGGGGTTAGATCATTGATCACCATTTGGCGGCACCTGGTGGGTGTTTACACACGCGGATGCCCCTACATATAATATACTACGATGTATTCTCGATGAGCTACATTAAATGGCGGCAACACTCTTCACGCGCGTCCTTCCTTCGGTCATGTAAGAGTTTTCACAAATTCCAACTCATTCTTGTCTCTGGGTATCGTCTATACGACATCCGACCAACCATCGAAACCTTGTTAAACTTGTAGTAGTTTATGTACTGAGCACAGGATTGCAACCGTTTCGTTCAACTTGTCAACAAACTTTACATTGGTGACAGTTAGACGAACCACCGGTCATTCTGTTTTTTTCGGTGCTGTGCATTCTACAGAAACCTTGTACCGAGAGACGATAGCATGCAGGTACTGGTCGAACTGCAGAAGGGACCTGGCCGCATCATGAATTTTTCCCCAGCGCGTAGGTGTAGCCTTCACTAACACACAGGCGCGGGTGGTTTTCCGTCGTTTCTGCAAGTATACTTAGGTCACGAGGTGATGGTAGAAGGGCTTCACGATTGATTCATTTAGGTTGTTCCAAAAAGAAATCTTTGGATTATCAGTTCTTATAATCCATGCGTAAGCTGATTCAGCTCAATTAACCGAATCAAGCACGGTTTCAACTTTATAATTAATTTTTTATGCTTGTTTAGATTTATATAGTACTAGCATAGTACCCCGTTGTACCAACGTAGCGATTGCCTGAAACACATTAACTTAACTCCACTTAAAATTTCATTATGCTTAAAACGTGCCACGTTATTCTGACTAACGAAACCTTATAGTGAAGTACAGTAGCACGAAGGCCAGCCACTAAGACGAATATAATGAGGTAGAGCATGTGTTACGGTCCCCATCCCCTAGGGGATGGGACCCGTCGTACCGACGGGGCAGGGCATAAAAACCGTCTGTCCGTCTACAAAACTGGCCCCCATGTATTTCCAGGGTTAGGGTAGCGAAAACATATACTATACATTATACTAATGTGGTCACAATACTTGGGTCGCACGCCGTTACTGCAAGCAGTAACGGCGTGCGACCACTTTACCCCGTCGTACCGACGGGGAGGAGGGTATATAAGGTAAAGTCATAGAAGCAACTACGTGACCGGGAATGTCACAGGGAGAAAAACTTTTAAATAGGTGTAAAAAGCGCCATTTCTAGACAATTATTTACGCTTTAATACTGATCTTCATGATAATTGTACTACCACGGATTAGTGCGATTTTTGAAGCCAAAATTGTATTTTATGTTTTTTTGTAATGGCATGTCATAGTGTAATGGGGTGCCATTACATAATTGATATTCAAGTTAGAATATCACAGTTTAATTTCAGACGCGTTGTCTCAAATTTAAATAAGAGATTATAAGTTATTATAATCTACGAAGGAAAAGTCGATTCGGTATAAATACCGAATCTTGCAGGTTAACTAATAGTACAGTTAGTTGAATACTTGATATTATTATATTAATTAGGTAGTTACTATTCTATTAGCCTCTAAACCACCCATTAAATAAACACTCTTAATTTTGCGTTCTTAAGACAAAGTGAATATTTATATTTACTTATTGTATAGGATTAGTTGTTATCAACTAATCCTGCCCTAATTGTATTGCGCGCTTCCTCGCAATTACAGTGTAAGCCTGTAACAGGATCAGTCCTGTTACACCTGGTAGCACTTTGTGGTCCGTCTTAACGACCACAGTTCCGTTCCGCTAGTCAACTAGCGGAGCGAAGATTAAGAGCCGCTCGGCATCATGTCGCGAGACATGACGCCTGCCGAGCGAGAGAGAACGCTGGAAGTGGTGAATAAACACTTCCCTCACTTCTCGTCGCGTAGTAAAGACGCGAAGGTGGAAATGGTTCGGTCTATGGGGACCGACATCATTACCTTCCTCCTAGGTAAGTACCCGGAGGAAGTGATGGAGGTGGTGAATCGCTTTAGGCAAAACCACCTAGAAAAGCCAGTACTGCCCGCGCCAGAGGCAGCGCGGACCGCAACTGCACCTGCAACGCATAGCGTTGAAGTGGTAAAGGCGCGAGTACCGCCCTTTACCGGCGAAGGGGACTAGCCCCTTCGTAGATGGCTCGCAGAGGTGGAAGATGCCATCTCTGCGCAAAATATTGTTAACGAACGTCAACAGGCGTACTTCGCCACAACATGTCTAGGCGGCTGAGCCAGGGAATGGGCGATGAGTCGCAGAGCCACTGATGACTCTGCGTTCCTTACTTATAAGGAATTAAAAGCTGAGCTAAAGCTCAACTTTGAAGCTCCAGAAATGGAGCTAAGTAGTCGGCAGGAGTTCATGGAACTCCGGCAAGGTAAGCTTGACCTTCAAGCTTACGCTCAGAAGACGCAATATTTGCTGTCAAATATTGTGTATGAGCCGGTGCCCCCTGCTATGCAGGTCAGTGGCTTCATGAAGGGACTCAATGATGGTCCCGTCAAACATAGTCTCTACCGGCACCCGCCAGAGACTCTGAGGGATGCCATTGATATGAGCTTCCGTGAGGAGTTCAGCATGCGATCAGCGTCATCGCATGCTGGGTACAGCCGAAGGGCTCAACAGCCCTTCGCTTTTGACATGCCGCAACGGCATGTCAACAATCAGCAGTCAGGCAGACGAAGCTCACACTTCGTCTCAAGAAACAGCCACCCGCGCCAGAGAATGGGCGGTGGAGGTCCAGAGCCGATGGACCTATCGGTTGCGGTTGTTTAGAACACGAAGCAACAGAAATTTAAGAAGAATATTCGCTGCAATAGATGCGCGAAAATGGGGCATTTTGCCCATGAGTGTATGGCACCGCGTCCGGTGCCACGCAGGTAGCGGACGGAACCGTCCGCTGCACGGCGACACCAACAGGGACATCACCCTGTTGGTGCAAAAAACGTAAGTCACCAGTAGGGACGGGGCGCCGTACTGGGAATGTTATCCCACATGCCGACATAGGGCATGTGAGGGTAATAGCCCCAGACGGGACTATGTCCTGTCAAAAGGTGCAGGGTGATGGTAAGCCTCTTATCACCCTGGAGGTTAAGCCGCACGGGAGCGATGTCCCCATGCGAGCTTTGTTTGACACATGAGCGTCAAACAATTTCGTTAGAACTCAGTGTCTAACGCTGTTGAGCTTCGTCAAGATAGAAACCCCACGAAGTATGTTGTCAGTCCGGTTAGCAACAGGTGCAACCGTGACTATTCCAAAGCGTGTGATTAAAACACGCTTCGAGTTGAATGAACTGTCATTCGAGGATGAATTCATTGTCCTCGATTTAGATGACAAGTTCGATGTGATACTTGGAATCCCATGGATGTCCAAGTTTAAACCTTCGATCGACTGGGTTAACCTATCGATCGACTGCGGCGGACGCACAGGATCTGATCACCCTGTGTGTAATCCAGCTGTATCAGAAGATACAACCGCAGCGTCAGACAGTCTGGTGGATAGCGATGGCACCACCAGGTCTGTTCTGACACGATAAGCGGAAGGTACCTCCGCTGGTGAGAGTCTAGAGGGACTACCACACGCAACAGAAGAGTCGTTGCGTGTTGGAGAGAAACATTCCACGGGTGATAAAGACCACCGTGAGAATGAAGTGATATCCACGGTGGGAAACACCCACCGTGAGAATGAAATAGTATCCACAGCGGGAAACACCCACTGTGCGACCGAAGGTTCCAACACGATGAAAGAATTCCGTGTTGATGAGAGTGAACTCACGATCGAGTGCAATCGTGAGCACAACTCCGTGGTGGCCAGTGCCCACCACGTTGCGTTAGCCATGCACACGGGTGATAAAGACCACCGTGTCGCAGAAAAGGCGGCCGATCAGACGAGCACATCTGATAGCCAAAATTCCATGGTAGGCAGTGGCCACCATAATGATGAGTATTCCCACACGGTGAATCGTAATCACCGTGTAGCAGTCAATCAGACGAGTGTGTCTGATTGCATGAGCAGTTCCGTCGAGACTATCAACGTCTTGACGCAAACGGAGACCGGATTAGCTACCCAGGATCGGTTGATCGAACACCCTCCGAAAGAAGGTTCGGAGGTGATGGCTCTTCCAGCGCTAAGCTGGAAGAAGTTTATGAGAAACTTGCACGATGATCAGATCGAACAGATCTGTATTATCGTAGAAACAGATGATGTAGTGGATATTCGTGAACGAATATCCACATTACAAGTGGAAAACATTGGGAAAGAGGTTCCCAATTATCAAACCAGAGTTCAGAGATTTGAAGCGCAGAGCTGGGAGTCGCTTAAAGCGAACTCCCCATTTTATGAGGTACTTCGAGAATACGCTGACGTATTCCCAGAAGAAGTACCTAGCGAGCTTCCTAAGGATAAGGGAACTCGTCATGAAATTGACCTCGTGCCAGGAACGAAGTATTGTGTCACGCGGCAATGGCCGTTGCCGCGTGATCAAGTAAAAGTGATCGACGAGTTTTTCGAAGCTCTTCATAAAGCAGGCCAAGTGCGGGAGTCTATCTCACCGCACTCTACCCCCACCTTTTGTGTGAAAAAGTCCACAGGTGGGTGTAGAATCGTTCACTCTTACAACAAGCTGAACGCAGCGACGGTACCGGCGCAGACGCCGATACCGCGAAAAGATTTCATCATTGATGGCATGTGAGGGAGCACCATCTTTAGTGCTCTCGATCTAAGATATGGATTTTATCAAATCCTAATGCGTGAGAAGGATATCCCTCTCACGGCGGTAAGCACCCCAAGCGGCATGCTTTGGGAGTGGCTTGTTATGCCGCAGGGGCTTCGAAATGCCCCTGCTACGTTTAACAGATGCGTAACGCATCTATTACGCCCGGTGCGACAATTAGCACCGAGTTATTTCGATGATTGTTTTCATCCATAGTAAGGGTGAACACGATAAAAGCGATGTAGATGTCCATAGGGAGCATCTACGTCGAGTGTTAGAGCTTATGCGTAAGCATAAGCTCTATGCAATCTGAAGAAGTGCACCTTTGGTGCAACTGAGATACCCGTTCTTGGATTCTTTGTGGGTAAGAACGTGGTGCGTCCTGATCCAGAAAAGATCAGGGTGTTCGTTGAATGGCCTACGCCAAACAACGTTAAGAAACTTCGAATGTTCCTTGGGTTGGCAACATATTTGCACAAGTATTCGTGCAACTATGCTGGGTTAATACGACCTCTTTCTCAATTATTTAAGAAAGATGTCGAATGGCATTGGGATACCCAATGCCAAGATGCTTTTGATGCAGTCAAGCAAAGCTTGACTGAAGCGCCTGTCTTGACTATAGCCGATAACGAGCGTCCGTTCCACGTCGTTTGCGACGCGAGCGATTTCGCTATCGGCTATTCTTTGATGCAGCGTGATCACGATGATCGTGATCGCGTAATCTGCTATCAATCGCGTCAGTTGCGCCCAGCTGAGCGCAACTATCCAGTGCATGACAAGGAACTCCTTGCCATGAAGTACGCACTGGCTAAGTTTCGGATCTATCTATTGGGAGATAGACCGTTTGTGGTTTACACGGACCATGCGTCGCTACGCACGGCCGTGAATTCACCACAAATTTCTCAAAGAATGGCTCGATGGCTGTCATTCTTTGCTGAATACAACTTTACGGTTGAATACAAACCCGGAAAGTTGAACGTGATAGCGGATGCGCTATCACGAAGGCCCGATTACGAGACGAAACCTTCCGTAACCGAATGTGCCAGTGCAAACGCGATCCGTTGCACTGCTTTGTCGTCGTCAATTATACGACAAGTACGCGAGGCGTACAAAACAGACGAGGAGACACGTCTGTTGATTGATTACTTAAGTAATCAATCAAGTGAGAAGCGCGACGAACTCCCATAGTTCCTCCGCGCTTGCGTGCATCGATATCGACTGCACGATGGTCTGCTGCTTTACAGCACAGACCAAAAAGATGAAAGTCGCATCGTCGTTCCAAACGATGATGATCTCAAACATCAAATTATGTTTGAGTATCATGATGCACCGATTTCGGGGCATCAAAGTCGAGAGAAGACATACGCTTCCATCGCACGTGACTTTTACTGGCAAAACCAGTACAAGTGAGTACGGAAATACGTACGCGCTTGCGAGATTTGCCAGCGCGTTAAGCCTGCGCAGTCTGCACAGGCTCCGCTGCAATCTATGCCGGTTCCGACAGTGTTGGAAGTCCATTTCAATGGACTTCGTATGAGGTCTTCCACCCGACAATAGTCGAAAGTCCGGAATAGTGGTCTTTGTAGACCGTTTCAGTAAGATGGTACATCTTACTGCAGTATCAGCGAACGTAAACGCCGCTCAAACAGCGCGTATATTCGTTGATACGGTATTCCGTTTGCACGGAATGCCGGAAGACATTGTCTCGGATCGAGATCCGAGACTTACAGGACGTTTCTGGCAAGAAACGTTCTCATTGTTGGGAACCCAGTTGAAGATGTCAACTGCGGACCATCCGGAAACGGATGGGCAGACGGAGCGGGTTAACCGCGTTTTCGGAGACATGTTGTGATCATACGCACATGTCTTTGAACAGTGGAGTGACTACCTGCCACTCACTGAATTCGCGATTAACAATTGGGTGCATGCTTCAACTAAGCATAAACCGTTCTACGTGAATGCCTTAAGGCATCCACGAACCCCATCTTTACTTGGCGGTACGCCAAATCTAAGTGGGGGAGGGACCCGCTCAAATTTTGAGCGAGTCAATGCGCAAGTTGCGACTGCAACTTGTGAACAAAACGATGGCCCTTCTACTGAAAGTACAGTAGAAGAGGAAGAAGATTCAATTGAAGCTGAAGCTGCATACGATGAAAATGTGTCTGCAGTAATGGCTGCAGACAACGAGGACAATGCACCTACTGCTGATAAAGCAGTAGATGAATTCGTATTACAGCGCCAAGCTGTAATACGCTATATAAAAGATACACTTGCCTCTTCTTTTGATAAGCAGAAGCAAAATGCAGACAAACAAGGAAGGAAGAACAAAAACTCCTTTCTGAAAGGTGAATTGGTATTATTAAGTACAATCAATTTGCCTACACATGAAATAAGCAACTTCCATACACGGAAGTTGCTTCCTAAGTACATTGGACCTTTCAAGGTCCAAGAGATTCGGGGGAATTCCTATACCTTATACATTCCCACAGCAATGCGGCTTCACCCAACATTCTATGTTGGACGGCTCAAGCCGTATCACTCGTCTTCGTCTTACGACGAGACGCAGAACCACGGAAGATACCGTGCTTCTCCAAGTCTCCCAAGAGAGACTTGTAATCGGCTTCCAGCCGTTGGTGAGAAGAGCAGAGAGTCGTTACCTCCGTCTTCGACTGCTCAATACCAGCCGTGCGCCGATCGAGCTCTCCCTTATAGCGGGAAAGCTCAATGTACAGAAGATCATTCTTCTGCTGGAGGGCAGTGTGCGCCCCGAGGATGTCGTGGACATCCTCGCAAAGAGACCGATATGTCTTCACAGAGTGAGACATATCGCTGCTCAAGGAGGAACAACCCTCCTCGAGTTTGCGGAGCAAAGAACCATGCTTCGCAACAACAACGGCGAGGGAATTCTCAACCTCCGCCGCCCCTGATCGATAATCAGGGGAACAAGCGATATATCCTCGAGCGCTTGATCTCAAAGCGCTCGGTGCCTTCGAAGAAGGGGCAGCGTACCGAGTACTTGGTACGCTGGCTGGGATATCCCCAAGAGTTCGACTCTTGGGAGCCGATTGAGGTTCTGAGGGCCGACGCCCCAGACCTTTTGACTGAGTTTGAGAAGAAGTCTCAAACTCATAATGCAAAGTAGCATCAACAGTAAGTGTTGATGCATTCAGGGTATCAATTAAACCCTGAATTTCGGCGGGTACGGAAAAACCACCGTACCCCCGCAACTCCTCCTCTGACAGACGAGGAGCGACCTGCGTACACCGCGGGCAAACGAGTGAGAAGGGACACCACAGTTCAACCCTTCTTTGATGCAAGCAAGATGGATGTATTCCATTTTGCCTGTTCGTGAGTGCTATAAAAAGCGCTCGCGCATTACGTGAACTTTATTCACGTAATCATCTGGGCTTTTGTTGTAGTTGTCAACAAAAGCATTTAAACTCTGAGTCAGGGCGTCTTTATCGCCCCTGTTCCTCCTTGACCCCTTTCCGGCTCGAATAATATCGAACCTGGAAAAAGAGGTCAATAAAGTACAGACGTCTATCGTCTGTACTTCGATCGAATCGACGTGACTGGATGTCTTCGCAGTCATACAGCACGTTGATATCGAAAAATGCATATTGGCAGTCCCGTTTACGGTGACCGCCACTGTTGGGGGCACTAGTCCAGCCAGGGGTCCAAAACCCCACTCTGTACGGAACATGTGGTTCCGTACGATGATACGCTTTAGAAGCGGCAGGCGCCCCCTTCTGTTCGAGCTCTTTTAGCAGGCGGAGCACCGCCTGGTTCAACACCACGCGCCGGGGTTAAATCACCTCGACGTGGAGAAGTACTTGGTCCACGTGGGGCTCTGCGTTCCCGCAACCACCTGTGATGATCATTGTCGCTGTCATAGCAGACAGCGACACCAGAGTCGTCATCGCTGTTAGGCGATGAGCACCTAGCGAGTTTCGACTCGCTAGATCCTTTAGTGGGGACAGCTGTATCCACATCACTTTGTTCGGAGTCAGAACTCCCGAACATGGCCCTCTTGGCAACACGCCATTCGGAAGTTGCCATCGTGCGAGATGTTGCATTAGCAACATCTCCCTGTTTCTTGCCAGATGCCGCCTTAGCAGCATCTGTGGTCGAAGACGGTACGTCTTCCGACCCTTGCGTAGTTGACGCTGCTAATGCAGCGTCACCGTTGTCACTCAACACTTCAGCACCTAGTGCTGAGGCGGAGGAAGAAGCTCCTTCATTGTTTTCAGCAGCGCTCTTTAGAGCGCCGCTGCGTGCCTTGACCATCGAGTCGATGGTCAATCAGTTGGTAAATGAGAACGACCAACAAGTGCCACCCAGGATTGGCCAAAATAAGAATTATTGGCCAACCATCTTAAGTGGGGGGGTGATGTAATGGGGTGCCATTACATAATTGGTATTCAAGTTAGAATATCACAGTTTAATTTCAGACGCGTTGTCTCAAATTTAAATAAGAGATTATAAGTTATTATAATCTACGAAGGAAAAGTCGATTCGGTATAAATACCGAATCTTGCAGGTTAACTAATAGTACAGTTAGTTGAATACTTGATATTATTATATTAATTAGGTAGTTACTATAGTATTAGACTCTAAACCACCCATTAAATAAACACTCTTAATTTTGCGTTCTTAAGACAAAGTGAATATTTATAATTGCTTTTTGTATAGGATTAGTTGTTATCAACTAATCCTGCCCTAATTGTATTGCGCGCTTCCTCACAATTACAGTGTAATCCTGTAACAGGATCAGTCCTGTTACACATAGTGTCATGACGTGCGTACAGTTGAATTTCGGCTAGGTACGGGATCGCGTACTTAATTAATTTTTATACTTAGATCAAGTTGTTCGCTTAGGTGCGGGAGCGCGCATGCATCGACGACATGAATTCTGTTATTATATATATAGTAGATGGTAGATATCATAAGCGTTCATATAATATAGGGCGTGACTGGGTACACCCCCCCTTTGTTGCGTACACCCCCCCTTAGGGTAAGGGTTAGGGTAACATCTTCCCTTACACATAAGAAAATGCTGTGTTCCACGCTCTTAATTTTATTGCATTTGCAATTGCTAGGACATGCGCTCTTTATGGATTCAAAAGATCAACGCAGGTGCACGACAGGAAGGAATTTCGCACTCAAAGCTTTATGGCAAGATGAATGGCTCGGGTATTGAGCTGAACCGAAAGGTGCCAGCTGATATGGCTGCTACGGAGCCTTTTACTTTCAAGTCAGTGCTAGAGGTTGTCAAGCACATGGAGGGTGTCACCAAGGCTTTGTGATATGTTTAAAACTGTGACATACATTGGTGAGACAGTTGATTGATTATGGAATGAACTTAAAACACAAGGACACCGTCGTTGTGCAGATTTGCCAATAGAAACTTGTGCCAAACATCAGTTTTCTTGTTTCTGCCCTTGTAATTCTACTAGACGTAGAGATCGGGGCTTCGGGACATAGACCGTTTACTATGTAGCCTTCTCGATAGATTTCAGGCGACTTGAGATGTCGAGCAGAATTTTGGACGCCTCGGCACTTCTGCGAAGTGGCTTGAATAACTACAGTTCCCAAAAATGCATGTAAATATTCGCGATAAAAAAGTCTGAAGTAATACGCTTTCCTGATGGGGTACTGATCAACGTGGACGCCGTGTAGTTGTACGCATCACCGCCAGGCATAAGCAAGTGCGTCAGGCAGTAAATTTTGTTGAAAACCAAGGGCAAGTTACGGCAAGTTGCGTTACTATGGGTTTTGCAAGGTTTTAGCATCGACGCACAGAAGACGAAAATAGGTGTACAAAAATTGCATAATTGTGACGGACTATAAAATAGTCTAGTCTAAATATATCAATTTTTGCATTTTCTTTTTTCAGGCTATCTAACCGTAGCCACGCGTCCGTTTTCTCTGTGCGCTCACTCACTTCGGCACATCTAGTGGGGGTAGGAGGCAGCAGGTGATATCATTCGAAGGGCCAGGTATATCTTTAGTGAAGGCACGCATATAGGTACCAGTTTCTGTGCACAAGGGCTGAGTACGGGGTAACAAGCGTGTAAAAGAGGTGGCATACTAATATCAAGTATATTTCGGATATCTGCACTACAACTACACGATGGCGAGGGGTAAGAGCGCCCAACAACAATTTTTTTTAAGCGCACGTCTTTGTTGCTATTCCCTACAATACAGAAGCGAAATGTGCTGTCATTAGCCGTAGTCGAAGGTTTTACGTGATTTCAATGTGATTATGGAGCTGTATCTCAAAAAATAAGTATTATTTGGTGTCGACGTGGAGCTATCATGACCGACACGGTGTCCTCGCTCTTTTCTCCAAGACGATGTTACACGTCTTTACTAGAGCTTGTGTAAGGGAAGGTGTAACCCTAACCCTAACCCAAGGGGCGTGTACGCAGCAAAGGGGGGGGGGTGTACCCAGTCACGCCCATAATATATTACTCGATACCCTTCCGTCTAGAACATAAGTGATTAGTCTGTGTAGATCCAGGTTATGAAATAGGTTTATTCCATTTTATTCAATTAACTACTAGTAAACAAAGTGTTGAAGACCATGTATATTGCTAATTCAAAGAAGCTCTTCTGTTCACAAAAGTAGCCGAAATACCATGAGAGCATCACAAAGCTGTGATGAGCCCAGTACAATCAATCACCAGAAAGGCACGGGCATTGCTTACTAAGCTTAGGAAATCTCAGCCATCTAATCTTTAATAGTTTGATTAAATAGATACGTCCGCCTCTCTTTTTTCGCTATTAAAATCTATTTTGAAGACGGAAGTACCAAACGCTCGACTACATCATTGTTGTGCACTTGCCGCAGCACTATCTTAGCACCAAACCCTTGAGATTGTCTTCGAAATGAATCCGTCGTGATTATTATGCTCAATTTTGGTCTCCGAGGTGCCCATAGATCTCGGACGCGCGCGTCTGCTACGTTAAGTCCATTCGGTAGCTCACGTACTGATATTATTAGCATGAAGAGGTTGTTAGGGCTCACTTCTACACCGCAAGGATAATCACTCTTTTCTTTGGTTCATCGTAGTTTTCTCTTTCTTCAGGCTACGATTTAGCGAAATGAACCGGTGCTTTGACGCGGAACTTGCCACATCAAAGTAGTAATAACGTGTTGTTGGCATAAGATAATGTGACGTTTGTCTATATGCTTCGATAAGGACGCAAGCTGATAATTTAAAACAAGTGCAATATTCTATTTAAGGCAAAGTCGTAACTTTTAGTAGCACATGCTAGAAAAGGCAAGATGCTGCGCAGTGTATACTATCCGATCTGACACTTTTGATCAGATAGTATGCACGTGAAAAAGCGTCATGAGGCCGCAGCTGGACGCGATTACTAGACGATATAAAGTGAAAAGGAAGGGATCTTGTTACACAAAGTACGCTTGCACCCATTGAGCATTTATCCTCTGCCTATCGGCTTAGTCGATGTTGAGAACGCGGCGAATTAGCGGTGGTTTTTGGGAAAACTCCTCTAATCCCCCCCCCCGGGATCAACTCTGCAACTATCATAATTACGCATGATAGAGAGAAGGGATTGCAAAGGGCATTAGCTGATATTGTTCCTGCGGCAAAGGAAGCCATATGTCTGTACCATTTGGAGAAGAACGTGAACAACAAGTTGAAAACGAAGGTTAACGGACTGATATGGAAGGCGGTCAAGGCGTACACGACCAAAACGTTAGAGGAATCAATGGAATGAATCAAGAAGGAGCACCCGGATGTTCCTGAGCATTTGGTAGAGCCATGTGGGCGCGCGCGATGTTTCCCCTTCTGCGCTTCAATATGGTGCCCAGTAACTCGGTAGAGTCGCTCAACTCGTAGCTTGGTGAACAGCGAGATCAAAGCCAACTGCTGATCATGCATGAGTTCACGATCTATCGGTGTCAACGCCCGCCACTTCGAGCAGTACTTGAAGCTTCGTGATATCGCTGAACCTTGTCCGCCGGCGCTCATGGCACGTTACAAGGCCGAACTCTCAAAAGGCCGCAAAGGCGCTTTGTAGTGGCATACCGAAATGGTGTTTGGTATGAAATCACCCACTGGCCTGCAGTATTCCATAGTCACTATTGATCCAAAGACGTGCGGATGTGGAAAGTTCGAGGAAACGCTATTTCTTTGTGCGCATGCAGCAGCAGCCATAGCCAAAGCCGGTCTTCCCCTTCATTAGTTTATCCAGGAGTCGTATACGACTCGGAATATTGTCGCTGCGTACTCGCACCGTGCCACGACAGTAGATCCAGCATCTGTTGAGAGCATCCCACCGTTACCGTCTTTGATCCTCGAGCAGGCTGGACGCCCCAAGAGGCGAAGTACCGGAAGAACACGGGATTGTTTGCTCCCCTTGTGGGCTCAAGGGACACAATGTGAGAACGTGCTAAAGTGCCCCACCTCCGACACAGGATGGAGCAGTGGCCATGGATCAGCAGGTGGAGCGATTGATATGGCGCCCGGTCGTCAAGTGCCCTGTTTGTCAGGGAAATCACTACAGGAAAACTCTGTGGAGGGATGGTGCTCAATAAAATCGGTGCCGGTATCACACTCGGATTATCCTTTCAGTTAAGGAACTATCTACATCTCCATTGCGCGGAGACACTGGTCTGGCCTGTTTACACCGCACCACAAGTCTACAAGTGATTGAGTGTAAAAGGCGCGTAGCGTTGGCCGCAAGTAACAATGACACGGTTTCAAGTGAACATGACAATGGAATTGCATAGCGACCACTTAAGACCACTTAAGAAGATCATGCTGAATACCTGTGCATAGCGATATATTGCTATGAGCTTGGCCAGCAGACGGAGGTAAAGGTTCATCTAATTTTCCATAACACCAACATTACAGAAACTAACAAGTCAGAAGCAGCGACGTATTTTGGTACTTTTTGTTGGTGTTCGAGACCAGCTTCACAAAACGCAACATGAACACACAATAAAGCACAGACACAAAGACAGAATGCATGGCCACATTATACAGTATACAATGGACAGCACGTACGAAGACAGCATGCACCAAATCGCCACTTCAATCTGAATGATGATTTCGGCCGACAAAGTGTTAAGAGACATCGGATACAGCTTGCATTCCCATGACAACCAGCAGCACCACGAGAATGATAAGAAAGAACGTGGAAACGATCTCGGCGGCTGCGCGTTGGCATCCTTGACGCTTCAGCCAAGTGCGTCCACTGCAAAGTGAGATCCATGCCATAATGTTCACCCCGTTCTTTAAACGGAAGTGGGTCAAGTTTGCCAAACGCGTTCGTCGTGACGATACCAAAGCCATTAAGAACGTGACAATTATCTATCCAACGAGAAGAACAGTGAGTTTTGTAATGTCATCATTTGAGCTGCACTTACAAGAATCGGCGGTGATCAGAAACTTCCGCATCTGCACGAGCAGCGAAAAGGATGGAGGCCAAGTACTACGTGGACAGCATGCCCGAGATCAAATCACATCCGCACCCAGACATAAGCTCATTAGCGTGCAAGTAGAGACGAGTCACTGAGAGCTCATGAAACACTCGAGCATCATCCACGAAAGCTTTTCGAGAGGTTCCGGTGTCGCGGTGAGGCAGTTGGGATTTCTGACACTTAATCGCACATCGTAGCGTGATCAGCACCAGGGAAAGCACCGATAGCTGCTAACACTTCAACCCTGGGATAAAACAGCGGGATAGGTATGGTTTTTACCTAACCCGAGCGCGTGAGATAAGTTTACCCAAATTTCACTTTGAAACCGTCACCCGCTCGGTACTATGGTTCTATGTATTTCGAACCTCAAAGCATTACCTTTGCAAGGATTTTATTTCGTACCTCAGTCATCGTCATGGGCGCGGGCATGACAGGAGAATCATTCTTCCACTCGCAGACGGTTCTGTGTCTTCTAGAAAACCGATCGTCCCGTTCGAATCCAAGACCCGATAGCACGCGTGGCGGCAATAACATCAGCGGCTTGGCCAAAGATGGGCGTAAGATCTGTTAACAAGCACGGGGATGTTGAGCGCGTAAGGCAATACCATTGGCCAGTACAAAGCGTACATATTTCGGAGAAACTGGAGCCGAGTTGCTCTTGTGCGGAAACATAACCTGTCGATAAATTTTAATTGCTGAAAATCTTTACATTTTAGGTACCATTATCCGGATTGTTTACATTTTGTAAAATTCCACATGGAATTAAACCTAAACAAATCCACAAAAATGTAATGATGTTTGCTAACTTTATAACGAAATTTAATTTCTTTGGATTTCAATTAAGGGAAAAACTAAACAGTACCGTGTCCAAATAGGCCTATTTAGAACTCGATTTTACTCGATTTTGATTGGCTGTTTTCAGACTATAAGAATCTCGAATTCGAAAACTCCCTTTTGAACAACCTGAATGTTCGAATTAGAACAATGATAGTTCAGTTGAAGTTGGCTTTGTATTGACTTATTAACACAACCTATACCTTCTGGGCTATGACTAAGTTATTACAGAGCTACTCTTAGGTGAATGATGTTTCCTATTTTGGTTTGCTATTTTTATTCTTCGATTAGCTCATGCGTCGGTAATATTTTTCTCGATTCTATCCGTCGTATTGCTTTTGCCAGGTTATTTTGTCCAGGCGCCGGCCACTCCGTTTTGGTAGTTAGGATAACTGGACGTTGTGGTGATTAAACCCATGACCTTTCGCATATCGAGTTTTCGGTTCCGAACCACAGCACAATGGGGGACACCCAACAATGATAGTTCATTATAATTGGTCCTTATGTAGTAAACACCCATTACAGCTTCCAGACGCATCCTAAACTGATTAATGATTTATCTCCTTAAAATCCAAAAAAAATATCCTAGATCCTTCCCAAAACAGCACATCACATAACACACAGAGGATTAACACTCCATTCTAATTGCATTATCAGCTCTTCCGGATAAGGGAATTGCTGCAACATCGTCACCAGTAAAGTGTGACGGCCCATGACCATGCTTCTTCGCTAGTTTAAACGCACCTATGGCCATAGCCGGCCATGGACATGCTAAGTCCTGCCATATTTCATGGTACGTGTAACGGTTTTTGGTTACCAGTTCCTTGGCGTCACTTCGACCATTTTAGTTGAGTGCTGAATGTATTTTTACTTCGAATAGTTTCCCGTAATTGCTCTACTTCCATCAGTGTGGTGTGCTGATCTCTCTTCTCAGATACAAATTCCCGCTAATATCTTGGTGTCTATTGATTACTATCAGCAAAAATGTACCTCGAAGAGAGTGAACCAAGTATAGATGGTAATGTCGGCAGCGAATTCACTCAACAGTGCAAAAGGTGCTAACACGAATTTTCAGCCCATCGTGGGAGATAATTGCGTTTATTAAATTACAAAATGGGAAGCAGTGGCCTTGTGGCGTTAGGTACAAGATTCCTATATTTTTTCTTGCATTTGATAATGACGGAATAATGAGATTGCTCGGTGTATAAATTCAACGTCGTAACCAAATGAATAAATCAGTTGAAACAGCTATATAACTCCCTCTGACAGTGGAGGAATGAATGTATCAGAGAAATTGCAGAAGCAAAAAGCGGAGGGAATCTTCACCCGATCGAGTTACGTTTCTGTGGATATATTTTCTCGAGATTTATACATAGGATCTCTCAGCACACTTGAAGTTAATGCAACCAGAAGGATGGAAAAGAGAGTAAAATATACAGGACTTGAAGGGGGGGGGTGCAGTTAGTTTGAGAAGCCAAATTTACAGCCTATTCATTTCGAGAGATCTGAAAGTGGATTTACAAAATATTCTGAATCGAGCTAATCCAGCGATACAGGAACTATTATTTCATTTCAAGATACTTATAGTGGTTCATATGACAACAGACGAGCGACAAGTAATAAGACGAATTTCTTTCACTGACCAAGAAAAGAAACCCTTAAGATCATGCTCCAGAAATTTAAAAAATCGAACAGCGTTTGCTTCAACAGCGGCAATCAGTTGTTAGATCACTGTCACTCTCCATAGATCAAGATGAGGCGAGTCAACATGACAAACGCACTACTGTACCAGTCCATTTATAGTCAATCCGTTTCAGTATCTTGAATTTATATTTTATCCAAACTTCCAACATGCTACAGGCAAATTCAACAATGTGATGGCGGATTCGGATTCTCTCATTCCCATGCACGTGTGTGGAGGTGGAACGACTCGCGAGTGGGGTCTTCAACTTACAGGCCATACCATTATCTCTATAAGCTCAAACTCCTAATCGTCCGTCGACCCCACACTTTTTCCTACTAACCAGAAGGTGTTGAAATGTTCTGTTATCTATCGTTGCGTAGATTTAAAGAAACTTGTGTCGTAGATATCGTTTAATGCCTTAAATATACTGGATTCGTTTTTTGTTAATTTTATCGCAACCAGTATTCCATTAACGATGAAATTAACACCTCAAGACAGTTCGCAGGAAGTAGATGAAGATAACAAAGTTAGAGACTTAATCAATCAAATGTGTATTGAGAAATGATTATCTATCCTAAGATGAAGTATGCATAAGAGTTGAAGTTGTAGCGATCCTGCATCTGTCGTGTATTCCACAGTATGTATCCGTGCCTAATAATAGGTACTACGATTCCTATGTACACACTACCTTATCTCTTAAAAGTAGCAACTTATCAGTGAAGAGCGCCCTTCCACACACACCTGGGGTACCTTCCACACACACCGGGGGGGGGGGGCACTCGGTTATACAATACAGTAGAACCTGTCTAAATTCATACTGGCTAAACTAATAACCTCCGCAAACAAATATTTTTTGCCGGTCCCGAGCTCGTTTCCATATTGGAATTAATAAACCTCCGTAATGTGATATTTGATAAATTTTCTCAGTCCCAAACTTATGTAAAAAAATATCCTATATACCTGGCCCTATATGTCGCTATTCAAACACGCTCAAAAAAGTCACGTATGCCCTTCTGCTTCATCTGGCTGGTCTTTATGGCTGCAGTCTTGTTCTTCATGCGTTGGAGGGCCGTCATGAAGAGCTCGTTCACGTCAGATTGCTGCAGCCAAAATGTTTCCAGTGAACGTATCATTTCCTGTGCCTCGGATACCGGAACAATGGCGACCTCTTGGCTTTCATCGTCATCGGCCTGTTCTTCCACGGGTTCCGGCACCAAGTGATCCTGAATCACCTCGCCCAAGGTAGGTGCGTAGGTGACAACATCCTCCTCGCTGTAGTTGAGGAGGTTACGCACATCCATGGGATTGGCGTAGCGGATGCGGCGAATCTGTGACTCCAGCTCGGCCACAACCTCCTGGTCGAGAAGCTCCTCCTCTGCCAAAACTGGCTGCTGATCCTCCGGTGCCGTGCTGTGAATCTGGCAGTGACGGAAACAGTTTGCAATGGTCTCTGCCTTCACCTCGTTCTTCCACGCGGGGACTGCAATCCTGATTGCCTCAAGAAGGTCGATCTTCTCAGGATCAGGAAGTTTGTCCTCCACACGCTGCAGGAGTAGGCGGTTGAAAGCGCGGCCGTAGTAGGCCTTGAGGCTCCGGATAATCCCAGCATCGCAGGGCTGCATCTTTGATGTGGTGTTTGGTGGCAGGTAGAACAAAGTAGTGTTCTAGAGCTGAATGCGGGCCGGAATGTCGTCAAGAGGAACATGTGCACCGCAATCGTCAAGAATCAAAAGAACTTTTCTGTCAGCCATTCGAAGATCAAACGATTTGAGCCACTCAAGAAAAATAATTTGCGTCATCCAAGCCTTTACATTGTTGCGGTACACGCAACCGAGATTGTTTAGATTGATGTTCTTGAAGCAGCGTGGGCTCCTTGACCTTCCAATGATCCAAAGGGGAAGCTTGTCTGAACCATCGGCATTGCAGCAAACGGCAAGAGTCAGCCGTTCCTTGTGCTGCTTGCGCCCTTCAAGCTGCTTGGTTGCAAGCGAGTGATCTGACTGAAACGTGACATGCTTAGAGAATTTTTTATCACAATTGAATTGAATGGCAATGTTTAACAAACCTGCATCCTGTAGAACAGGCCCGTCTCACCCATGTTGTAGATGTCACTGAGTGCATACTTGTCGAGCACCTCACGTATCTTTGGGTGCTCATCCTCGATGAGTTGTTTGTTGACGGAACCACTCTCGCCAAAGCGACGGACGGACCGAATGCCATGACGTGTCTTGAATGATTCAAGCCAGCCGTTTGAGAACTCGAATTTCTAGTGACCTGGGTAAAGACGATCAAGGATCTTGCTAGTGCTTTCTTTCAGAAGATCGCCGCTCATGTTCACCTGCTCCTCATGAGCCGTAAACCACTCAAAAAGCGCCTTCTCCATCTCAGGATACTTTACGGTCTTTTGCCGCTTCTGCTCAAGATTGATGTTGGACGCCTTTTGGAGGATCTCGCCCGAACGTTTGAGCGTGTTGGAGACCGTTGCTGGCTGATTTTGAGGTGGTGATTGGTCTCCACCCAAGCAATCAGCTCTTTCTGCGTGAGCGAAGGGTTCTTCTGCTTGTGCTCACACAAGGCAATGCGGACCTTGTCCGGCATGGTTGTGTGCTGTGCTCCAGCCCTTGGCATCTTTGGGCTCTGCTGTCAAACTGTGGTTGGTGTGGTCGGATGTTGCGGGTTTTGTGCGGTTTTGTTGGTTCTTTTGTTTGTTGGTGGTTAGTTGAGGGTTACATTTCACAGCCCCTGATCATAAGTACAGTACTGCGTTCCGCTGCATTCCGCTGCAAGCATCTCTACAATTTAATAACCTCCGTAAAATAATACGTTTGACCCGGTCCCGAGCATATTTGTTTAGACAGGTTCTACTGTACACTGTAGTCTACTAGTCTACCCGAGTGAACCCCCGGTGTGTGGTGTGTGTGGAAGGGCGCCCTAAAGAGATTTAGAAATTTCCAATGTTTTAAGGTAACCAATATATTAAGGGCGCTATATTGTAGGGGGGGGAGTTGCAAGTGGGGTGCCTAGTAAGGGTTTTTTCGCTTACCTTAATCCAACCAATAAATTCGTCTCGGCCACGACTTCAGTTACATAGTGCGCTTCGCGCCATGTGAGTCCGCCACGCACGCGTGTACCGGTGGATGGTGCCACCAACGGCTCCACTGCATCAATGTCGTAGCTCATGTGAAGTGCACGCTGCTTCTTGCCAATTAGATGATCAAGCGCCATTTCCATGACCTTACCAATGCCGTACCGATCCACTTCCTGCATCGTAAAGGCCTTAATGCTTTTCTCCCGTATAATGCGTCGCTCCACCTGATCAATATCGCAAAGACCTACATAAACTACTTCCTCCGGTTTCATTGACGGGCCATTGACAAACCACTCAAAGCCTGGGATTTTCGAGCTGTCCACCATACTTTCCATAAGGAACGAGATCGGCATGCCATGCATATTTCCTGACTCCGTGACCGCCGGTGGGTTAATATCAGCATGAGCATCCACCCAGATTACACCCGCGTCCGGGTGCACCGACAGTAACCCTGCAAGCGATCCAGCTCCAATCGTGTGGTGCCCTCCCAACCTCAAACAGAACTTGCCTTCCTCTGCTTTCTGTTTGAAAATCGCGTAATAACTGTTTCATTCTGTTTCCAACTAGTACACAAAAAGCTCCTTTACTCCCTCACCCACCATCCACAAGTATTTAAATATCACTGACCAGCAAAATACTGCTTAGCTTTGCCGTAGCGTGGGTCCAACACCGGATCGTCACGAGATGGCGCAGCAAATTCGAGGTTGCCATTGTCTTCCACGGACCAGCCCAAGTTCACCAGCATCATGTGCAGACCTGCCTCCCTCAGTAGTGCACGGCGCATGAGGTAGGAGACTGCATTACGCTGCATATTTATAAAGCTACTCGCGTCCAATTTCGTGAGTTTTTAAGTTGGACAATACTACTAGGGGCGCCCTTCCACATGGACGATAACGGCGCGAGATTGTGCTGGGGGATGATAACTGTATGGATAATCTCGAGATTGACGACGACGCCCATAAACCACCCAAGTTGAATTGTTGTGTTAGTAAATATCTCCCAAAAGAGATGGATTCCTTGCCACCGCTACGGCAAGGAATCCATCTCTTTTGGGAGATATTTACTAACACAACAATTATGCAGCTTTCCTAAGGTCATTGAGCACGATGGCCACTCAGATTAGTACATACGCTACAACAAGAACTACGCAATCTCTTATCTGGCGACATGAGCTCAAGTCGACAGCGTTAGATCACAGCTTATAAGTGACTTTCCATCCCTTTCCAAGCGCGAGAAGGTCGCGTTTGATAAGCCCGTTGCGCTCCATTTCCTTAACTACGTGTTAATTCGAGTAGGGTAGAAAATTCTCGGAATGATCCAGTATCATCAGCTTATGTACCTGATCTGATATCCTAGTCCTCGTATACCATTTATGCTAAGGAGTGTCTATTTGAAAGAAAACCATTGGGCAACCAACACCAGCTTCCGACCTTAATATTAGGTTTTCTCTCCTACAATCGAGTCAGCTTGACAGAGGACTGCGCGTCTCAGCCCTAAGCCCTCGCTACATCAATTTGACTCGATAGTAGCCGCAACGTGTGCTCGCAGTTTAAGTAGTAATTACAATTTGCTACTAAATGTTCCACATCATCAAAAGACTCGACAATGAGTCGCCTACGTCGTACTATTATTATGTAAATGTTGAAGGAGATTCTTATAAAGACTCTCCTCTACGAGCTTTGCTACAACGAGAAACGATTACGATTATACGAAAAGAAAATGGTGTTTGGTCTTTTCTACTTGGAGAATGAAGCACGCTGATCAATGAAAGCAAGTGTAATTTTGTATTTAAAGCAAAAACACGTCGTGACATTAGTCCCTCCAATAATGTCAATTACCACCTGAGGTAGCGGGAACCGCGGGAATCGGGTCAATGCTTGTCCAAATGGCAGAAAGCATGGTCAACTCATCGAGGGTGAAACTCTGGAAGCCAGCAAGCTGGTAGCGATCTGGTGCCTCGTCAATTTCCTCGCCTTTTTTTTTATAATCCGTCGTGGACCCACCCTCGAGAAAATTGCCCTTGTTGGTAGAAAGTTTAATGTAGAAAATGCGCGTCTTGCTATGGTCGAGTCCCATATGATACTCGATCTTGGTGACGTGCTCGTCATCGGCTAAAGCGAGACTTTTTAGCTCGCCTCCCTCCCCACCATGGTAGAACTGTATTTCTTGGGCATTCGGAAGTGTCACGTTCAGCATAACAGCATCGACACGCTCAGCAGCGCGGATCGAAACGATCCGCACCTTTTGGGCAGGTTTCACTTCTTCGATGTCCGAGTTATACCCGCCATCGATAACACCGACTGGAGGTCCCAACCATATACCATTTTTTGGAGCAAGGTCGGTAATCGGGAGAATACTTGTCCAAACGGCAGCAAGCAAGTCCACTTCATCGCCAGTTGAACTCAAGAAGTCACCAAGCTGGTAGCCATCCTTTGCGGTGTCAGTGACGACATCATCCGTCTTGGTACCACCCTCGAGAAAATTGCCCTTGTTGGTCGAAAATTTGATGTAGAAAATGCGCGTGGTCCAATACCTCTCTCCCGTATGATACTCGATCGAGTTGACGTGCTCGTCATCGGCTAAAGTGAGACTTTTTAGCTCGCCTCCCGTTCCACCATGGTAGTACTGTCTTTCTTGGCCATCCGGGAGTGTCACTTCCAGTATAACAGCATCGACACGCTTAGCAGCGCGGATCGAAACGATTCGCAGCTTTTGGGCAGGTTTCACGTGTTTTGAGTCCAATTGCTCGTTGTTGCCATTGGGAGAGCCGACTATCTCTCCCTCATATACACCATCCTTTTGAGCAACAGCGCTGCTGACAGCTAGAGCAACCGTCGTAAGCAATTTTAGGCTAGATACCATGGTGCTTATGCGTGAGAGAGACTGAAAAAAAGGAAATGAATCAACTTGTGCAAGATGCCGCTCTTCCAGTTGCAAGAGCACCTGGTATCGAAACGATCACACAATGATATTACTAACATGTCGAGCGGACGAAAAGGAGCGGGCTTTGAATGTGGTCGCTGTCTACAAAGTCACCATGTGTCGCTTGCGCTATGACGCTTGAGGGAGAAAGTACATATTTTCGGTTAAATGACGCGTTTGTTTGTGTCCCCTTTTGTGGCCAGCGCTGTTGGAGATACACTTGACAGTAAAGTGGTAGCGACGACAGGTTGCTATTATTGATGTAGTCTACGGTAGTTTAGTTTAAATCATTCTAGAACGTCAGTCAGTCAGTTTGTAGTTTGGAAGCAGTGCTCACTTCTCAATTGGTAAAGCCACTGACGAGGCCCCGGGCGGGGGGGGGGCCGAAACGCGTCGCACGCGTTCAATAGAGATGTCTTTAACACAACCATCCAGTGCCTTCCAACAAGCGCAAGACCGACGCCGTGAAACGGGTCGATGATAATAAATACTTGAAGTGACAGCCCCTAGAGTTAGTTGAATGCTTAGGTTGTAGGTTAGATGGAGACGAAGAGGTATAGAAGGAACTTAATATATTGGCGTCCAATTGAAGAACAAAGTTGATGATGCTTTTTGTTTATCTAGGGCACATCGAGTCAAGATTGTAAGGGCAGGGGGAACCAACCGTACGGAGATAGGACCCTCTTTTTATCTGGTACAAATTGCGACACACTGAGCACAGGCGCAAAAAAAGAATGGGCCACGAGATTTCCTATCCAATTGACAAGTCGTCAAATATCGTAAGATTTCGCGGAAGCGGACGACGAGAAAGGGCGCGTCATAAAAATGAGAGCCGCGCGGGGTAAAAAAGGCGAAGATTCACACTAGAACCAAGGATTGGAGCTTGCGGGCAGCAGAAAGAAATATTTCCGCCGATTGATATTTGAGCGTGGAGTATCGCTGGAGTGGGAATAGCGAGCGGATAACAACATGGAGCCATGATTACCAGTAAAACTAAAACTACTGGTACGCAGTCCCATCGCTAAATCTAAGGAACTCTCGTGTGCCGGCCGTCTTTTCTTTGCATACAGCCCCGTTACTTTAAAAAACGGTTATACCCAGCGTTATACCGCCCGTCCCACTGCGTCGGTCTAGCGTAGGCTTCTTAGTTGACACAAACGCGTCATTTAGCCCGAGATAATGCACTTTGTGCCTCAAGCGTCACTTGGGGCTTCGTTTGGAGGTGGTTAGGCTTTCGTGGGGAGGCGTTTAGACCGCCCGGACAGTTGGGTAAGAATTATTCACGAAAGCTTCTATATATAAAAGGTGTACGTAAAAAAATACGCAATTGCAGTGTACCTGCTCCATCACATAGAAATTAAACTTTCGAGCTCGCTCTCCGGGCGTTGTACTAATAATCAGTATGCAAAACGACTCCACCACGGAGTCAAGCAAACTCGCATGCAACGTTCCTTCATTCTCAAAAATTTGTCATCGGTCGCTTACGTTCATCACGATGAAGCTCTTTCTTCCCATGCTCACTCCGACTGCTCTTACAGTGAGTATCACCGAGGCGAAAGAGGGTGTACGATATGGGCCACCGTTTCGTGGTCCTCCTGGCACCTATTACACAGGTGGTGATAAGGTTTAACCTGGACAAATAGTGAAGCAAGTGAGACCTAACGGCGCGGACCGGGTTGATCGTGTCACCTTTATCACCAGTCTACGGGCGATTTCACCTGGCACGTCGGTGGCGATGGAGGTAAAGTTGTCCCATTGAAACTTAATACCGGCGAATACATCAAATCAATCGAGTATCACGAATGAAAAGGACTCACACACGCGCCTCTTCTTCCTCGGGCTCACGACGAACAAAAACAAGACGGAATCTGTTGGCCAGCGTCAGGGCATGGTCGGCTTCGACGAAGCGCCGATTGGCTATCAGCTGAGTTCCTTCTATGGCTATCAAGGGGATGAACCTGACTTGGCGGGTGCGATTTGGACTAGCATCGACACGAAACCCCCAACTATCGCGATTTAACGTATCAACTTTTATCCGACAAATGGACATAGTTTTTTACCCACATTGACGTAATCCAAACTGTTAGAAACCAAGGGCAAGTTGCGATATTGTGGGTTTCCAAGGTTTTAGCATCGATGCACAAAAGTCGAAAATAGGTGTACACAATTTGCATTTTTTGTGATGGACCAAAAATAGTCCACTCTAAATATATCACTTTTGCATTTTCTTCTCACGGTTAACTAACAGTAACCACACGCCCGTTTTCTCTGTGCGCTTGGTCACTTTGGCATATTCAGTAGGAGTAGAGAGGGGCAAGCGGCATCACACGGCAGCCCAAGTTTTTCTTTAGTGGGGGCGCGCATTAAGGTTCCGGTTACTGTGGATAAGTGCTGGATACGAAGGTTGCGCGTACTAAGGGGATGGTATATTAGGTTCAAGTGATTACTACGCATTTTTGCACTACGACTATACGATGGCTAAGGGGAAGAGCATACAACAACAGGTTATGATCCCAAGTAAGGGGCGTGACGACAGCGAGGAGAAGGCTGCTGTCATTGAAGATAATGCGAGGTCGGCTGACGCCTTGGCAGCCATCCGCGAGCTGACGGACCGGCTGGGGAAGTTGTAAAGTTCTCGTGGAGCGGTGTCCGAAGGGGGTGGTGTGTATCACACTGTAGCCGGTGCCTATACGCACGGTGCGGCTAGTGCACAGAGGAAGACTCTTCCTTAAAGCGGTAGTTACCGCTACTTAGCCGATACGCCCTTGTAAAATGCTTAGTAGGAGAGTTCTACTACTCGGGGCCAAGATTCCCGGGTTGGTTTACGACTTAGCCTTAACGGCTGTATTCCCTTTAAAAAAATAAATAAAAAAATAAAAATAGGAATAAAGGAATGTAAGTAAAGGGAGGGCTCCCTATTACCTACGACACTCACTGCGCGCGCGACCGGTCGAGGTCACACGTCCGCAAAATAGAGTGAAATGTAAACTGAATATATTTAATATGTAATTAGCCTAAATTAATTTAAACTAATATAAGCTATATGTAATACTAAGTAGAATATTCCTAATTCGTACCTAGCTAAAATGTAGTGTACACACCTGTGTACGGACACGTGGATGGCTGACACTCCACCACACCAAGGGACCCTGCCCTGATTGGTTAAAATAACCACAGGTTAAAAACCTTTCAAACCGGCCAATACTGACCTCAACCGTTGTGTACTCATGTACACCAACACTAAATGTAACCCGAATGTAACCCCGTTACATCCTCCCCCATCAAGACTATTTTTTACGCAATAAACAAAATTTTGTTGGAGAACTCCAACGCCAGTTCCTATGCCCCCCCCCTATGTACACCTCCAGTGGTGCTATGGCGTCTCCTCTAGAAGAGGTAGACTACTCCGAAAACTCGGAGGTGGATGTCTTTGGGGATACCTACCCAATGGTTAGCCGCTCCGACAGCGCCGAACGGCGTTGTAGGCAGCCTAATCCATTTTCCCACACGTGGGGAAAATGCACTAACCAGTGCGGCACCCCTGCCCATATCGGATGATACATCCGAATCGCCAAAGGCGATCGTCACTAATGAGCTGGACGCAGCTCAAGACACCCAACTTGCCGCACAGGCACTAAGGGCTGCGTTACGCGCCCCCAAACGCCCGTCAAGGCCGGCTTATAATTTTGATGGTACTCGTGACCTTCCAAGGTGGGCCAGGCGTTTGGTAAGGACTAGTTTAGCGTCCTATACCCCTGGCCCCGCGGATGAACAGCCGTATCAACGCGAACTCCGTGAGAAACTCCGGCAACAACTTCTTACACAAAAGCAGTTCACTAGCGTCTCATACC
Organism: Peronosclerospora sorghi; assembly: GCA_026184515.1. Lineage (NCBI taxonomy): Eukaryota > Oomycota > Peronosporomycetes > Peronosporales > Peronosporaceae > Peronosclerospora > Peronosclerospora sorghi. Next base: position 14,525,342 of record CM047585.1, read on the forward strand.
GAGAGCGCTTAAACAGGCAGGCACAGGGTGCCCCTGCTGAGAACCTCCGCGAGGTTCCTTTCGTTCTTTCTCCGGGAGAAAGTGCCGATGATGCAGAGAAGAAGTTCCGCGCTTGGGCGGAAGGGGAGAAGCTTCTCCCCAGCTTCGATGAGCTGCATGACACCTATTCCCGTCGATACATTTGGGTGGAGAGGGTGTTGTGCCTGACATTTGCCAAATCCAAAGCGATGGAGCAACTACGTGCTCCGTATCGCACGCGCTACGCCAGCGTCCCTGTCTCCACCATGGTGTCCGAAGACAGTGTGATCGCCACATCTGCCTCCGGCGAACTCCCACTTATTGGGAGTGAAGGGGCTTCCCATGCCCCTCTGGTCGTCGACCTACAGCGGGATTCTCCCACTCAAAAGCGCCAACGACGTCGCGGCAATCCTGCCGTAGGGGAGTCTCGAACTCCCACGAACTCTGTGAGTGTGGATAACCCTTCCACTTCACCAGATACTGGGTTTGACCCCGATGATGGCGTCGCGCCATCGGCCTCTCCACATGAAAGTGTGGAGTACCCTCCGCATCAAGCATTGGAGGAGGAGGTCGCGCAATTGCGACGTGAGATTCGCGAGCGCTGTGGTCAACACAGACATCTCATCCATGATCTCCACGAGGGGATCCGCGATGAGCGGGATGCCACTGATCGCTTCGAGAGGCGGCTTGCCTCTCTCGAGACGACCGTTGCGGAGCTTCGTGGTCGCATTTTAGCCCTGCCGGACTTCCTCCGCCCTGCCGTGTCTTACGGCTATCCGCCTTTCCACCCTCCTCCAGGAGGGGGCCCGCCTCCGGGTCCTGGTATGGCTTAAGCATACCGACATAAAAGGTTGGATGCGTACGCATCACCTTTGGGATGTCCAAGGTATACGATAAGCCCTTTTGGGCTAGTACCTTAAAGGTCACCACAAACCTGAGGCGCAGTTTATTGCGCAACACATTTGAAACTGCATGTGTAGGAAAATTTTTAGCGTTTAATAAAACACTTTCTCCTACTTTGTACACCCTTTTGTTACACCGCCCCTTTCGGTCAGCTTGCTCCTTCTGCTTGTCTTGGCTTTCCGCCATGGCATCGCAGACGCTTCGTAAGACACTAAGGCGCGTCGATAAGAACTTATCGATGTGATTTCGCACAGATACAGGGATGACATCGGGGAATCCTCCCCCCTCGAGCCCTGGGCCACACACACGTGGCGTTAACGGAACCCTCGGTTTCACCA
>CM047585.1:14526700-14537799 GCA_026184515.1 Peronosclerospora sorghi
GACACATCGTCCGAATACGCTTTCGCGTACATCCCTGCCAACAGGGTTTTAAGCTCCTGGATATAAATCTCCAGGTCCTAAGTGCCTTGACGGCACCTGAGGAACGCCAGTTGATTATGGAAAACCAGATGACGCGTTGCGTACATGTCCATGAGCTTCTGATTAAGGGCCTTCCATGTTGGGAACACGTCCGTGACTGACTCCGAACACGTAAACGCCCATGTACGGGCTTTGCCCGTAAGATGGGTCAATGCAAGTCCAACTTGCAAGTGATCAGCGGTCATATTCGCTGTGGCGAAGGCCGTTTCGACCTCTCGCAACCAAACATAAAGGTTGTCACCCTTCTCTCCGGTGAACTCCTTTATCTTAAACGATAATGGAGGGCGCACCCCCGTGGAATGACCTCCACCACAACTCGCCTCATGAGCGATGAGGGCATTCACCCTTGCCTTTACGGCCTCAAGGCCCTGCTCCACTAGGAGCTTCATACCTTCTTCCCCCGTTAAGGGTAACAACCTTTTAAAGGCTTCCTGCTGGACGAGGGTCAAACTATCCCAATCGTCCTGATTCATCCTTTGCAGAGGATGCCTAGTCTACCAACACAGGTGTTGGATTAACTACAAGTGCTACCAGATGTAGCCGGTGCGTATACGCACGGTGCGGCTAGTGCACATAGGAAGACTCTTCCTTAAAGCGGTAGTTACCGCTACTTAGCCGATATGCCCTTGTAAAGGGCTAGTAGGAGAGTTCTCCTACTCGGGGCCAAGATTCCCGGGTTGGTTTACGACTTAGCCTTAACGGCTGTATTCCTTTTACGGGATGTAAGTAAAGGGAGGGCTCCCTCTTACAACCTACGACACTCACTGCGCGCGCGATCGGTCGAGGTCGCACGTCCGCAAAATAGAGTGAAATATAAACTGAATATATTTAATATGTAATTAGCCTAAATTAATTTAAACTAATATAAACTATATGTAATACTAAGTAGAATAGTCCTAATTCGTACCTAGCTAAAATGTAGTGTACACACCTGTGTACGGACACGTGGACGGCTGACACTCCACCACACCAAGGGACCCTGCCCTGATTGGTTAAAATAACCAAATGTTCAAAACCTTTCAAACCGGCCAATACTGACCTCAACCAATACTGATAATACTGACCTCAACCGTGGTGTACTCATGTACACCAACACTAAATGTAACCCGAATGTAACCCCGTTACACACACACCTAAAGGGGACACTAAGATGAGCATGGCTTGCTTGGAAGGAAGCCATGAGGAGAAGGCCGTGTACAGGGCAGATAATCCAGCTGCAATGAGCTTTAGGCATATCAGCAAGCCCTGTGCGAATTGGTTCGATCGAGGTGGCGTAGCAGACGCCGGACAGATCGGTGCGCAGGCGGGCATCCCAGGACAGGGGTATGCTAACCCAGGGGTGAATATAGATGCAGGGCAGGTAGCACAAGCGTAGGTAATGCGGACGCCCTCACCAAATCAGTGCAAGCTTCAAATTAGAGTCTTCGACGGTACTGAAGTGTACCGGGGACTGGGGTCGGGTTTTCACCCGTGGGGCAGGAAGTTTTTGCGCCAGATAGGTATCGCTGAGGCAGCGTGTGGGTTCTCATGGAGTGAAGACGTTAAGGTCGATCACCTCGGACATTACCTATCTGGTACTGTGGAGAGCTATTACAACCGCCAGGTTGAAACGTGGTGGAGTGAGACTCCCGGGTTGTGGTATGTTATGGACAAGATGTTGACGACGTTCCATACGCAGCTAACGCCTCACAAGCGATGAAGTTATTTTTGGCGAGGAAGTGTTATACAAGATCCTGGCCGGAGCACTACTTGTATTTGCTAGCAGTGGCGGAAGCAGTAGGGGGCGTGTGGATGCTCTGGTGCTTGATAATGTTATTTATCATGCAGCGCCAGAGCTGAAGCAAGTATTGATGTCAAGGTATGATTACATTCGCGTGGACTATCTACGGCAGGCTGAAGAGCTCTGCCAGTTCGCGCAGGCAGTGGAACACGAAGATAACAGACCAAGGACGGCGGCACGAGGCACAGTGAACGTCGTGGCAGAAAGAAGGAAAAGTCAAGAAGATGTTACGTATGTGGAGAAGCGGGACATTTGAAGTGGAATTGCCCGAAGAAAGGTGGCAAGAATGTGGATTTGTCGCTTACGATTACAGGAGATTACGCTAATGTTTCGAGAAATAAGTGGATTTTGGATAGCGGTGCAAGCATGCACCTGACCGAATGACTCAAGCTTTCTACGGAATACAGAGCCAGTGAATGGTTGTGTATTATCAAGCTGATGGTAGGAAGCTGAAGGTCGCGATGAAGGGCGAATTGAAGGTATACGCGCGGTGCGGTGGAGTCGAAAGACTGATCAAGATTGAAAATGTATGTTACGTGGAAGATTCGGCGCGTAACATTTTATCGTATGGACGCTTAGAAGAAAAGGGCTGCGAGTTGTTTTACGTGAATAGTAAGCGGGTGATAAAGTACCAAGCGACAGGCGAGAGCATTTTGGACGTCGAGAAGGTGAACAAGATCCTGACAGTCGACGTGCGTATGACTCAGCATATCAAGAACATTGAGACTTTGGACGACACGCAGAACGAGCATTCGAGGCGTCTATTTACGGAAGAAGGAGGTGCAGACTTAGAAGGAGCACCAGTATCAAGTGAAGAACAAGATGAAGAAGTTCAAGATACACAATCCAGCAAGAAGTAGACCAAGAGAGTCAAGAATAAGAAGACATGGTCAAAGAAGCGGCATGTGACAAGGGAGTACGCTATGAATAGAGCAGAAACAAGTGATGAACGGAAGCAAGAGGACAATGATGGCGATGATGAAAGTGGAGTGGTGAATATGATCACGGAAATGGATCCGCGTAATTTTTCGGAAGCTATGAAGAGCAAGCTCAAAGATGAATAGTGTGAAGCGATTAAGACGGAGATAATGGCATTAGAAAAGAACGAAGTGTGGGATGTAACCAAGAGACCGAATGGATGCAGGCCGTTACACACCAAATGGGTGTTCAAGACCAAGACTGAAGCAAACGGAAGTGTGGAACGTTACAAAGCACGACTAGTCGCGTGCGGAAATGAACAACGCTTTGGAGTTGATTATGGACTCACGTTCGCGGCTGTGATGGATATGGGAACGGTAAAGATCATTTTGGCGTTGGCAAGAAGATGGAATGTGAAAGCCAAGCATGGAGATATCCCGAATGCATACGTCAAGGCGCTAGAAGAAGAGCATGACATTTACTTATATACACCAAGAGGTATGGAGTTCACGAAGCAAGATTTCAAGAAACTTAAGGTGGAAGAAGTAAATGCGCTGGTGCTGAAGTTGAAGAAGACCTTGTATGGTCTTAAGCAGGCAGGGCGACTCTGGAACCGACTATTGCACGACAAGTTGATTACGTTGAATTTCTCGCAGAGTTACACGGATTTATGCTTGTATTTCAAGCGACGTGGAGTGGATATGATTGTGGTCGGAGTTTACGTGGATGATTTATTGGTGACCGGAACGCAAGAATATTTGGTAACGACATTTTTTGATGACATGAAAGTGTTAGACATCAAGGATTTGGGTGAAGTGTCCAAGTTTCTAGGAATGCGGTGACTTATGAAGAAGAAGGAGGTTATTACCTCGACCAAGAAGTGGTGATCAAGTGTCTCGTTGAAGAATATGTTTTGAAGGATGCCAATCCAGTGAAGACACCAATTGGAGGAAATCACGACGACGTGTGTATGAAAAATCAAGTGGAATTGCCGGTCAAGCCTAGCGACGGATCGCATTCACTGAGGGATTTCCAATCACTTGTGGGATCCCTCCTGTGGATTGCGAGATGTACTAGGCCAGAAATAGTGTACGCGGTACACAGGGCGACCAGGAAAACGCATGTGCCGAGGATGACAGACTGGATTTTACCCAAAAGAATTTTGCGGTACTTGAAGGGGACATTAAAGATGAAGCTAAAGATGGAGCAGTCGAAGGAAGTTAACGTGCAATATGGATTACAGCTAGTTGCATAAAGTGATGCAGACTACGTGGGATGTAAGGAAGACAGAAAGTCGGTGACCGGAGGATTGGTCACGTTGGATGGAAATATTCTCTATTGGATGTGCAAACGCCAGGCGTGCGTAATACTTTCGACAATGGAAGCAGAGTTTTATGCTGCGTCGCAAGTGGAGTGCGAGGTGTTTGGAGTGTACGAATTGCTGACAGAAATTGGAATAAACTTAAACCTGCCGATGATCCTATTTTTGGACAATCAAGCTGCAATAAAGTTCCTGGAAGGTGAAAGCAACTCAAGTAAGATGAAGCATGTCGACGTGAGGATCAAGTTCCTGATCTCGAAGCATATGGAAGGACGCATTGAAGTGCGCCATAAAGGGACTGATGAGATGAAAGCGGACATGTTTACCAAGGCGTTACCGATGCCGCGGTTTGGAGTGTTGCGATCAAGTGTTGGACTGTCGTAGCGATGAAGGAAACCTGTTTTCGAAGTGCGCGGCGATGAGAAGGAGTGTTGGAAACCAAGGGAAAGTTGCGATATTGTGGTTTTCCAAGGTTTTAGCATCGACGCACAAAAGTCGAAAGTAGGTGTACACAATTTGCATTTTTTGTGACGGACTAAAAAATAGTCCACTCTAAATATATCACTTTTGCATTTTCTTCTCACGGTTAACTAACAGTAACCACGCGCCCGTTTTCTCTGTGCGCATGGTCACTTTGGCATATTCAGTAGGAGTAAAGAGGGGCAAGCGGCATCACACGGCAGCCCAAGTTTTTCTTTAGTGGGGACGCGCATTTAGGTTCCGATTACTGTGGATAAGTGCTGGATACGAAGGTTGCGCGTACTAAGGGGAGGGTATATTAGGTTCAAGTGATTACTACGCATTTTGCACTACGACTATACGATGGCTAAGGGGAAGAGCACACAACAACACAAACTAATTGCATTTGCTTGCTGTACATTCTTAAGCTACTAGTTTTTCACCCCCTTTTTTCTCTCACCAATGAGCAATTTTGTCCCTACCAAACGCTTCTCGTACGAGGCGTACCCCATTGATAGTAATTTTAAGTAAAAAAAACATTGCGCCAGGAATGGTGCGTTGGGAAAAGTAAGACACTACAAAACCCTCATCTTTTTCCATACACTAGGTGAGGAAAATGTTTTGTTTTGACCGTTGAGAATCATATTTTGTGTCACCATGTGACGTTCTAATTGTTGGAAATATGTGTAGCATTTTGGCTTTTACGTCTTTTCATGATGGTGAAGCCCCATTGGCTGAAATGGATATATACATTCTCAAGTTACGATTCAAGTTTAACATTTTGGTATCGTTGCAATTGGCTTAAGTAACTTTACATAATATACTTTTCGTTTTTCATTTTTCATTTAAATCTACTAAGCTGAAACCTCTGCCCGTCGCGTGATAACCTCTAACTGTACGAGATCCTACCTGGTCAAAACTATCAGGTCAGGTAGTACAAGATCTCTTCTGCAGGAACAAGTGTTATTTAACATTAATTAAAAAGTTCTCTGTGTTGAAGGATCGACTAGCAACAGGAAAATATAAAGCACCAATGTAGTGTAAACGGTTTAGTGGCTACACGTTTGACTGGCTGCGACAGCTCTAGCATATCACTACAAATCGAGGCAATGAACGTCTTCGTGTCTTGTATTTTCTCTATGTTGCTGCTACGAACGGCAGTGGACGAGCCACTTACACTCTCATAGTAGCAAGCAAATCATGCCTTGCATTATTACTATCGAAAATAAAGTGGAAGGCCTGTGGTTTCCAGTTTTGGCTAAAGCAATTGGAGCAGCACGTTTGGATGCTCAAAGTCTTCGCTATCTTGCGCGTTTTATGCAACTAACCTGCTGATACTGCTACTCACGAACTGTTGAATAATGTAAAATGATTAAAATTGCAGCGAGATGCCGTATAAGAAAAGAGAATCGCAAGTGTTGTATCCGAGCTGTTAAAAGGACGCGCATTTTCTCTAACATTACGCGTCGGACGGAATGGATTATTGCGACTTTTCGATGAAACATTATGGGTAACTAGGGGATGGGGACTCGTCGTTCCGACGAACTGTAAAATAGCTATTTTTAACCAATAATAAAGTCTAATAGTTTCTTACTTAACTGTAAAATTCAGCGAGCTGGCTGCCAGGCCTATACCCCTTTATATCGAGCTGGCCGCCTATATCGACTTGGAAAGGACTACCTAACGTATCATGTTTTTGTTTATTACTCTGTTCTATACTGTAAACTTATTATTTCCTGTCGGATCACCAAAATGAAGGATGGATAGAGCTTCCAATTTATCTGCTTTGGCTTTGACCAAGTCATTATGCTACTGGAAGTGGCGTCCGGGACTCTATCCAAGTATCTGACGCTCGAGCATGCCAGCCTCCCAACTTTACAGAGCACGTGTCTCTATGTGATGCTGGCCGTGGTGTACTGCATTGTTCGATTCATTCGCAAGACGCCGTGGATTGGTGTACCTTGGTGGTTCTACACTATCTTGGCCGTCGTCGACGTAGAGGACAACTATTTTGCGGTCAAAGCATACAACTATGCCAACTATGCCACGGTCAGTTTCATCCTGAACATGACAGTGCACTTCTTGACGCTCTTTGCTTTGTGTTTCTCAAGACTCGCTACTCCTTTCGCCACTACCTTGGTGCATTGATAGCTATGGGCGGCTCCATTGTCATCTTTGTGTCCGACTTTCGTCGTCAGCCAATGGAAGCAGGAGTAGAGAAGTACGTGGCAACTTTTACGCGCTCATTGCTGCTGTGTTCTATGACACGTCGGACGTAATGATCCAATCTGTCGTCAAGGCAGACAATGTCGACTCGAAAATCGAAGAATTGGGCTTTATGGGCTTGTGGGCGTCAATTGTGTTCATTATCCAAGTGTTCGTGCTTGAGCGATGTCCCATCGAAGCGGTAGACTTTAATGGTCGAATCTACGCCTATATGACAGGGTATGTATGCGTGATCTTCCTCTTCTACACCTTCACGTCAGTCTTCCTGCGTTGGTCCGAGTCGCTCCTGTCCAACCTCAGTCTATTTACCGGCCCAATTTTTACCGTCGCCGTCTCGCACTTAATCTTTGACGAAGCCATCAAAAAATGGTACTGGCTCGCATTGGCCTTGGTCTACACTGGACTCATCTTCTACAGCACTGCACCTGCACCAAAGGAGGAGTCAACCACCGAAAAACACTGCCTGGATAACTACATGAAAGCATCCACTCCCGCATAACGTAAAAAACGGTAAATTACATTCAGCATTGAGTTCGGGCTTGCTGCATGGAGCACTGACGCATCGAAGACCAATTTTCCTGAATGCGGATCCGTCCTCCACGATCGTAACCACTTGCTAAACTTGAGATACTGTGGACACGTGGAAAGCTCCATCCCAATCGCTAGCGTGCCACCCAATAATCCATAAAAAAATCTATAGAATGACGCTACTACGCACCGCTTCCAGATCGTCGGGCAATGGACCAAACGCGTCGACATAATCTTCCTACGGCTCCTTGCTCTCGGCCACGTGCGTCAAGTGCATGGACCGTCCCGCGACCTCAAACAGCTTGTCTTTTGCTTTGTTGTACGCGTCCCGCACGTTCCTACGCACAAACAACGTCAAGTCATGTGCCCCAACTAACGGACGCCCTCCCCATCCACTCGTGACGTACGCATACGCTGCTCCCGTCTGCTTGATATACTTGGCGCACTCGACACGCACTTGCTGGGTTCCAAGACCCAGCGCGCAACTAGCTTCCCGCGCCGACGCCCTCTCCAACCACTCGTGACGTACGCATACGTTGCTTCCGTCTGTAGACCAGCTTAATCTGACATCATGGAAGAAATGCAGCAGATGCTTCAAGAGACGCTCGGGTATACGAAGGGCACGATGAAGACAACATTCCTAACCTGCAGCATATGTATCCTTACGTTCGATATCATTGCGAAAAAAAACATGCGCGCGGCTTTCATTGGACGTTGGAGTGTTATAGTGGCGGAATTATCCCCCCAATTCATTTTCGTAGGTAGAACGGGTTAACTCACGTGAATTTCTTTCCGTATCTGAATGGGCGCATCATGGCGGAACTTCAAGCCATGCTCCAACAGCACATTACGTACATGCAGGTGTACTATCAGGTGCGGCGACGAACCGAGGGGGATCAGGTTGTGGATCTGGAACTCCGTCTGCTTTGCCTGCAATTGAACGGCCGAATGAGGAACAACACACTGTCATCAAGGTCGGATCCATCATGGCGGAATATGGTTACTTCGGCATTATCTCCGATTGCGACATTATTTAAGTGTCACGACGGACGCTTCCAGCGCATTTTATCATTGCACTTGGCGTATACCCCGCTTTACTATGTGCTTCTTTTTCTGACGGTCGGCACCGGTGTACCACTGAGGGGATTTGAGTACGACGCTGGGGAGGGAGAGTTCAATGACAACGAAGATGCTATCCGTGGGAGAGGTGAAAAAAAAACGTTGCTCACGCAGTGGTTGGCAGCAAAAGTTCTATTTCTTCTTTGCTTCAATGTAAATTTTTATGTACTGTAGTTTTTATGAAAAAATTCGTCGGAACGATGGGTAACAACCTTTGGGCCATGATCGAACATCACAAACGTACGTACAGGTGTACAAGAAGGTGCGGCAGCGAAAGAGGGATCAGGTCGTAGATCTGGAAATCCGTCTGCTTTTCCTTCAATCTAAAGGCCATAGTAGGTACAACAATACTACAGTCATCGAGGTCGGCACCAAAATGGTGGGAGATGGATATGACGGCAGTATCTCCGATCGTGAGTCTGTAGAACGACGACTAATGCGTAACGCCGTTCATGACGAAGCACTACATTTATGTGGTTGCAAAATCTCGCAATCATGGGATCCGTCAATGTCCGAGAGTGCACACGCAGAGGTTAACAGCTAAACAATAAGCTCTTTCTTTTTTATCAAAGTAATGAGGATATACTGTAGTTTCAATGAAATTTCAATGAAAAAGTTCGTCGAAACGACGGGAACCATCCCCTAGTATATTTATAACAGAATTGATGTCGTCGCGATCCCGTTTCTAATCGAATTAGAAGTATACTATAAATCAGAACTAACTAAATTCCACTTATCATGGGCTTTTAGGGTGAAGTGAAAAACTATCTGAGAAAAAAACATAAAGTACATTTTTCGCTTGAAAAACAAACGCTCTATTGAAGATTAATCTATGGTAATACTATTGACATGCAATCAGTATTAACGAGTATATAATTGGTTAGAAATAGCGCTTTTACATCTACCTAGATAAAAATTACGTCCCTGTGACGTTCTCGGTCACGTAGTTGCTTCTATGGCTTAACCATATATATATATATATATACCCTCCGCCCCGTCGGTACGACAGGGTAATACACTAGTTGAACGGGGTTACATTTGGTTACGTTGGTGTACGTAAATACACAACGGTTAAGGTCAAGTATTGAACAGTCCGAAAGGTTCGGACCTATTGGTTGTTTTAGCCAATCAGGGCGGGAGACCTTGGTGAAGGCGTGTGTTGGTACACAGGTGGTGTGCATTACATTTTGGCTAGGTACGGAAAATAAGTCAGTTCTACTTAGCATTACATATAGTTTACATTAGTCTATTATGTTAGACTAATTACATATTAAATATAAATCAGTTTCCAATTTACACTAAGTACAGCTAGACGCTCGACCGGGAAATGTCGAGCGTGCTGTGAGTGTTGTAGAAGGGGAGTGCCTCCCCTAGCTAGTCCTTACTTAGGGAAGCGTAAAGCTAAAGATTTAGCGTACGCTAAAGGAAAATGGGAAATCTTGGCCCCGAGCGAGAGAGCAATCTCACGCTAAGCCCTTTTATTAGGACGTATCGGCTAAGTAGCGGCGCATCGCCACTTAAGAAAAGTCTTCCTCTGTGCGCTAGACGCACCGTGCGTTTACTCACCGGCTACATCTGGTAGCACTTGTAGTCAACCCAACACCTGTGTTGGTAGACATCCTCTCCAAAGGATGAACCAAGACGATTGTGGTAAGCTAACCCCCGTCCAACAAGAAGCCTTTAAGAGGCTAATACCCTTATTGGGTCAGGATGGCATGCGCCCCCTAGTGGAGCAGGGACTGGATACCGTGCGTGAGAGGGTGAGCGCCCTCATCGCCCATGAGGCGAATTTTCGCGGAAGTTATCCCGCGTCTAGGGAGGTGCGCCCTCCGTTATCCTTTAAGATAAAGGTGATACCTTTATGTGTGGATTCGCGAGGTCGAAACGGCCTTCGCCACAGCGAATGTGATCGAGGATCACTTGCAAGTGGGACTTGAACTAACCCATCTTACGGGCAAAGCCCGTACATTGGCGTTTACGTGTCCGGATTCGGTCACGGAGGTGTTCCCGGACTGGGAAGTCCTTAAGCTAAAGCTTATGGACATTTACGATACGCCTGATATGGTTTTCCAGAATCAGCTTGCGTTTCTGAGGTCACTAGGGACTTGGAGACATACGTCCAAGAACTAAAGACCCTGTTGGCAGGGATGTACGCAAAAGAGTATTCGGACGATGTGTCCATTTCCGTGTTCATGAGAGGCCTGATAGAAGGACCAGCACGTTTGGAGCTCTTCCGATGCCTACCCCAATCCCTGGGGGAGGCTTTCAAGATGGCGTTTAACGCCGAAAGGACCTTCGTTCCTCAAAGGTGGGTCCTGAACCCATGGACCTTATTCAGGTCAAAAGGGGAGAGAAACCTCCCGCTAGGAGTAACTCTGACTTCTTTTCGCAGGGCTTCGAGGCAGAGCTCTTAGCTATGTTGCAGCGGCATGGGCCACTGAGATGCTTTCTGTGTGGAAGCACGGATAATCTGAGGAATAGATGTCCGAAAAATCCCCAGCGAGACACTCGCTACAAGGGACCAAGGGTGGGGAAAAAGCCCTTGTCCAAGCCGTCGGGAAACGACGGCTCCCAGTAGGTGCGGGGTGCCCTACTAGGGGACCCCTCAGTGCTGTTAAGCCCCAGGGTAGGGGACGACAGCACAAAGCC
>CM047585.1:14538199-14683036 GCA_026184515.1 Peronosclerospora sorghi
AAGTATGCTATTGTCAAATTTAGGGTTCACCTACTCGGCTCAAAGCCGTTAGTGGTTTATACTGACCTCGCGTCCTTACGGAAAGCGACGAAGTCGCCTCATCTCTCCCAACAGATGGCCCGTTGGCTCTCCTTCTTTGCGGAGTATAAATTTGAGGTTCAGTATAAACCTGGCAAACAGAATGTGCTTGCAGACGCGTTGTCGCGTCGTCCCGATTACGAGCTCGTTCACGCGACATTCATCACCTCGTCTGTGGTGGATCTCATACGCCAGGCGTATGGGAAACCCACAATGTACGGCGCTTATCAGCGCGTTGGGTGACAAGGGACTTGGCTCGTCTGAGCCTACCCTGTCAAGTCGAGCTAGACCTCGGTTACACCGTTACAATTACTGTGACGGTTTGCTATATTATAGCACGAGCGCGGAGGACACTCCGCGGGTGGTTGTTACTCATGATGAGGAACTTAAGTATAGAGTCCTCTTTGAGGCACATGACGCCCCTACCGGGGGTCATTTAGGTCGGGATAAGACCTACAGCGCTTTAAGCGCTTTGTATTGGTGGCACAAGATGTATAAGTGGGTCGGTGCGTATATTCGAACCTGTGAGACGTGTCAGAGGGTTAAACCCTCTGCAGATTCAGTGGCACCTTTGGCGAGCTTACCCGTTCCGACGGAGTGTTGCAAATCCATTAATATGGATTTTATCTTCGGTTTTCCGAAGGATAAGGCCGGGAACACCGGCATATTGGTCTTTGTAGACCATCTGAGCAAGATGGCTCACCTGGAGGCGATGCCAGAGTCCATGATATGGAAAAGGAACAGCAAAAGTGTTCCTAGACCGTGTCTTTCGACAGCATGGTCTACCCGATTCCGTTGTATCGGATCGGGATCCCCGTTTTTCGGGACAGTTTTGGGGGGCGCTGTTTAATGTACTGGGAACCAAGCTCCTCATGTCCACTGCGGATCATCCGCAGACGGACGGACAAAAGGAACGTGTCAATCGCGTTGTTGAGGATATTCTCCGGAGCTTATGTCCGGATTATCCAAAGAGTTGGAGTGAGATGCTTCCGATGGTCAATTTGCTATAAACAATTCGGTCCATGCATCTACGGGGTTTACCCGTTTTTCGTGAACGGATCATTGAATCCGAGGGTTCCGTTGACGCCACGCGTGTGTGGCCCAGGGCTTGAGTGGGGAGTATTTCCCGATGTCAGCCCTGTATCTGTGCGAAAACACTTTGATAAGTTTTTATCGACGCGCCTTAGTATCTTACGACACGTTTGCGATGCCATGGCAGAAAGCCAAGACAAGAAAAAGGAAAAGGCCGACCACAAGGGCCGGAGTAACAAAGGGCGTATAAAGTATGAGAAAGTGTTTTATTAAACGCTAAGAATCTTCCTGCAACTGCAGTTTCCAACGTGTTACGGAACAAACTGCGCCCCAGGTTTGTGGGGCCTTTCAAGGTGCTAGCCCGAAAGGGCTTGGCATATACCTTGGATATTCCGAAGGCGATGCGTACGCATCCAACCTTCTATGCGGGTATGCTTAAGCCATACCAGAACCCGGAGGCGGGTCCCCTTGTGGAGGGGGTTGAACAGGCAGATAGCCGTAAGACAGGGCAGGGTGGAGTAAAAACTCCATCAGGGTTGAAAGGCGACCACGAAGCTCCGCAAGGGAAAGCTTCAACTATTCCCTCAAAACGGCGAAAGTTAAGGGCAGACTAGAGAGAGTCAAGCCGCTTCTCGATGCAGTCAATAGCACCCATATCATCGTGGAGTCCATCCTGTACTTTCTCGATACGACTGCTGTGTCGATCACAGCGCGCGTGAACCTCACGTCGCAATCTCGCGAACTCCTCCTCCAGTTCTCGATTCGGAGGGGATTACACATTACCATGTGGAGCGTCTGATGGCGCAACGACATCATCGGGGTAAATTATAGTATCTAGTGAAGTGGAAGGGTTATCCACACTTACAGAGCTCGTGGGAGTCCGAGACTCCCCTGCGGCAGGATTTCCGAGACGTCGCTGACGCTTTCGAGCGGGAGAATCCCGCTTCGAGTCGGACACCAAAGTGGCGGGGAAGCCCTTCACTCCCAGTAGTTGGGAGTTCGCCGGAGGCAGATGCGGAACTTGCACTGCGCTCCGGCATGGGCGCTAGCATAGAGCGTGAGATAAGGGGCAGATAATTGCCCCATCGCTTTGGCTTTGGCAAACGCCATGCGAAATGCCCTCTCCATCCGAACGTCACGTTCGGAATAGCTGTTGTACAGATTAAAAAGTCAGGGAGTCGTTTCTCTCCTTCCGTCCAAGCGCGGAACTTCTACTCTGCCTCTTCGACATCTTCTCCTTGTAGGAGAAAGAAGGGAACCTCGTGGAGGTTCTCAACGAAGGCACCCTGTGCCTGTTTCCCGAGGCGCTCTCGGTACGAGGTGGCAGCGAAATGCTTCTGCGTGAGCAGTATTTCCCGGATTTGTTTCCGGCGGGCGATTTGACGCGGCTGTGCAGCCGCAGGGACAGAGGTATAGAAGGCCAGATCCTTCTTTACCTGGTTCTTAGACCACTTTTGGAGGTCACGAGGACCCGAAAAGCGATATTCCGACCTTGAAGGGCGTTTGGGGGGCGCGTAATGCAGCCTCTCGTGCCTGTGCGGCAAGTTGAGATCCCTGAGCCGCGTCCAACCCATTGGTGATGATCGCCTTCGGCGAACCGGATTTCCATCCGAGGTTGGCAATAGTGGTGACCTAGTTAGCGCATTTTCCCCACGTGTGGGGAAAGGATTAGGCTGCGGACATCGCCGTTCGGCGTCGTCGGAGCGGTCATCCTTAGGGGAGCTACCCCCAAGGTCCCCCTCCTCTGAGATATCATCGCCCGAGTAGAGCACATCATCTTCTCGGGAAGAATCATCAGCACCTCTATAGGAGCTCATTTGATGCCAGAGTTCTGGAAGTTGGGGTCTCCAACTATAATTGATTATTGCGTGGCAATAGTCTTGATGGGGGAGGATGTAACAAGGTTGCATTTGGCTACGTTGGTGTACGTAAATACAAAACGGTTAAGGTCAAGTATTGACCAGTCCGAAAGGTTCGGACCTATTGGTTGTTTTAGCCAATCAGGGCGGGAGCCCTTGGTGAAGGCGTGTGTTGGTACCCAGGTGGTTTACATTACATTTTGGCTAGGTACGGAAAATAAGTCAGTTCTACTTGGCATTACATATAGTTTACATTAGTCTATTAAGTTAGACTAATTACATATTAAATATAAATCAGTTTCCAATTTACACTAAGTACAGCTAGACGCTCGACCGGGAAAGGTCGAGCGTGCTGTGAGTGTTGTAGCAGGGGAGTGCCTCCCCTAGCTAGTACCTACTTAGGGAAGCGTAAAGCTAAAGCTTTAGCGTACGCTAAAGGAAAATGGGAAATCTTGGCCCCGAGCGAGAGAGCAATCTCACGCTAAGCCTTTTTATTAGGGCGTATCAGCTAAGTAGCGGCGCATCGCCGCTTAAGAAAAGTCTTCCTCTGCGCGCTAGTCGCACCGTGCGTTTACGCACCGGCTATACTAGTTCTGTTATTATATAGATAGATAGATTCCTGTCGACTAAGTGAAAAGTTCCATCTGTCTTTGATATTGTTACCTAATAGCCGAGGCATCAAATAAAAAGGCTACACCTTTCAAGAAAACTCTATCTTTGCTACTAAGACGCTGTTACGTCACAATTGGCAAGCATAATCCGAGTCTGAGGGGGTGCTCGGATACAATACTTGCGATTCTCTTTCCTCGATGGAATCTTGGTGCATTTCCAATCATTTTACAGTATCCAATAGTTCGAGAATAGCAGTATCAGCAGGTCCCTTGCATAAAACGCGCAAGATATCGAAAGCTTTGAGCATTCCTGTTGCTACTCTATCCTTGCAACACATAGAATTAATGTTAAATAACACTTGTTCCAGCAGCAGAGATCTTTTACTACCTGAACTGATAGTTTTGACCAGGTAGGATCTTGTACAGTTAGAGGTTATCACGCGACGGGCAGAGGGTTTCAGCTTAGTCGTTTTAAATGAAAAAAAGAAAAGTATAGGGTTAGCTTGCGGTCCCCCCCCCCTTTGCTCCGGTCCCCCCCCAACCTTTTACGTGAGGGGTGTGTGTGACCGCAGGCTCTCCCAATATATATATCTAAAGAGATAACGTCTAATATGCCCCTGTTAATTCTAAAATGCCCCTCTTCTTAAAAAAAAACTAAAATGCCCCTGTTTTCGCGGCGCCCTCCAATCGCTAAATTTAAGGCGGCTATTTAATGAAACATTAGCTTGTCAATCATCTCTAAGTTTGAATGTCGGTATTACAGGGGCATATTAGACGTTATCTCTTTCATCTATCAAGTCCATAAATGGAATACCCTTCATGGTCCACGCATAACGAAAACGTGTAGTAGGATGCGGACTCAGGTCGATGTGAAGTCTTCGCGAGCTCTGCGTCGTCCGAGTTATCAAGTCAAAATTTGCGTGTGATTAATGCGGACCGAAAAATGCTTCAAACGCGAGCAAATGCAACACAGCGTCGTCGTAGCCACAAAGAGTGCGAAGCGAGTCGTTTGGGAAATCGTGGGCTATCGTCGTGGCTATTCTTCGGTGTCGATAAAAGGGCGCAAGACGAAGTAGTGGAGCCGCCGTCAGCTTTTATTAATAATGTCGTAATCAGCTCCAATAACAGCGTTTGGAATTTTGGACCGCGCGTGTTGCTGGCGCAATTGAAACGTCCTTCAAACGTATATTTCCTGTTTATTGCTATGCTGCAGAAGTTTCGAGAAGTGAGTAATACAAGTGGCATCCCGACAATTCTATTGCCATTGGCGGTAGTTTTTGTTTGCACTGCAATTATAGAGGCCTTGGAAGACCGAGAACGTCATCGAGGAGATCGTGTGGCTATCAGGCGACTGGTATTGACGCTTACTCCATTGGGAAATTGGCAGCAGAGACAATGGAAAGAGTTACGTGTTGTTGATATTGTTAAGGTGATGAATGGTTAGACTATCCCGGCCGACTTGTCTTACTATCTGTTGAAGCGCTGAAACATGACAGCGATATCAGTAGAGAACAGCAGGTACAAGCTTCAATGACAGCAGACCCAAAAATGATCGACCCATACATTTCTTGGAGGGTGGAAAGCGTTACAAGCACGATAGTTCAGAGGCTGTCACTGCCGATCAAGAAGACAGGGCTCACGAATCGCTACCACAGGTGCAGACAGTTGCGACTAACATGGCTTTCATCGAAACAAAATCGCTGGACGGTGAAACAAATCTAAAAATCCGTACAGCAATTCCTCTATTGGCTGCATTTTGTCGAGGATCGAGTGGCAAGAGTTGCACGATCGATGGTGCTGGACACAACGATCTGCGTGGAACATTGATGTGTGAGCATCCAAACAATCGAATTACCAGTATTGAGGGCACCTTTTCGCTGGTCATGGACCCACGCCACGCTAAAAAGTTTGGTATACAAAATATTGACGTGAATTCTGCCAGTCGCCCGTCCCAGGTTGTGACTGCTGAGCAGTTTAAGACCGATCTGTTGCAGGCAGAAGCGACTGGAGATGGTCTTGTGTGCGTGAGCATACCAGTTACTGAAAAGCAGATGCTGTTGCGGAGCTGTGTGCTCCGAAATACAGGCTCTGTCACCGGTTTGGTTGTATTCACTGGGCACGAGACTAAAGTATTCTGCAGTAACACCAAGCCCGTTGTGAAAACTTCTCTGTAGAAAGGCACCTGAACCGGATCATTATCGGTATTGTTTTTATCCAGCAGTTCGTTTGCTTCTTGGGCGCATTGCTTGGATACCACTGGATGCATAATCAGGGAGATTCGGTCTGGTATCTCTTAAGCACAAGGGAGCAACGACTTCATGAATTTCCTGGTGCCTCGATGTATCATCCTCTGATGGAGCTGTTGAGGTTCCACTGGTGATACTTTATCAGCATGCAAAATGTTGTTCCAATTTCCCTCAATGTTTCGCTGGAGTTTATTAAATATGAGATAACGTCTACTATGCCCCTGTAATACCGACATGCAAACTTAGAGATGATTGGCAAGCTACTGTTTCATGAAATAGTCGCCTTAATTTTAGCGATTCGAGGGCACCGCGAGCATTGTAGGATTTTTTAAGAAGAGGGGCATTTGTGAATGATTATGCCAAAACAGGGGCATAGTCGACGTTCTATAATATCGAAAATGGGTCTTCTTTCCACACCCCAAATGACACTCCTCAACACGGGGGCTCATTGAAAGACCCCCAAACTCGACCCAAACGGCCGACTGTACCGTGGAGATTCATGATGGCGAGAGTCCCACCGTGCTCGTGACGGACGCGTTCCAAGAGTTGTAGGACTCCATTCCAGACCGTCAGAACCCAAAAGCGACGCTAACTCTGCTGAAAGGTATCACGGGATTTGACCTGCCAGGCACAATCCACAGCACGCATGGGGTCGGTCATCTGGTGCTGCCAAGACGACACGCATGGATGGTATTGCTCGACGGAAAACGGGAGGAAAGATCAAAGGCAACATTCTCTTGAATGGCCGCGAAGCCAAGTTGAGTGTGGCCATTCGACGTTCTACTGGCGACTAGGTGCACCACCCCCCCCGCACACAAAAAAACTGGAACCACAGCGGCTACCACACACCCCATCCCAGCAACTTAGTCAGCCAACAGAGGCTGTGAAACCTTTCTTTTCCACTGGAAAACGCGCGTCTGAGGAGGTGAGAACCGCTGCTTCCCAGGGCACCACTTTTTTACGCTTTCCTGTACCCTTTCCTACACTAATATCAACTGCTGTGGTGAAGCGGACTCAAGAATTTTGGTCGCGTTGTGTCAGCAGCACACCGATCGGATTATCGGCGATCGGATTGGTGAAAATCAAGGAGGCTTTTCGGCCAATCGTGTGCGAGAGGTGTCAAGAACACGGATTTTGGTAAGTCACATGATATGGCGTGTACTTACATGTTTTTATGTTTGTACATATTGGGGACCATAGGGGGATAGTTTTGGTTAGTCGTTAATTTTTAGCCTTTAACACTCAACAAGAAGTCGTTTCTTCGCACTGTACGCTAGTCGCCTCTGCACGCCACAGAGCGTTTGGAAGCAGAGGGTCAAGTAATCCCCTCTAGCTTGTTATACCCGGACGGGAAGCGTCACATACGCACTTGGCCCGCCGGAAGTCTCTCGACGGGAGTAAGTATTGTTCGGCTTCGTAAGCGCAAGTTGTACACGTTTGTAACGTGTAATCAAGTTATTGGATTCTTTCGTGGAGATATCGTTCGTGGATTTTATCACGTTCTCATTGGGTCTCTATATTGGAGTATTGGACTTTTATTCTCGGATTGGTTGGGCTATACGATCGATTGAGCGATCTGCCCTTTGAAGTATATTTACTTGGAGTATAACTGGTCTGTCCGTACCCATGGTGAAAAGTTCCGCCCAGGGTACACTACCCAGCACGGTCTCACGTTTTTAGACCTCAAGTCGATTCCCAGCACCGATCCACGAGTGTGAAACCAGCCCATTCCATCGGGTACACAAGGTGGGATGACGAAAGAATCGGACCAGGCGTCCTGTGCTGATGATCGGTCGTCTGCTAGCAGCGGAAGATCAGATCGGATCGTAGGCGAAGGTTCGCGGGGTACCCCCCCCCCGTAAGTTTGACGGACGAACACGATGGTGGTCAGGTTCTCGACACTACGGTGTTCGATTTTGAACTTGACTCCACCACAATGGTGCGCGTTCCCGGATCACTTGGTGATCGTGGATATCACCGAGATGATATCTCGCGAAGAATAGATTATAACGAGTTAAATGTGGAATCGTTCTGGAGAGGACATAAGGAACGGCTATCGCCTTATGTTCTCGTTGTCGATAAGGATGGCGATGTCCGATCTGGCCGGGTGGAGGACCAGATTGGGATTAATAAGTTTTTTCCTCCCCATAAGGCTCCCACCGGAGCTGATCGGGACTATAGCAAGTCTTGCTATAGTTCCGGAAAGGATCAGGACAAAAGTCCTGATCCTATGCATTTGAATGAATGTTTTGATGAAAAGAAAATTAAAGATGAAAACGACTTGGAGGATGATCGGAACGATCCGATCCATTTTCCCAAGGTCCCCAAGCGGAGGCTCAGAATGCTATCCGATGAAGACGACTTGGAAGAAAAGTCGCAGGTCGGGGATGGGGTTATCAAAGAAGAAGACCTGACCAGGATGTATTACATCCACGAGTTAAAGCGATTTACTGATGAAGACCAGGTCAAGCGGATCTTAAACCCCCAGATCCCCGATCGCCTTCTCGGACCCACCACCGAGCCGATCCAAAGCGATCGGCCGTTGCTATTGGTGAAGAACATGCTGGAGATGTTGGCCGAGGTCGGCATGAAAGTGCGAAATCTCGTCAACATGCAGAAAATCTTCGATCTGAATACTTGGAGGTTGGAGATGTCGATGTCGACCCTCCATGATCATTTGGTGCCGTTGGTGGGGGCGGTTCGCCGCCCAACTCCCACCGTGGCATTGAAGGCCGCTGAGGCCACGGCAGCATACGAAGATGTGTGCTCCGATGATAATTCGTTGTATCAGTCTCCACCTGCCTTTAATAGCTCATTGGAGTTGGAGGTCTGTGTTGAGCGGATGACCATGGGGGCGGAGCGTACCCCAAGGAAGCATAAAAAGGATGTGTGGCAGCAAGGGGCTGCTGCCGGTAGGGACCCCAGGGCCCCCCACGGGTTTCAGTACCTCCAAGGAGGATAACAACACGCTACCCATGACCCAAGATAACGTCCAAGCCATGTTTGAGGAAATGATGGAGCGTTTCATGGGAGACCGATGCCGATCGCCTCCGCGCCAACATGACCAGGACCGATCTGCCCGGCAAAATGTCAATACTTGCCGGGATGTTGATATGGATTCATTGGCATCAACGGATAAGTCTATCCGAGTTGGCAAACCAGTTATCAGAGGAAGACGCAAGCCGCAGCCAGCCCGACCGCGCCAATCAAGCAAGAACAGCGATTTCGACATGGAGTCGATCGGCGATCCGGATGACCACTATGGGTCAGACGGTGCAGGGGCGGGAAGAACGCGCAGGGCTAACCTAGCCTCTACAACCGCTTTTGATTTTGGATCTACTGCGATCCCACGCATTCGCATGGCTGCGAACACGGATCGAAAGGATTTCACTGGCAAGGGCGCCGACGAGGAGCAAGCCAGATCGTGGTTTGGTCGGGTCAAGTCTGTTTTCTTGCGGGATCAGACACCAAAAAAGGAACGGTGTTTGATCTTCAGATATCTTCTAAAAGGACCGGCTGCGAACTGGATCCAACGTTGAGTAGGGATGTCCGATCTGACTGGGATCTGCTATGTTCAGAATTTGAGGGGAAGTACTGCAACTCCGGATTCTCTAGCGCACGAAAATACCATCATATGCAGAAGCGGGGCGACGAGACGCCGATTGAGTACTTGCACCGTTGAACGTGGCTGCAATTCGCGCCGGGATAGTGATCAAGGAAAGAAACCCGCCGACCGGTGCCGCTATGGAGCACGTGGGCCACTATATCAGTACCCTTGATGACCAAGATCTGGCAGATCAGCTCACTCTGCTGCGCCTCAAAGATGTGGGGGGAGTGGAGCAGACGTTTCGGACGTTGCAACACTCACAAAGAATGAGGGAGAAGGGCGCCGTTGGATCGGGTCGCTACAGATCTAAGATCCAGACCGATCCGGTGAAGAGGCCCCTGACCAGATCGGCCCGTGCTGTTAAGTCGATCGCGACTGAAGACAGCACTGGATCGGAAGAAGAAAGTAGCGGCCAGTCCAGTCGGGAGTCAGACGAGGACCAATGTCGTCACATCTTCGTCACGGACCTGCCCCAAGAACCAGATTGACGCCTCACCAGACATATCGGAAGGGTAGGAGTGGAGACAAGTCCGATCCGGACCGACCTCGCAAAAAGTGTTCTCACTGCGGGTCAAGAAAGCAAGATGATAGGGGCTGCTGGAAGAAGCTGATATGCAAGAAGTGTTAAAGACGCGGCCACCCCACCGATAACTGCCTCTTCGTGTGCAAGTCATGTGGAGAGATCCACGAGGCCGTCCAGTGAAAGATCGAAGAGTTCTTCAATCTGATGCGCAAGTGGTATGTGCCGGGTAATCACGCGGGGATGCTTCCACTGACGTTGAGAGGATGTTAAACTAGAACGCTCGCCAGGTTTGAATCTGGATCGAGCTGAGCGATCTACGTTTGGCATCTATGCGTATGTCGGCAAGGAGAATAAAACCGACAATACATGTTCTATTCTCAATTGCGTCGATCGGGATCATCCGGTCTACAATCTCACGACCGATGAATATTCCCGATCGAAGGTGGTCATGCAGCTTGATCTGTTGCCTGGGGAATCTCGCGGATACTGGAAGTATCATGCGCCCGACAAATGGTTCAAGCAGGATAAAGCCTGTGGTAAGATAAACAACCAGAAGGCAACGATGTTGTTCGACTCTGGAGCCGAAGTCTCAATTATCGACTTCGCCTTTGCTCGTAATGTCGGATGTCGTATAGACGACACTCAGAGACAAGAATGCGTCGGAATCGGTGAAAGTTCTTACATGACCGAAGGAAAGACGTGCGTGAAGATCACCCTATCGGGTTCGTTGGCCTACTTCTTCAGCGCTTGGGTTGGCAAGCTGGCCGGTCAGGATGCCCTGTTAGGAATCGATTTCATGGTGCTGGCAGGTATTCGCCTTGATCTGTCTCATGGAGTGCTTACACTCCCGAATGAGGTCCAGCTCCAGTTAGCTGGTCAGCGGCCCCTATACGGATCGCACACCGATCTGGTCAGGTGGGACCAAGATGTCACGATTCCAGTCGGCCAATCCACTGATACCCCGGTCGACAAAGGTTTTCGATCAAGGAAGTTATGGGTGACCAGAGGCGATCGGTGGGTGTCGACCTTTGTGAAGAGCGCCGGTCGATATGATTTTGTTCGAGTCACTAATATCGGTGACAAGCAGCTTACACTCGACAACAATACTATTGCTGGTATGTGGCTGGCCGAAGGGAAAGTGTCAAGAAAGATGGGGTTCGTCTGGATCGGATCGAGACGGTATGTTGAGTGGCAGAACTTGGCATACCAAGCGACCACCGATCTGATCAGCGATGATGGATCGGTGGAAGAAGATACCTCACCTATGGTGGAACGACCCAACTATGTAACCCCAAAGAAGATGTTAGTTCGAAGAAAGTCACCGCAGTCGCCGGACACGGTGGACCATCAAGCAGATGAGCCAAGGTTCGTCAACGTGGTGGCGACACAAGAACAGGCGACAGCGGAGCCGGGAATAGAAAAAGGGAAACATGGCATTGCTGGGGCGGACCACGATGGCGCTCCTAAGCAGGTAGATGTGGTTGAAAGGCAGCCCGCCGATCGGGAACAGCAGTGTTCAACCGATAAGTATGGTTTGGGTGAGATTGCCCCGGAAGACGATCAAGTTTGTATCCATGAGGGCGGGGATCAATATATTCAGGAGTTGGAGAGCCAGATGGCAGTCCTCCCTGAAGTGTCTGATGATCCGCCCGAAGTCACCTTGGACGATCTGCAAGTGGGTGATCGGGATTTCAACAGTCCCGATCAGATCGATCAGCTAAAGAAGATCATATGGAAAAAAAAACATCTGCTGATCGGGAAAGGCAACGACTTACCCCCTGCTGCTCGCGGAGCGATCTGTGACATTAACGTTGATGATGCCCAGCCGATCACCCAGCGATGCCGAAGTGTGGCGCCACAGTACCGCGAAAAATTGTCCGATCTTATTAAAGGACAGTTGGCTACCAAGATCATTAAGCCGTCGACCTCGCCGTGAGCCTCACCGATCGTGATTGTGATCAAGAAGAACGGCGTCGATATCAGGTTGTGTATCAATTATCGGTTGGTAATCGGTTGTCCAAGCTTATGGTGTACCCGATGCCGCTGGTCAGCGATCTGCTAGAAGATCTCGGCAAGACCCTATGGTATTGCTCACTAGATATGGCAAGTGGATTTTGGGTGGTTTCGATGACCGATCGGTCTCGCGAGATCTCCGCATTTGTTACGCCGTTCGGTCTGTTAGAGCGGAACCGTATGCCGTTCGGTTTGAAGAACGCGCCCCATATCTACCAGAGGCTGATCAACAACGCATTGTATGGACACTTCAAGATCAGTACCGATCGGGACCCCACCGAAAACCATGATGTATTTACAGAGGGTGAACCCGATCGGGAAAGGAGACCGTCCGTTCTGGGGAGGCGATCGTATATCGACGACATTCTGATCCCTGCTTCGTCATGGAGAGATCTGTGCGAGAAGGTCGAACGGTTGTTAGAGACATGCGATCGCTTGAACCTGTCGATCATTGCTGTGAAGAGTTTTGGGGGCATGTCCAAGGTCGCCTATTTGGGTCATATGGTGTCGATCAGTGGGCTGGAGGCCAATCTCAAGGATCTGGAGTCACTGAGCAACCTCCCGTTCCCCAGATCACTGAAGGCAATGTAGTTCTTCTTAGGGAGCTTAAATTACTACAGCCGCTTCATTGAAGACTTCGCGATTAACGCGGCCGTGCCGTACGAGGTGCGGGAAGTCGACTACCATATGTTGCGCGAAGGAGATCGGGCAACTTTACGGGAGGGCTGCGACTTGGATCTGCCCGCAGATTTTCCGCCGCAGGTGGAGGCAGAGGATCACATGAAGCGTGCAAAGGTTGCTTTCGGCATGCTGAAGGCCAAGATGGCGACGGTACCGATTCTCAGACACTTCGATCCGGAAAAAATGCCGATTGTCATTGTCTACGCTAGTAAGTGGGCCATTTCTGACACTCTAGTGCCAGAACATTATGGTGTATACCATCCGGTCACTTTTACGAGCCGGACGTTGAAGCCGAACGAAGTTAACTATGGGATCGTCGAAAAGGAAGTTCTGGCCTTACTACGGATTTTGGATGTGTGCTATAACCTGCTGGTCGGCCGACCTGTAAAGGTCCTATCAAGAAAGTCGACATTGGCCTGGCAGTTATCAGCCAATGGGATGGACGGTCGGCTCGGCAGATGGTCAGCAATCTTGTCACAGTGGTCCCTCGAGGTCGTCAAGTGCTTCAAAGGGGAGGAAGAGCTATTGGGCACATTGGCTGCCAGAATCACCCCTCGGTCTGAAGTGGATGAAGCTCTGATGGCGATTGCCCGAAGAAAACAAACTCGACAGTCAATCTCGCTGCCGCCACCGATCGTCGATCCGGATGAGGAACTCCTGGTCTTGAGTTTCGACGTATTGGCTAGCTTGAAGAAGAAGGTCGGCGCCTATAGTGCCATACTGTAGAAGTTACCACAATGGTCTATAGTAGCAGCCACCGCCGATTTCACGCCTGACATAACGGTCAACGAGGCGGAATATCGGGGACTCCTTCTATGTCTTGATCTGCTGTCATCACAAAAAAGGGCGGATCATCATATGTGGTGACTCCAACCTAGTGATAAGGCAGATCACCGGGGATATCAACTGTAAGGCGCCACGGCTGAAGTTGATGAATGATCGGGTGATGCAGTAACCGAAAGACTATCCTAACCACGAGCTATTGCACGTGAAACGGGATTGGAGCAGAAGCGCCGATCACCTCGCGACCCAAGCTATGCGGGACCAGATCGGGGCGAAGATCACCGAGGAGGGCGTTCTACATGAAATTATGAACATAAACAGGCTCCCGGAGTTGTTCAAGCCCAAGGCCAGCCCTGATCAGGTGCATATGATGGCGGCGACTAGATCGCGAACTCGGAAGTCTCGCCGATCGTCCCCAAAGGAAAGGCTGAGTGAGTAAGTTGTACAACAGCTAAGGGCGGAACGGATCCTCAAGGCACAGGACAAAAAAGAGTGGATCGTAAACTTGAAGGCCTATCTGCGATGTGAACTGTCCAAGTTAACAAACGATCAGCCGAAAGAGTGTACCAAGATCGCGAACAGTTACGATGTGGACGACAATTGATTGCTGTATTACTGCCGTGACATTGATCAAGACAGTGCCGATCGAGATCGACTAGCGAAACTGGTGATCCCTGAGTTTCTACAGCCGGATGTCCTTCATCACTACCATGTGAGTCTAGAAGGGGGACATCAAGGCATAGACAGGACATACCACAAGATCAGGGCCCACTTTTACTGGAGAGGACTTTTACGGAGCGTGCAGAAATATGTGGGCTGTTGCACATATTGCGAGACCGGAAAGGGCAGACCGATAATCAAGGGCCGATCGCCCGGGAATATCGAGGCTATTTACCCTTTCCAGGTGATAGCAATGGATCACATACCATCGCTACCCATATCGACGCGCGGCAACACTGAGCTGCTGATCTGGATCGACCTGTTCACTGGTCTGGTGATCGCAAAGTCTAGTGCATCCCGATCTGCGGAGCAGATCACCCAGAGCTACGAGGAATCTGTGTTCAGAAGGTTCGGCGCCAGTGAAGTTATTAGACACGATCGGGAACCCGGTTTTATGGCTGAGGTGTTCCGATCATTCAATAACATGCTAGGCCAGAAGCAGAGAGCGACGATGGCATATCGTCCGCAAGCGAACGGATCGGCTGAACGCATGGTGCAGACAATAACAAGGGCGATTAAGATGTATGTGGCCGATCCGGACCAACGTGACTGGGACGAATATGCAGAGAGACTGGTATTCGCACTCAACTCTTCAACCGTTCGGGTCCGAGGAGAAACGCCTTTATATCTGGCGTATGGATGGGACCCTCGATCGACACTTGAAGCGGCGATACCGATCGGCTGCACTCGGACCCGCGATCGCGATGGCCGTCGTTGGTGCATGTAGGTCCAGAAGCATTATCAGCATGCGAAAGAAGTCGTCAATGAATAGTTGCGTCAGGCCACGCAAGATCGAGCAGATCGGAATAACGATCAGATCCGCCCTCATGGTATCGAACCAGGGGCGAGGGTATGGTTATACCTCGATCGGGTCAAGGAAGGCTATGCAAAGAAGTTGGCTCATATGTGGCACGGTCCTTTCCGTGTAGCAGAGCTGATCGGTGAGCATGCTGCCCGTCTGATCACGATCGGCACGGATTACAAAGTTTTTCCGATAGTGCACGTGTCCAAGCTGAAGCTGGTCAGAGAATTCCCCGATCGGTTTAAAATTCCCTGTCTGGTGGACGAAGCGGAGAGATTCGATTTTGATGAAGCTCTGCTGCCGTAAGACAGTTGGGAAAGGCCATTGTAAGAGGACAAATTCGAAGTGGAAAATGTGCTAGCTGTCCGATTGGTCAAGAAGATGCGTTTCGGTCGCACCCACCGAGAATATCTGGTCCGCAGGAAGGATCATGACGAAGCAACTTGGATCGACGAACTCGATCTAAATTGTGGAGCACTGCTACGAGAGTTCGAGCGAGAACGAGTCAGTCGGAATCGTTTACCGTGATGCAGACTCATGAAGATGAAGATCAAGACACACAGTAGCACCGATCAGTATATCGATCGGTGTGAATATGTGTAAGGTCTGAATTATTGTGAATTAGTATAATGAACTGTGATGAACTGGAGTAGTGGAGTGACGAACGTGGTTATAATTTTCGCGATATGGATGTAACTGTGTGTGATAACGTGCTGGTACAAGTTTGGGGAAGGCGACGAGATTTGGTTAAGTGATCAGGTGATCAAGAATTTCGGAAAAATGATGACATGTATTATGGATTATCTGGTCAGCTATCTGACGCATCAAGAATCGCAATCACCCCACAGAAGGCCGATAGTAAGCGCCGGATGGTCTCCGATCTGGTTCTGGTGTTGATTGTGCCAGGGCTCCTTCCGATCGATCCGGACCAAAGCGTCCTTCAGGTCTGCGATCGGCGTCACAGTGAAGACCGGGATACCAGACGCCGTCTTCAGCTAATACCCCGGCTTTCTCAACCCGACGCTTGGCCATATAGAGAACCATAGGATATAAAAAGATGTCGATGTCGCACTCGCGGGCCAGCATCCCTCCCAGAATGAACTGGCATAGGGTCTGCCAGGCCTCGCCCACCCGACTCCGGCGCTTCTTCCGGTTTTTCCGGAATGAGATCAGGCCTTGATCATGTTGCTCTCGATCAGGAGGAAGCACTAGATAGTGTGTAGACTCCCAGATCGCTTGGCTGTAGGCTGCATTGAAGGCCTTAACTCGACCTAAGAACGAGTCGATCCACGCGGTCGACGCAAACATTGACCCCAGCTTGGGGCGGACAAACACTTTCCATGGCTCATATGCATACAGACGGGCGATTTGTGGTGCTGTGACCAGTTCCGCCCGCCATGCAGAAGCGGCAGGAGCCTTTGAAGATGGAGGAAAAATCCAGGAGTCTGGACGCGAGAGAGACCGGGCTAGTATCTGCTTGGTCAGGGCTGATTGGTACAAGCTCCCGATCTGCCACGATGACCATGGCGAAGTGGCATCTGAAGTCAGCGACGGAAGGGGCCAATCTCCGACCAACAATCCTTTCAATCGGGCGTGTGATTACGCAGCCCAGATGTGCCAGGATGGAACGAAGGCACCGATCCGGTTGACTTGCGCGTCCGTGCAGCACCATCACCCTGGGAGCTGATCACCTTTCCATCCCCGATGAGGGCTTTGCAGGAACAAGACCTCGGCGCCGATCGGATAGGTACTTGGATAAAGCAGTGATCAAGAACTCAGAATCTCCCGATTCGTCCCCCGAGTCCTCTCCGGAGGAGATCTACACATGATTGGTGTGAGCAGCGTGGGGGCGCAAGGGCGCATGCGATTTGGTGATGGTAGACGTGTCGGCTGCGTCCGATCTTGGGCTAGGGAGATGCGCCAGCGTCTTGGCTTTATTCTGAGGCACCGCTCGCTTCTCCTCGAGTTCGGAGTAGCGCGCTATGCCCCGCACCCTTGATCCCTTCGACGCATCCTTAAGTTTCTTGGAAGTTTTAGGAATTTTGGAGTGCTTACTTTAAGCCAGTGAGTGGCGTCGGGTCCGATGTTGGTGCAGATCGATCAGAGCGGCCGATGAGATTGGTCAACGCTATAACCTGCAGCCGGACGCCGGTGCAACAAGTCGGTCAACTGTTGGTAGCACCGATTTACGACCGCCCAGCGACGGTCTGACTCCTGGTTCCAGGCGTCCGATCGGACTGATCCTCCAACCTCTGCCGGTTGACCACCGCGAGCTGTTCCAGGTGTGACCTGTAGGTCTCCAAACGGGACAGATCATGCCGTGCGCCGATCAGCCCGTCCAAGATCGGTCGGAGCGGATCGCAATGGTCATGCGACTGCCGATCAGCCGCGAATAAAGCGTCGAAAGTTTTGGCGATGTCGGTGGACAACTGATCTGCACGCAAAGGAAGGTTAGACCAGACCCAAGACGGAAAGCAGACCGATCAGCTTAGCTCGCGTAGTGTGTTGGTCGATCTGGGCCCGGAGATGTGCGTTTTTGGCGATCACCTCCTGCAACTTCGTGGATATAGGAATCAAAGTGTCCACCTCCTTCCGAAGTTGCAGGAGCGATGAATCTTTGATGGCCAACTGCAACTGGAGCTCCCTAACTGTTTTCTGGAGCTGATTGACCTCTATCTGATGCCCATCCGGTGTGTCGGACTCTGGAATGTTGTAAGGGCTATCAGATCGGGCCGATCTGGTAGGTGAATCGATATGGGGAGATGAGGAACGCAGGTCACCTGCAGCAACGAGCGTCAAGAGTAGTCACAAGACGATCAGGTGTACAAGGCAAGTACCTGGCGAAGGTGGACTCGAAGATCTGTCCATCGGTGAAGTCCGCTTCTGCGAAGATCTAGGATGTGGTGAGATCGTGTCGTTACCCTTGCGCGGCTACGAGCAGAATCAGGGGTGGCTGTGGTGAAGCGGACTCAAGAATTTGGGTCGCGTTGTGTCAGCAGCACACCGATCAGCTTATCGGCGATCGGATTGGAGAAAATCAAGGAGGCTTTTCGGCCAATCGTGTGCGAGAGGTGTCATCCCCCAGCTTAAATAGCACAAGGCGCGAGGAGCCAAGAACACGGATTTTGGTAAGTCACATGATATGGCGTGTACTTACATATTTTTATGTTTGTACATATTGGGGACCATAGGGGGATAGTTTTGGTTAGTCGTTAATTTTTAGCCTTTAACACTCAACAAGAAGTCGTTTTTTCGCACTGTACGCTAGTCGCCTCTGCACGCCGCAGAGTGTTTGGAAGCAGAGGGTCGAGTAATCCCCTCTAGCTTGTTATACCCGGCCGGGAAGCGTCACAGACGCACTTGGCCCGCCGGAAGTCCCTCGACGGGAGTACGTATTGTTCGGCTTCGTAAGCGCAAGTTGTACACGTTTGGAACGTGTAATCAAGTTATTGGATATCGTTCGTGGAGATATCGTTCGTGGATTTTATCACGTTCTCATTGGTTCTCTATATTGGAGTATTGGACTTTTATTCTCGGATTGGTTGGGCTATACGATCGATTGAGCGATCTGCCCTTTGAAGTATATTTACTTGGAGTATAACTGGTCTGGCCGTACCCAGGGTGAAGAGTTCCGCCCAGGGTACACTACCCAGCACGGTCTCACGTTTTTAGACCTCAAGTCAATTCCCAGCACCGATCCACCGAGTGTGAAACCAGCCCATTCCATCGGGTACACAAGGTGAGATGACGAAAGAATCGCACCAGGCGTCCTGTGCTGATGATCGGTCGTCTGCTAGAAGCGGACGATCAGATCGGATCGTAGGAGAAGGTTCGCGGGTTACCCCCCCCCGTAAGTTGGAAGGCCGGGCACGATGGTGGTAAGGTTCTCGACACTACGGTGTTCGATTTTGAACTTGACTCCACCACACTGCCATGCCCCCCCCTCCTCTTGTGCACACCTGCAACGTAATCCCAAGTCGTACTCGGCTTGGTTCCATCTAAAATGGATTATTGACCGTGGACTAGGTGATTTCAACAAGGAGATTACCTTATATGACCAGTTGCTCGATTTCGGTATAAACGTTTGACTGTTTTGCATCGTTGACGTCTTTGATGACTTGTTTGTCTGTTCTTTGAAGACGAACGTAATTTTCACTGCTGGAACTATCGTCGAAATGTGTGCAAGCTCGCTGGGGTATCCAGGGAAGACCAGTTTGCCTTCACAACGCAAAAGATCGAGCAAAACTTTTCAAACTACTCGGCCCTGCACCATCGTAGCATCACACTGCCAAATCCTCTAACGGTCGATGTGCTGTTGGATGAGATCGCTCTGGTGCAACAGGCCGTCTTTACGGAGCCAGATGATCAAAGTGCGTGGTTTTATTATCACTGGTTAGTGCCATCTATATTGACTCCGCTCCTGACGCGGCGACTTTTTTAACGAGCTAAGTGCAATGGCTAACGGAGTTGCTCGAGATGGAGACAGAAGCCAAGTGGGTTGTTGTGACGATTGCTGATGTGCACGATCGCATGGGCACAATGGCCGAGGTCTATGGTTGGCAGGAGTCGAAAAAAGAGAGCATTGCGTTGTACGAACGTGCCATCACGCTCTACCACGATCACTATCGCTACTATGAAAACAGGATAAAGAAACATAGTAATTGAATCTGGACAATGTCGTTGACTAGCCTTCCCATATATAGACATAAAACAAAAAATGTGCTTTTTTAAGGGAAAATTGCATGCATGCCCTCGCTTTTTGCGGAAATAACATGCATGCCCCTGATTTTATGAAAATAACACCCATGCCCCTGTCAGATTGTCGGCCAATGAAATTGCTCAATGTATCAAAAAACGGTGGAAACTAAATAGGAGCGAACGTCCAGTGAGGACTCCATTACCCCGAAGCGATGGATCCCGAGCTTCCATTGAAAAGGAGGAGGGTCTAATACAAGATAATCTCGTCTTGAATAACTGGTGGCATGATTCGTAACAGCATGGTGACTTTTTTGTTAATTGCCCTGGCGATACTAACCTCTGTTCGAATGGAAGAGGACGTGACAATCGATGTGGATGGTGACCTGGTCATCAAAGAGGAAGAAACGCCAGAGGACAGCGCTGAGGCTGTGCCGGAGCAAGAAATCGAACCGCCCCTGCCATCTGGAGCGATTAAAAAGATCCATCTAAAATGTCCGCAAGGTGTTTGAAAGAAGTTCGTGACAGCGCGATGGAATATTACAAGATGTCTGACCGCTGCCGCGAGGAAGTTGCACGTCGCATCCGGCGTTATTTGGCGCGCCTGTACAAGGAAGGGAAGGGCGAAACAGAAAAAAAGAAAGCAAAAGACAAGATACCAGAAAAAACAAACGTCGAAGTAGAGGAATCAAGAAGCATGCGCGTGCTCAGCGTAAGGCGGCTGCGGCGAAAAAGATGAATGAAGAGTACCAGAACACACTGCAAACCATTTTGGGTTCTTTGTGACGCTCGTGGCCATCATCGCCAGTGTCGTGTTCTTTATCACCCGCAAGGTCCAAGCCGCTGGCATGTATTTTCCCGACCATGAGGCTAAAGCTTCTTGCTGCGAGTAAGCTCAATTATAGATCCACACAGCGTGCGTATTTGCTAGTATTGTGGTATGATAAAATTATTTGTCTATGATTTGGTATTTGTTTTCATTTCTATACCTGAAACACCTCGGCTTTTAAACAATGTCAACAAAGCCACGTTTCACTCCATGCTTCACCCTGTCGTTTTGAGAGATGATGAGTGAACTTGCTCAGCTCCAATAATCCTAGCGCTTAGAATTCCTGGATCACAGTGTTCAGTGTGCTTCTCTGACAGGACAATAATTCCTCCCACCGTAGTAACGATGATAAAAGGGTAAACAACCAGTTGCCACCGCGTGTTCATGCCCGAAATCTCATCGAAAAAAAATCACTCCCGAAACCGAGCCGATGAGAATAAGAAATGCTTGGTAGATTGCAACAAGGTAAAGCGCGTCGTGTTCGCGCAGGCCTAGATCCAAAACGTAAATGCCACCTCCTGCAGACGACAAGGCTGCCACGAAGATGACGTAGGTCTCAGGGCGATACCAAATAGATCCACCTTCAGCAACTAGCGCAACCGAAGCCTGACATAAGGAAGTGAACAAGTTTAAAGCAGGGCCGATGAAGGTTACGATTGTGTACCTTAAGGAAGAAAATATTTCAACCAATGAGGCCTAATAGGGCGCCAAATCCAAATCTTCTCCAACCGCTTTTTCTCTCTAAACTAAAAATTACCCACATGAACTGCGGGTATACCAATGCGTCAATTCGTCAATAACCGTATCAATCCAACTTAATCTGGATCCTTACCTCCACAGCAAGAAAAACAGCGAAAACAGCGTATTTAACAAAGATACGGCTTTCAAACAATCTAAAGAGCTCGGCACTACGGTGCGTTGGAGTATCATGACTTCCCGAAACGCCAACAAAAACGCATCCCACTAAGATGACCGCCGTACCTCTCAAGTCGTACGTAGACAACATTTCATTGAGCAAATATGGCGAGAGCACAATATTCCACACCACACTAAATCCTGCCATTGTCGCCAAGATAGACTGATGAGGGTTTAGCACAAGAATGGTGTGTTAACATGCCAAACGGACGCGGAAGTCGTAACAGTACAAGAAAATTCTCCTCACCTGAGCTGCGTAAGCGTAGCTCATGGTTTAACATAACCACGCACACGGTGGCTGCCGCTTTGACCGATAGCGTTTGCGAGGACGTGTGCGACAACTTAAGTAGCACTTTTCCAGGAGTACCGAAGAGCGTTGCCGTGAGCGACAGCGTCACGCCAATAACCCACCGATGCGAATTCATGCCGTTTTGATCTAGATAAATATTAAAGAGTTCAGGTAGTCCTGAGAAACTACGAATACAGTAAGCACAAGAGGCATACCTTTGACGTTTTACGGAGTGCACGAGAAACTCCCAGAACCGTACTTTGTGGTGAAGCGGACCCAAGAATTTTGGTCGTTTCCGGTCAGCAGCAGACCGATCGGCTTATCGGCGATCGGATTGGTGGAAATCCAGGAGGCTTTTAATCCGGTCATGTGCAAGGAGTGTCAAGAACACGGATTTGGGTAAGTCACATGAGATTGCGTGTACTACATATTTTCATGTTTGGTACATATTGGGGACTATAGGGGGTAGGTAGTTTTTAGTATGGGATTTGCCAAGTTTGGGTTTTGCTTCGTAAAGGTTTTTGGCTTTTAGCTTCGTCTAAGAAACCGTTGGACCTCTAACTCAACCGGGGTCGTTTCGCCTTGCACGTCAGTCGCCTCTGCACGCCGCAGAGTGTTTTGGGAGCGGAGGGTCGAGTAATCCCTCCAGCTCATTATACCCGGCCGGGACGCGTCACAGACGCATTTGGTCCGCTGGAAGTCCCTCGACGGGAGTGCACTTTGGTCGACCTCTCAAGTTTAAGTTGCACACGTTTGGAACGTGCTATTACGTCTATTGGATTATTTCGTGGAGATATTGTTCGTGGAGTGTGTCAAGTTCTCATTTGGATCTCCCTATTGGATTATTTGACCCTATTGGATTACTGGATTTTATCTCCCATATTGGTCGGGCTTTACGATCGGGTCAGCGATCTGCCCTCGGGAGTATACTCACTCCAAGTATAACCGATCTACCCGTACCCAGGGTGAAGAGTTCCGCCCAGGGTACATTACCCAGCACGGTCTACCACATTTAGAACACAAGTCAATTCCTAGCGCCGATCCACCGAGTGTGTTACCAGCCCAATCCATCGGGTACACAAGGTGAGATGCAGAACAAATCGGACCAGGCGTCCTGTGTTGATGATCGGTCGTCTGTCAGCAGCGGACGATCCGATCGGATCGAAGGCGAAGGTTCGCGGGGTACCCCCCGTAGGTTGGAAGGCCGGTCACGATGGTGGTCAGGTTCTCGACACTACGGTGTTCGATTTTGAACTTGACTCCACCACAACTTCTTGCCTTGTTTTCATTGGTCGACAAGCTTACAGGGGCATGGATGTTATTTTCATAAAATCAGGGGCATGCATGTTATTTCCTCAAAAAGCGAGGGCATGCATGAAATTTTCCCTTTTTTTTAATGGGTGTGCACGTAGCAAATGGGGTGTGTGCACCTACTCGGTCCTTTAATGGGGGTGGTGGTGCACGTAGCAAATGGGGTGTGTGCACCTAGTCGGTCCCTTATTTTTTCATTTTTGAGTTTTCTATTGACCATCACTCAAATGGTGGGGGGGGCCGCAGGCTCTCCCTATATATATATATCTAGGGTCAGCCTGCGGTCACCGCCCCCCCTTTGCTCCGGTCACCTTCCCCCCCTCCCTTTTATGTGCGGGGTGTGTATCTAAAATATGGGCGATGTTATTTTCACACCCCAAATTTACTATTTTCACACCCACACACCCTCCCTGAATCGTGGAATTTAGAGTGTCGAAATAACATGGCCCTATCTTCAAAGATACTCATGTTTGATTCAAGACTATAAAAGGGAAAACCATCTTGAACAGCAGCGGTCGAGAGATTAAAAGCGAAGCAGGTAGGTCGCACTGGTGCCCCACCGCACTATCGACGACCGAAATGTGCTCCTACTTCGCTTCTTGGTTACGCTGCCATACGCTGCTACTCCAAACGCACTCGCTTTTTCGCACCACTAGCAACGCCATTTTCGTCCTAGTGGGTTCCCTCTTCCAGCTCTTGCTTCCTACTTGTTTCCACGCTCTGGACCGTGTAAGAACCCACTTTTTCTTCTTCTTTTCAATTCGCACCAAAGGCGTCAGTCCCCTCGTCGCCCCACCATTGTCTCCAGCTCAAAATCACATTCACCTTTGCTTTTTACGTGTATATACTTTCGCGCATCGTTCGTAGCAGTTTCGAGTGATTTGAAATCGCGGGTCGTTGGAAAGATCCGGAACACGAAGAAGCTCGTCAGGATGCGCATCTCGTGCAAACTTTGCACGTGGTATTTACCAGGAAAATGGTGGAGCGAGCTCCTGAATTTGACCCTTTAGCCAATCCATTCGTTTAGAAAGAAGGGAAACAACGGTAGAGGCAACTCTAGCATCACTTGGGTCCATCTCGTCCATATCTGATCGCTGCGACGTGAATGCTGAAATTGATCCACCCAGTCGATTTGGTTCCTCTGACTCGAATGCTTTAACAAGAGCCATTAATGCGCTGCTACTGTTACTTCGCATAATTCCCTTCCACACCAATGCTGACGAGCTCGATAAAAAGAGCGTTCGTACCTCCTTGCAGCACAATGCCGAGATCGATCATTAGTCAGATAGTGTACAAACTCGTTCCAATGCGCGCGTCGAGGTTGAGCTGGATGGCTGTCGCGGAAGGGCACCAGGCTCGCTCCACGTGTCGAGCCTTCCGTGAGGGTCGTGCTGCCCAAAGTCGCTGTCTTGTCTTGATCTGGAACAAGCTCGCATGGCGAGGTGAGGATGACATCGTGTGCTGTAGCCTCTGAAAGACGAAGCGATCGTTCGATTGGTGCCGCCTTTTCTAGCTTTTGCCGGTGTGGACGATTTGGCCGGTGGAATGGATCGTAAGCGAGCCACAAGACGATGGCAGTGCCCAAGCCAGTGAAACCCAACGAGCGGAGAGAAGACGGCGGGGAAGAGCAGTCCACTGATGAAGGAGTAGGGAATTGCCATGATCGTGGAGCTGACAAAGTACCAAAAGGCATTGGACGTCTCCGACGCGCGTTCACGATAGATATGACGCACGATCGGCAACGACGAGGATCAAGACACGTTCGAACGTCACAAAGGTATTGAAGAGAGATGCCATGGAGACGATCCCGGCGCCGGAAGGTAAGCCAGAGAACGTCGTGTACTTTGTACTGACAGAGACCAAGCCAAAGACGACAACGCCGAGGAGAGAGAGAGACCAGCACGCGGGGGAGGTTGTCCGACGGGGTGCGTCTCAATAGGTTTGAAAAAAGCGCGGGAGAAGAACTGTCATTTGCGTGGACCAAGTGGCCGCACGTTGTTTGCTGAAAACCAGTTCCGGCAGATCAGGGGATGGGATCGAGAGTCCTTCTCTTTTGTCCTGTTTGTGTCGAGCGCTTGGTTTGTTTGTGCTCGAGTTGAAAATCGGTACGACATCCGTCGGGATGCCTCCGTTGCGCACCCCCCCCCCCGCGCCAATGCACTCGAGCATCTA
Organism: Peronosclerospora sorghi; assembly: GCA_026184515.1. Taxonomy (NCBI): domain Eukaryota; phylum Oomycota; class Peronosporomycetes; order Peronosporales; family Peronosporaceae; genus Peronosclerospora; species Peronosclerospora sorghi. The sequence continues at coordinate 14,563,366 of CM047585.1, forward strand.
ACGGGCAGGATTCTAGCCCGGGAATGGCTTTGAAATCGTCGATCAAATGTCGGCAATTGTCCCCTCCGTCACGGAAACAAACCGTCTCACTGCAACGCGTGAGCAGCTGACACCATCTGCCAAAGGCTAGAGAATCGACACAGATGCCAGATCATCCACTTTCCCTGTCAGAAGGAGCGTAGCGGAGCGTGCATCCAAGCCGCTTGGGGGTTCATCGAGGAAAATCACACGCGGTGGGGCCGTGTGACCTCGACTCGGATCGTGAATCGTTTCAGTTGCTCCAAGGAACTGCCACGAACGAGTAAGTCGGGCATTTCTTCCCAGTCCAAGCAACTTAAGGCACTCGTTCCCGGTCTCGTACGTCTTGAAATCCGAGACGGAACGATCTGTTGATTTTCGACGTAGCCATGTTTGGCTTTCGAGGTAAATCATATGCGGGAAACGTATTGGCTGATAATACTTTTATGTACGGTGAGACGACGTGCGCCAACACGATCTTGACGCAAGAAGGAGATCAAGCTGAGCGCTTCTCGGAACGTAGCGGCGTCGGAAGGAACGTCCATTTGCTCCCAGAAATAAAACAGATTTAGTCCTAAGCTCTAATCACAAACTTTTGTCCCACATGTTCAATAATATTGAATATTGAATATTAGTAAACATTTGGGACTAAACTTTGTGATTAGAGTTTAGGACTAAATCTGTTTTATTTTTTCATTTTTGAGTTTTCTATTGACCATCAATCACTCAAATGGTGGGGGGTGTGATCGGAGTAAAGGGGGGGGGGGACCGCAGGCGCACCCAAAGTGTATTATGTAAAGTTACTTAAGCCAAGTACAACCATACCAAAAAATATTAAACTTGAATTGTAGCTTGAGAATGTATATATCCACTTCAGCCAATCGGCCTTCACCATCATGAAAAGACGTAAAGGCCAAAATGGCTACACAAATTCCCACCAATTAGAACGTCACATGGTGACACAAAATATGATTCTCAACGGTCAAACCAAAACATTATCCTCACCTAGTGTATGGAAAAAGATGAGGGTTTTGTCGTGTCTTACTTTTCCCAACGCACCATTCCTGGGGCAATGATATTTTTACTTAAAATTACTAGTGTTGTTGTGTGCTCTTCCCCTTAGCCATCGTATAGTCGTAGTGCAAAAGTGCGTAATAATCACTTGATCCTAGTATACCCTCCCCTTAGTACGCGCAACCTTCGTATCCAGCACTCATCCACAGTAACCGTGTAACGGGGTTGCATTCGGGTAACACTGAGTGTTGGTGTACATGAGTACACCACGGTTGAGGTCAGTATTGGCCGGGTTGAAAGGTTTCGAACCTTTGGTTATTTTAACCAATCAGGGCATGGGCCCTTGGTGTGGTGGTGTGTCAGCCATCCACGTGTCAGTACACAGGTGTGTACACTACATTTTAGCTAGGTACGAATTAGGAATATTCTACTTAGTGTTACATATAGTTTATATTAGTTTAAATAATTACATATTAAATATATTCAGTTTACTTTTCACTCTTTCTTACAGACGCACGACCTTGACCGGTCGTGCGTGTAGTGAGTGCCGTAGCGTAAGGGGAGCCCTCCCCTCAGCTACACCCTTTGTAAGGGAGCCTTGCCGTTAAGGCACTAGCAAAGGCTACAGTAAACTAACCCGGGAATCTTGGCCCCGAGTAGGAGAGCTCTCTCCTACTAAGCCCTTAATAAGGGCGTATCGGCTAAGTAGCGGCGAACGCCGCTTTAAGGAAAGTCTTCCTCTGTGCGCTAGCCGCACCGTGCGTATACGCACCGGCTACATCTGGTAGCACTTGTAGTCAATCCAACACCTGTGTTGGTAGACTAGGCATCCTCTGCAAAGGATGCATCAGGACGATTCGGATAGTTTGACCCTTGTCCAGCAGGAAGCCTTTAAAAGGCTGTTACCCTTAACGGGGGAAGAAGGTATGAAGCTCCTAGTGGAGCAGGGCCTTGAGGCCGTAAAGGCAAGGGTGAATGCCCTCATCGCTCATGAGGCGAGTTGCGGTGGAGGTCATTCCACGGGGGTGCGCCCTCCATTATCGTTTAAGATAAAGGAGTTCACCGGAGAGAAGGGTGACAACCTTTATGTTTGGTTGCGAGAGGTCGAAACGGCCTTCGCCACAGCGAACATGACCGCTGATCACTTGCAAGTGGGACTTGCATTGACCCATCTTACGGGAAAAGCCCGTACATGGGCGTTTACGTGTCAGGATTCGGTCACGACCGTGTTCCCGAACTGGGGAGTCCTTAAGCGAAAGCTTATGGACAGGTATTCAACGCCTGATCTGGTTCTCCAGAATCATCTGGCGTTTTTGAGGTGCCGTCAGGGCACTAGGGACCTGGAGATTTATATCCAGGAGCTTAAGACCCTGTTGGCAGGGGTGTACGCGAAAAGCGTATTCGGACGATGTGTCCATCCCCGTCTTCATGGGAGGCCTGAGAGAAGGGCCAGCACGTTCGGAGTTGTTCCGATGCCGACCCGAATCCCTGGAAGAGGCATTCAAGATGGCGTTCAACGCCGAGAGGAACTTCCGTTCCTCTAAGGTGGGTCCCGAACCCATGGACCTGAGTCAGGTCGAAGCGGAGGAGAAACCTCCCGCTAAGAGTCATTCGGACTCTTTTTCACAGAGCTTCGAGACAGGGCTCTTGGCTATGTTGCAGCGGCGTGGGCCGCTGAGATGCTTCCTGTGTGGGAGCATGGATCATCTGAAGAACAGATGTCCGAAAAATCCCCAGCGAGACACTCGCTACAAGGGACCAAGGATGTTTAAAAAGCCCTTGTCCAAGCCGTCGGGAAACGACGGCTCCCAGTAGGTGCGGGGCGCCCTACTGGGGGACCCCTCAGTGCTGTTAAGCCCCAGGGTAGGGGACGACAGCACAAAGCCCTGAGGGAAGCGGTGCTTTCTAGCACCGAGTTGGTGTACCAGCCAGGCTTGCTGGTAGTCCTTGCGGACGTGAAAGGCTTTGATAAGCCTTGGAGAGTCTTGATAGACTCTGGAGCGTCTGACAATTATGTCGGACGGGCTTCTGTTGTGAAGAGTTGGCTGTATGCCGAGGCCCTAGAGGCACGTTCTCGTGGCTTTGTCACGGTCCGTCTTGCGACGGGCGTACAGGTTTCTGTACCCAAGGTCTCCATTGATCTTAAGCTGAAGTTTGCAGACTTCGACAGCTTAGAAACGTTGCCTAGTCCTGGATTTGGACTCGAGGTATGACCTCATTCTGGGCATGAAGTGGCTGGAACGTCACGAGCCATGGATAGACTGGAAGTCTAAGTCCATTGGCTCAACGCACCAGCGGTCGGGTGAAGCATTGGCGAGTCATGAACCCACATTTGATCGATCGCAAAAGCGATTCTGGCGTGAGATGCCAGAGATTGGGATGTCTGAAACGATCATTCCCAATGGCGTTAAGGAAGAGTTCCTTAACGAGGGGGATTCGGCGGTTAATCCCCGCGCCGATATAGGCGAGACTGGTGGGTCGCCAGTGATAGAGGTGGAATCCTCTGAGGGTAAGCGCGAGGCGCTTAGAGAAGAGACCAGAAGTTCGTCTCTTCTACAGGTCGGAATTGATTCCGACCACGCCGTGTCCGGCGAACAAGTTGCGACTCCAGTGGTAGGGGTAGAGACCCCTGTGGTTATGCGCGAGGCGCTTCCAAGCGAAGAGACCCGAAGTTCGTCTCTTTCGCACGTCGGAAATGATTCCGATTACGCCGTAATAGGCGAGACCGGCTAGTCACCGGTGGTAGAGGTAGAGACCTCTGTGGATAGGCGCGTGGCGCTTCCAGTAGATGGTGCAATTGACTCCCCCCATCTGGGTCCCGGGATGAGTCACGAGGGCAGTAGTCAGCAGTCCTACAGGATGCTAAATAGTGTGACAGGTGTTGTCACAGAAGGCGTAATCCTGGAACGGTTGCCTGGGGTAGGCGAACTGTTGTCGTTGGAGGAGATGTGCTTCAACGAGTTTGAGACTGCTGTAAAAGCAGGTGAACTCGACAAGGTCGTCGTGTTGCGTCCGGAAGAGGAGTTGAACTCCTCATCCACGATGGACGAGTCAGTTTTGGTGCAAAACAAACAGGAATTGAATGCCCGAAGTGGCCTCACGATCCGCAAGGATCGTGAGGACCCTTACCATTCCTTAATTAAGGAATTCGGAGATCTCATTAGTGACAACCCGCCGATGGGGTTACCACCGGATCAGGGAGCCCGACATGAAATTGATTTGGTTCCCGGAACCAAATACTGCGTCACTAGGCAGTGGCCTCTCCCCAAGGACCAATGCGACGTCATCGACGCATTCTTCAAGGGGAAAGAAGAGGCAGGGATGGTACGGGAGAGCAAGTCTCCCCACTCATCTCCCACTTTTTGTGTTCGTAAACCGAACGGAAAGTGGCGCATTGTGCATGTGTATAACAAACTGAACGCAGCTACTGTACCCATGCAGACTCCGATTCCTCGGAAGAATGTCCTCCAGAACAATATGGCGGGCTGTACTGTGTACAGTGCCTTAGATCTGGTGGACGGGTATTATCAGGTGCTCATGCGAGCGTCCGATATTCCGCTGACAGCGGTTAGCACGCCTAGTGGCATGCTGTGGGAGTGGCTTGTGATGCCAAAAGGGCTTTCAAATGCACCAGCGACTTTCAATCGCTTGGTGACTCAACTCTTCCGCCCTCATAGGAAGTACGATCAGACGTACTTCGACGATATATTCGTCCATAGTCGTGCGGAAGGCGACTCGTCTGATGTTCAGACGTATCTGATACACCTTCGAGCAGTGCTCGAATGTATGCGAGATCATAAGTTATATGCAAACGCATCCAAGTGTATCTTTGGTGCTGAGGAAATTCCTTTCCTTGGATGCTTCATCGGTAAGGATGGAGTGCGGGCGGATCCCGCGAAGGTGAAAGCCATTTTGTAGTGGCCTTCACCTGTAAATCTTAGAGATTTACGGAAGTGGCTTGGATTAGCCAACGATCTCCACAAGTACAGTGAGAACTACGCTGAAATGGCGAAGCCATTGACCGACCTTCTTAAGAAGGATGTTGATTGGTGTTGGGAAACTGAACACCAAAACGCTTTTGAATCGGTTAAGGGGAGCTTGTTAAAAGCTCCCGTTCTTGCTCTCCCAGACTCTTGGAAACCATTTAGTGTCGTCTGCGACGCCTCCGATTTCGCAATCGGATGTGCTTTGTTACAAGCAGACGATGCAGGAAGGGAACGCGTAATTGTGTTTGAGTCGAGGCAGCTTAAAGCTGCGGAACGGAATTATCCCGTTCATGACAATGAGCTACTTGCAATGAAGTATGCTCTTGTCAAATTTAGGGTTCACCTACTCGGATCAAAGCCGTTAGTGGTTTATACTGACCACGCGTCCTTACGGACAGCGACAAAGTCGCCTCATCTCTCGCAACGGATGGCCCGTTGGCTCTCCTTCTTTGCGGAGTACAACTTTGAGGTTAAGTATAAACCTGGCAAGCAGAACGTACTTGTAGACGTGTTGTCGCGTCGTCCCGATTACGAGCTCACGCACGCGACATTCGTCACCACGTCTGTGGTGGATCTCATACGCCAGGCGTATGAGAAAGACCCACAGTGCACGTCGCTTATCAGCGCGTTGGGTGGAAAGGAACTTGGCTCGTCTGAGCCAACCCTGTCAAGTCGAGCTAGACCTCGGTTACACCGTTACAATTACTGTGACGGTTTGCTATATTATAGCACGAGCGCGGAGGACACTCCGCGGGTGGTTGTTACTCATGATGAGGAACTTAAGTATAGAGTCCTCTTTGAGGCACATGACGCCCCTACCGGGGGTCATTTAGGTCGGGATAAGACCTACAGCGCTTTAAGCGCTTTGTATTGGTGGCCCAATATGTATAAGTGGGTCGGTGCGTATATATGCACCTGTGAGACGTGTCAGAGGGTTAAACCCTCTGCAAGTTCAGCTGCGCCTTTGGCGAGCTTATCGGCTCCAACGGAGTGTTGGAAATCCATTAGCATGGATTTTATCTTCGGTTTTCCGAAGGATAAGGCCGGGAACACCGGCATATTGGTCTTTGTAGACCGTTTGAGCAAGATGGCTAACCTGGCGGAGGTGCCAGAGTCCATAGATGGACAAGGAACAGCAAAAGTGTTCCTATACCGTGTCTTTCGACAGCATGGTCTACCCGATTCCGTTGTGTCGGATCGGGATCCCCGTTTTACGGGACAATTCTGGGGAGCGTTGTTTAAAGTGCTGGGCACCAAGCTCCTCATGTCCACTGCGGATCATCCGCAGACGGACGGTCAGACGGAACGCGTTAATCGCGTTGTGGAGGATATTCTCCGGAGTTTATGTCCGGATTCTCCAAAGAGTTGGAGTGAGATGCTTCCGATGGTTGAATTTGCTATCAACAATTCGGTACATGCATCTACGGGGTTTACCCCGTTTTACGTGAACGGATTGGTGAATACGAGGGTTCCGTTAACGCCACGTGTGTGTGGCCCAGGGATTGAGGGGGGAGGATTCCCCGATGTCATCCCTGTATCTGTGCGAAAGCACATCGATAAGTTCTTATCGACGCGCCTTAGTGTCTTACGACACGTCTGCGATGCCATGGCGGAAAGCCAAGACAAGCAGAAGGATAAAGCTGAACTAAAGGGGCGGCGTAACGAAAATGTATACAAAGTAGGAGAAAGTGTTTTATTAAACGCTAAAAATCTTCCTACACATGCAGTTTCAAATGTGTTGCGCAATAAACTGCGCCCCAGGTTTGTGGTGCCATTTAAGGTACTAGCCCAAAAGGGCTTATCGTATACCTTGGACGTCCCGAAGGTGATGCGTACGCATCCAACCTTTTATGTGGGTATGCTTAATCCATAACAGAACCTGGAGGCGGGTCCCCTCTCGGAGGAGGGTGAGAAACCGGATAGCCGAAAGGCGCAACAGTTCGGAACATCTCCGACAGGGTTGATATACGACCCTGAAGCTCCGCAACGAGAGTCTCGAGAGATGCAAGCCGCTCCTCGATGCGTTCATTCGCACTCCCCTCGTTGCGGAGTTCCTCCTGAGAATCTTGGATGCGAAGGCTGTGCCGATCACAGCGCTCGTGGAAGTCACGCCGCAATAGTGCGACCCCCTCCTCCAGTGCTCGATACGGAGTGTACGCCACATTATCATGTGGAACGCCTGATGGCACGACGCCATCACCGGGGTGAGACCCAGTACCTGGTGAGGTGGAAAGGGTATCCACATTCCCAGAACTCGTGGGAGTACGAGACTCCCCCGCGGCAGGATTGCCGTGACGTCGTTGACGCTTTCGAGCGGGAGAATCCCACTGAGAGTCAACGACCAAAGGGGCTGAAGAAGCCCCTTCACTCCCAATAGCTGGGAGTTCGCCGGAGGCAGATGCTGTGCTTGCATTGCTCTCCGGCACCATATCGAGAGCAGATCGCGTATAATAGGAGGCAGGCAATTGCCCCTTGCGCTTTGGCCTGAGCATAGGCCAAGCGTAGCGCTCTCTCTACCCGAAAGTCGTGTTCGGAAAAGCTGTTGTACAGCGCATCGAAACTGGGGAGGTGTTTCTCCCTTTCCGCCCAGGCGCGGAACGCCTGTTCTGCGTCTTCGACGCTTTCGTCCCTCAAGAGAACAAGGGGAATCTCGAGGAGAACATCCACGAGGGCACCGCGTGCCTGTTTCCCGAGGCGCGTCCGGTAGGACTTAACGGAATAATCTTTGGGCGTTAGTAGCCGGGCCCGGAGTTGGTTCCCATGCGCAATTTCACGCGGCAGTATAGCCGCTGGTCAAGGGGTATAAGAGGCTAAGCCCTTCTTGACCGCGTTCTTAGCCCTTTTTTAGGGTCGCGAGGTCCCTTACGTACCCGTCCAGCACGTCGGGCCTCTTGAACTAAGGACGGTTCATTGGTGGTGGTTGTCTGTGGCAACCTGGAGGTATCACCCCTAGCGGGTAACGGTGGCGCACGAGTTAGTGCGTTTTCCCCACGTGTGGGGAATGGGTTGGATGACTGATAGCGCCGTTCGGCGCTATCAACATGGCCAGCCGTTGGGAAAAGCTCCCCAAGGGCGTCCACTTCCGAGCCGTCGGAATAGTTTGCGTCCATAGTACCGCTGAGGGTGTACAATGGACAGCCAGAGGTATGGCGTTGGAGTTCTCCAACCAAATTTTGTTTATTGCGTAAGCAATAGTCTTGATGGGGGAGGATGTAACGGGGTTACATTCGGGTAACACTGAGTGTTGGTGTACATGAGTACACCACGGTTGAGGTCAGTATTGGCCGGGTTGAAAGGTTTCGAACCTTTGGTTATTTTAACCAATCAGGGCATGGGTCCTTGGTGTGGTGGTGTGTCAGCCATCCACGTGTCAGTACACAGGTGTGTACACTACATTTTAGCTAGGTACGAATTAGGAATATTCTACTTAGTGTTACATATAGTTTATATTAGTTTAAATAATTACATATTAAATATATTCAGTTTACTTTTCACTCTTTCTTACAGACGCACGACCTCGACCGGTCGTGCGTGTAGTGAGTGCCGTAGCGTAAGGGGAGCCCTCCCCTTAGCTACACCCTTTGTAAGGGAGCCTTGCCGTTAAGGCACTAGCAAAGGCTACAGTAAACTAACCCGGGAATCTTGGCCCCGAGTAGGAGAGCTCTCTCCTACTAAGCCCTTAATAAGGGCATATCGGCTAAGTAGCGGCGAACGCCGCTTTAAGGAAAGTCTTCCTCTGGGCGCTAGCCGCACCGTGCGTATACGCACCGGCTACAAACCGGAACCGAAATGCGCGCCCCCACTAAAGAAAAACTTGGGCTGTCGTGTGATTCCGCTTGTCCCTCTCTACTCCTACTGAATATGACCAAGTGACCAAGCGCACAGAGAAAACGGGCGTGTGGTTACTGTTAGTTAACCTTGAGAAGAAAATGCAAAAGTGATATATTTTGACTGGACTATTGTCTAGTCCGTCACATAAAATGCAATTTGTGTACACCTATTTTCGACTTCTGTGCGTCGATGCTAAAACCTTGGAAAACCACAATAACGCATCTTGCCCTTGGTTTCCAACACTCCTTCTCATCGCCGCGCACTTCGAAAACATGTCTCCTTCATCGCTACGACAGTCCAACACTTGATCGCAACACCCCAATGTTAAATTGGCCCGAAATTTGGCCGAGCCGTGCGTCGCGCGTATTCGGGCAGTTACGACTTTCAGTGAAGAGTTTCGATACATACTCTATTTGTGGGGTTTTACTCAAACATGCATATACATTTTATTAGATTAGGTTTTTACTTAATTCTAATATACTTACTTCAGAATTTCTCCGGCTGTAGCATCGTCGACCAACAAGTACGCCAACCGACTTTAGTACGTTAGTGCCGGCAAGGCACATACAGGAACCAGCGGTCAGCGGGAACGTGGAGGCGATTATCTTTTAGTACGATTGATACCTGACTTTAATTGCTTTCGATTATATTACGTTTGGAACCTTTCGCGTGGATTTAAGTGGCTACTTATTACGTGGAGTTAGTACAAGTTTCGTTACGCATATTTTCGCACGCATTGGAACCGCATTAGCAAGTGGAAGCAAGTGCAGGCAGTACAAGGCAGTAAACATTAGTGATATTATAGAGCGCAAAGTCCAACAGGTTATGAGCCCAAAGAAGGGTCAGGCCGAAACGGAAGAAAAAACAGAGGCAAACACAAAAGAGATGGACCCAATGATGATGAAGATGCTTGCTACTATTGTGGATCGACTGGATAAGATGGAAGTAAGCAGGGGGGAGCAGTCTCAATTCAAGAATGTTGTGAACGCTCCCAGGGCGGATACCAAGATGAGTATATCGTCGTTGGGTGGAAGCGAAGACGACAGAAGGGGTTACATGACTGGTTTACAAGGTAAAAAAAGTTTTGAAGACATTTGACACGCGGGCAAGGACGCGTTTTCAAGAGGCAGAAGACCATATGCTGGAGTACAGTACAATCAACATGGAAACGGCAATAACCCCCCCCCCATATGCACGCGGGGAAAGGTAATGGTGCGGCGCAGGTGTTTGGGGCGGTAAGGACCCCTTCACCAAAGGAAAAGCGCTTGAAGATCATACCTTTTGACGGCGCGGAAATTTACAAAGGGCTTGGTTCGGGCTTCCAGGCATGAGGGCGGAAGTTTCTAAGGCAAGTGAGCCTTGCCGAAGCCGCATGTGGCTACCAATGGCCAGAGGATGTAAAAGTGGATCTGCTGGGTTATTACTTGGCGGGCCCAGCAGAAGCCTATTACAACCGTCAAGAGGAAGGGTGGTGGTGTGAGACACCCGCCCTATGGTATATAATGGACAAGATGCTGTCTGTTTTTAATGTACAGATAACACCGGCACAGGGCATGAAGTTTTTTATGGCGCGGAAGTTGGTCGGAAGGTCGTGGTCAGATCATTTCTTGTATCTGACCGCGATAGCTGACGCTGTTGGTTCAAATTGCGAGTCTTTACTACTAAATAACGTTATTTACCATGCAGCGCTGGAGATGAGGCAGATCCTCATATCCAAGTACGATAATACGCGGCCGGATTACTTGCTCCAGGCAGAGGAGCTCTGCCAGTTTGTTTAAGCAGTGGAGTTTAGCGAAAGAATACCGAGAACGTATCAAGGTGGCGCAGTACATGTAATATCAAACAAGGGCGGAAAGTCACCGACCAAGAGAACATGTTACGAATGTGGAGAAGAGGGGCACATTCGTGCAAATTGCCCGAAAAAGAAGACCAAGAAAGAAGATTTCGTATTGAATGTTGAAAGTTTGATTATTGTTTCAAAAAAGGACACATGGATATTAGATAGTGGAGGCAGCATCCATTTGACGCATGATCTAAGTTTTCTCACGGATGTGGAGACTGTTACTGGGTTATGCTACCAAGCGGACGGTCATCAGCTGCAGATCAACAAGAAGGGTTCGGTGTACATATACGTGATGTGCGGACAGAAGGAGACCTTTTCTCAAGGTAACAAACGTTTTTTTGTGGAAATCCGTACGAGGAACATTTTATCGTATGGAGTACTGGAGAAAAAGGGCTGTACGTTGTCTTATGTCGATGGTAAAAGGACAATAGTGTGCAGAAAGACTGGACGAGGGATGGCGAGTGTGAAGATGTCTAACAACGTGCTTACCATCGAAGGAAGAATTGACAAGGGAAGGTCCAATTTTGGAAGTCTAGTGATGGCAGTGATGAGTGAAAATGACCGAAGTTATGCCGCTGACAAAGACGTTCAAAAAGGAACGTTGATGCATTTCCACTCAAGAATGGGTCTTTTAAATTATGACACCATTATTACACTTGCAAAGGATCCCAAGTACGGGATTAAAATAACGGACTACACGCGTGGAAATTGTGTGACTTGCGCTCAAGGGAAGCAAAGCAAGAATCGACAATCTAAGAAAGACACAGGAGAGCACGCACCGATTGACAGAATCAGTGGCGTAGTGTGCTCAGACCTCAAGGGACCTATTACTCCGCGGGACAGGATGGGTAACAGGTACCTAGTAAATTTCATCGATTATAAGACGAAATACGTGAGAATTTTCCTGGCCAAGACCAAGGACTTAGCTGCAAAGAAGTTTGAGCATTTCTTGGCGTTTTTTGAGAGGAGATTCAACTACAAGATCCACGTTTTACGAACAGACGGTGGTGCAGAATATAAAGTGTTGGACTACTTCTGTAGAAGCACGGGAATCTCGAGACAAGTCAATGAGGCCGGAAATCAAGCTAGCAACGGAAAGGCGGAATGCATGCATCGGACCGTCATTAATATGGCCCGATGAATGTTGTTTGCAAGTGGATTGAATCTCTCGTTTTGGGGAGACGCGGCTGAGTACGCGGCGTATGTTCTGAACAGAACGCCTACCAGTGCTAATGCAAGAAGATTATCACCATTATAATTGTTGACGGGTGAAAAGCCGAATTTAGGCGAAATTGTGACGTTCGGTTCCCCGTGTACGGTGTACAGGTACCCGGGAACGAACGCCCTAGTGCACAGGGCGCAAGTTGGGATTATAATCGGAAAGCGTGAAGAAACTAAAGGGTACAAAATGTACTTGGAGAAGGATAACAAGGTGACAGTAACGCAGCATGTGCGGAACATTGAGACGTTAAACGAGACCCAAAACGAGCAATTAAGAAATTTCTTTCAAGAGGATGTAAATGGAATTTAGAGTGAAGGTAGTGATGGACCGTTAGAAGGAGCTAACGAATCACGAGCGGGTGGAGACGCAGTTGTAAGTACGCAGGAAGGCGGAAGAACTAGCGTGAAGCACACCGAAAAAGTAAAGGGCAAGAAAAAGGCCCGGTGGACGCGTGAACGACACGTTACGCGGAAGTACGCGGCAAAAAAAGCCGCGGAAACAAGAATTGAAGTTGAAGACAAAGAAAATCCAAGACAAGAAGTAAATTTAATAATGGAGAATGACCCGAAGAATTACAAGGAAGCAGTAAGCAGTGCGAATAAGGACAAGTTGTTGGAAGCGATCAAGACGGAAATTGATGCGCTTGAAGATAACCAAGTTTGGGAGGTGATTCGCAGGCCTGAAGATGTAAGGCCGTTGCACACAAAATGGGTTTTCAAGACGAAGACCGATGCAGATGGGAATCTCGAGAGATTTAAAGCGAGATTAGTGGCGTGTGGCAACGAACACAGATATGGAGTGGATTACGAGTTAACTTTTGCGGCTTTTATGAAAATGTATACGGTCAAATTTATTTTAAGTCTCGCAAGGAAGTGGAATGTGCGTGCGTTACATGGAGATATACCGAACGCTTATGTAAAGGCGTTAGAAGACGAACACGAGATTTTCCTGTATGTGCCGAATGGAATGAAGATCAAGCAAGAGAAGCTGGATGAACTTAAAGTCGAAGATGTGAAGAAGTTGGTGTTACGACTACGGAAGACAGTATATGGATTAAAACAGGCGGGCAGACTGTGGAACCGCCTGCTTCATGGAAAGCTAGTACACTACGGATATACACAGAGCAGTACGGATATCTGCTGTATTACAAGAGATGTGATGACGAGATACTGGTGGTCGGCGTGTATGTTGATGATTTACTTGTTACTGGAACCAATGTGACGTGTGTGGAAAAGGTTTTCGAAAATATGAAAGGACTGGAAATCAAGAACCTTGGCAAGGTGTCAAAATTTTTGGGAATGCGAGTGACTTACAATGATAGCGATGGATATTTCTTGGAACAAGAAATGATGATTAAAGATTTACTAGCGACTTATAAACTTGAAGATGCAAACACAGTGAAGGTGCCGATTACAGATGATTACGAAAATGAGATTTTAAAAGAGCAAACGCTATTAAGTACTAGTGGAAAGGACGGGAAGCCGAGTGTGAAGGATTTTCAGTCGCTCACAGGGAGTCTATTGTGGATAGCCCGCTGCACTAGTCCTGATATAGTGTATGTGGTGCACAAGGCGACGAGGAAAGCACATGCACCAAGTGTTCTCGATTGGAACTTAGCGAAGAAAATATTGCGTTTTTTGAAGGGGAGCGCGGATATGAAGCTGCAGATGGAAATCGACACAAAGTACAAGACAAGCAAATGGAACGAACTCACGATTGATGGATATAGTGATGCATATTTTGCAGGTGCGAAAACGGATCGGAAATCGGTTAGTGGCGGAGTCACGATAGTTGATGGCAAGGTTACGCAGTGGATGTGCAAGAGGCAGTCAAGTGTGTCATTTTCGACTATGTAGGAGGAGTTTTACGCAGCGTCGGCAATGGAGTGCGAGTTACTTGGAGTGCGTGAAATGGCGATGGAGATTGGAATGACGGTGAATCTCCCGATGCAGCTACGATGCGACAACCAAGCGGCAATCAAGGTATTGAATGGTGATTGAGTCACGTCCAGGACCAAGCACATAGACGTTCGCGTAAAGTTTATGGTTGCCAAGGGACGCGAAGGTGTTATCAAGGTGTGTTATGAGCCAAGTCAGAGTATGCTTGCAGACGTGTTCACGAAAGGATTGAGTTTTCCAAGGCTAATGTTAATGCAACAAGGGCTGGGCCTGAGGGAGAACACGTGTGAGTGACTTTGGTTCACGTGAAAGTGGAGAAGGAGTGTTAAATTGGCCCGAAATTTGGCCGAGCCGTGCGTCGCGCGTATTCAGGCAGTTACGACTTTCAGTGAAGAGTTTCGGGTACATGTTCTATTTGTGGGGTTTTACTCAAACATGCATATAAATTTTATTAGATTAGGTTTTTACTTAATTCTAATATACTTACTTCAGAATTTCTCCGGCTGTAGCATCGTCGACCAACAAGTACGCCAACCGACTTTAGTACGTTAGTGCCGGAAAGGCACATACATGGACCAGAGGTCAGCGGGAACGTGGAGGCGATTATCTTTTAGTACGATTGATACCTGACTTTAATTGCTTTCGATTATATTACGTTTGGAACATTTCGCGTGGATTTAAGTGGCTACTTATTACGTGGAGTTAGTACAAGTTTCGTTACGCATATTTTCGCACGCATTGGAACCGCATTAGCAAGTGGAAGCAAGTGCAGGCAGTACAAGGCAGTAAACATGAGTGATAATGACATTATAGAGCGCAAAGTCCAACACCCAAACCGCGGCATAGGTAACGCCTTGGTAAACATGTCCGCTTTCATCTCATCAGTTGTAATGGGGTGCCATTACATAATTGATATTCAAGTTAGAATATCACAGTTAAATTTCAGACGCGTTGTCTGAAATTTAAATAAGAGATTATAAGTTATTATAATCTACGAAGAAAAGTCGATTTGGTATAAATACCAAATCATGCAGGTTAAGTAATAGTACAGTTAGTTGAATACTTGATATTATTATATTAGTTAGGTAATTAATATACTACTAGCCGCTAACCACACATTAAATAAACACTCTTAATTTTGCGTTCTAAACAAGTGAATATTTATATATTTACTTTTAGTATAGGATTAGTTGTCATCAACTAATCCTACCCCTCTTGTATTGCGCGCTTCCTCGCACAAATACAGTGTAAGCCTGTAACAGGATCAGTCCTGTTACACCTGGTAGCACTTTGTGATCCGTCCTAACGACCACAGTTCCGTTCCGCTAGTTAAATAGCGGAGCGAAGATTAAGAGCCGCTCAGCATCATGTCGCGAGACATGACGCCTGCCGAGCGAGAGAGAACGCTGGAAGTGGTGACGAAACACTTCCCCCACTTCTCGTCGCGTAGTAAAGACGCGACGGTAGAAATGGTTCGGTCCATGGGGACCGACATCATTACCTTCCTCCAGGGTAAGACCCCGGAGGAAGTGATAGAGGTGGTGAATCGCTTTAGGCGAAACCACCTAGAAAATCCAGCACGGCCCACGCAAGAGGCAGCGCGGACCGCATCTGCACCTGCAACGCATAGCGTTGAAGTGGTAAAGATGCGAGTACCGCCCTTTACCGGTGAAGGGGGTGAGCCCCTTCGTAGATGGTTCGCAGAGGTGGAAGATACCATCTCTGCGCAAAATATTGTTGACGAACGTCAACAGGCGTACTTCGCCACAACATGTATTGGCGGCAGAGCCAGGGCATGGACGATGAGTCGCAGAGCCACTGATGACTCTGCGTTCCTTACTTATAATAAATTTAAAGCTGAGCTAAAGCTCAACTTTGAAGCTCCAGAAATGGAGCTAAGTAGTCGGCAGGGGCTTATGGAACTCCGGCAAGGTAAGCTTGACCTTCAAGCTTACGCTCAGAAGACGCAATATTTGCTGTCAAATATTGTGTATGAGCCGGTTGCCCATGCTATGCAGGTCACTGGATTCATGAAGGGACTCAATGATGGTCCCGTCAAACAGAGTCTCTACCGGCAACCGCCAAAGACTCTAATGGATGCCATTGATATGAGAATCCGTTAAGAGTTCAGCATGCGATCAGCGTCATCGCATGCTGGGTACAGCCGGAGGGCTCAACAGCCCTTCGCTTTTGACATGCCGCAACAGCATGTCAACAAGCAGCAGTCGGGCAGACGAAGTTCACACTTCGTCTCAAGAAACAGCCACCCGCGCCAGAGCATGGGCGGTGGAGGTCCAGAGCTGATGGACCTATCGGTTGCGGTTGCTTCGAACTCGAAGCAACCGAAATTTAAGAAGAACATTCGCTGCAATCGATCGCGAAAGTGTGGCATTTTGCCCATGAGTGTATGGCACCGCGTCCAGTGCCACGCCGTCAGCGGACGGAACCGTCCGCTGCACGGCGACACCAACAGGGAAATCACCCTGTTGGTGCAAAAAACGAGAATCGCCAGTAGGGACGGGGCGCCCTACTGGGAATGTTATCCCACATGCCGACATAGGGCATGTGAGGGTAATAGCCCCAGACGGGACTATGTCCTGTCAAAAGGTGCAGGGTGATGGTAAGCCTCTTATCACCCTGGAGGTTAAGCCGCACGGAAGCGATGTCCCCATGCGAGCTTTGTTTGACACAGGAGCGTCAAACAATTTCGTTAGAACTCAGAGTCTAACGCTGTTGAGCTTCGTGGAGGTAGAAAACCCACGAAGTATGTTGTCAGTCCGGTTAACAACAGGTGCAACCGTGACTATTCTAAAGCGTGTGATTAAAACACGCTTCGAGTTGAATGAACTGTCATTAGAGGATGAATTCATCGTACTCGATTTAGATGACAAGTTCGATGTGATACTTGGAATCCCATGGATGTCCAAGTTTAAACCTTCGATCGACTGTGTTAACCTATCGATCGACTGCGGCGGACCCACAGGATCTGATCACCCTGTGTGTAATCCGGCTGTATCAGAAGATACAACCGCAGCGTCGTACAGTCTGGTGGATAGCGATGGCACCACCAGGTCTGTTCTGACACGATCAGCGGAAGGTACCTCCGCTGGTGAGAGTCCAGAGGGACTACCACACGCAACAGAAGAGTCGTTGTGTGTTGGAGAGAAACATTCCACGGGTGATAAAGACCACCGTGAGAATGAAGTTATATCCACGGTGGGAAACACCCACAGTGAGAATGAAATAGTATCCACAGTGGGAAACACCCACTGTGCGACCGAAGGTTCCAACACGACGAAAGAATTCCGTGTTGATGAGAGTGAACTCACGATCGAGTGCAATCGTGAGCACAACTCCGTGGTGCCAGTGCCCACCACGTTGCGCTAGCCATGCACACGGGTGATAAAGACCACCGTGTCGCAGAACAGGCGGCCGATCAGACGAGCACATCTGATCGCCAAGAAAATTCCATGGTAGGCAGTGGCCACCATGAGGATGAGTATTCGAACACGGTGAATCGTAATCACCGTGTAGCAGTCAGTCAGACGAGTGCGTCTGATTTCATGGACAGTTCCGTCGAGACGATCAACGTCTTGACGCAAACGGAGACCGTATTAGATACCCAGTCTCTGTTGATGGAACACCCTCCGAAAGAAGGTTCGGAAGTGATGGCTCTTCCAGCGCTAAGCTGGAAGAAGTTTATGATAAACTTGCACGATGATCAGATCGAACAGATCTGTATTATCGTTGCAACAGATGATGTAGTGGATATTCGTGAACGAATATCCACATTACAAGTGAAAAACATTGGTAACGAGGTTCCCAATTATCAAACCAGAGTTCAACGCTTTGAAGCGCAGATCTGGGAGTCGCTTAAAGCGAACTCCCCATTTTATGAGGTACTTCGAGAATACTCTGACGTATTCCCAGAAGAAGTACCTAGCAAGCTTCCTAAGGATAAGGGAACTCGTCATGAAATTGACCTCGTACCAGGCACGAAGTATTGTGTCACGCGGCAATGTCCGTTGCCGCGTGATCAAGTAAAAGTGATCGACGAGTTTTTCGAAGCTCGTCATAAAGCAGGCCAAGTGTGGGAGTCTATCTCACCGCACTCTACCCCCATCTTTTGTGTGAAAAAGTCCACAGGTGGGTGTAGAATCGTTCACGCTTACAACAAGCTGAACGCAGCGACGGTACCGGAGCAGACGCCGATACCGCGAAAAGATGTCATCATTGATGGCATGTGAGGGAGCACCATCTTTAGTGCTCTCGATCTAAGAGATGGATTTTATCAAATCCTAATGCGTGAGAAGGATATCCCTCTCACGGCGGTAAGCACCCCAAGCGGCATGCTTTGGAGTGGCTTGTTATGCCGCAGGGGCTTCGAAATGCCCCTGCTACGTTTAACAGATGCGTAACGCATCTATTACGCCCGGTGCGAGAATTCGAACCGAGTTATTTCGATGACGTGTTCATCCATAGTAAGGGTGAACACGATAAAAGCGATGTAGATGTCCATAGGGAACATCTACGTCGAGTGTTGGAGCTTATGCGTAAACATAAGCCCTATGCAAATCTAAAGAAGTGAACCTTTGGTGCACCTGAGATACTCGTTCTTGAATGTTTTGTGGGCAAGAACGGGGTGCGCTCTGATACAGAAAAGATCAGGGTGATCGTTGAATGGCCTACGCCAAACAACGTTAAGGAACTTCGAAAGTTCCTTGGGTTGGAAACATATTTGCACAAGTATTCGTGCAACTATGCTGGGTTAATACGACCTCTTTCTCAATTACTTAAGAAAGATGTCGAATGGCATTGGGATACCCAATGCCAAGATGCTTTTGATGCAGTCAAGCAAAGCTTGACTGAAGCGCCTGTCTTGGTTATAGCCGATAACGAGCGTCCGTTCCAGGTCGTTTGCGACGCGAGCGATTTCGCTATCGGCTGTGCTTTGATGCAGCGTGATCACGATGATCGTGATCGCGTAATCTGCTATCAATCGCGTCAGTTGCGCCCATCCGAGCGCAACTATCCAGTGCATGACAAGGAAATCCTTGCCATGAAGTATGCACTGGCCAAGTTTCGGATCTATCTCTTGGGAGATAGACCGCTTGTGGTTTACACGGACCATGCGTCGCT
Source organism: Peronosclerospora sorghi (assembly GCA_026184515.1). Lineage (NCBI taxonomy): Eukaryota > Oomycota > Peronosporomycetes > Peronosporales > Peronosporaceae > Peronosclerospora > Peronosclerospora sorghi. Next base: position 14,582,317 of record CM047585.1, read on the forward strand.
ACGCACGGCCGTGAATTCACCACACATTTCTCAAAGAATGGCTCGATGGCTGTCATTCTTTGCTGAATACAACTTTACGGTTGAATACAAACCCGGAAAGTTGAACGTGATAGCGGATTCGCTATCACGAAGGCCCGATTACGAGACGAAACCGTCCGTAACCGAAGGTGCCAGTGCAAACGCGATCCGTTGCACTGATTTGTCGTCGTCAATTATACGAAAAGTACGCGAGGCGTACAAAACAGACGAGGAGACACGTCTGTTGATTGATTACGTAAGTAATCAATCAAGTGAGAAACGCGACGAACTCCCAGAGTTCCTCCGCGCTTGCGTGCATCGATATCGACTGCACGATGGCCTGCCGCCTTACAGCACAGACCAAAAAGATGAAAGTCGCATCATCGTTCCAAACGACGATGATCTCAAACATCAAATTATGTTTGAGTATCATGATGCACCGATTTCGGGGCATCAAGGTCGAGAGAAGACATACGCTTCTCTCGCACGTGACTTTTACTGGCGAAACCAGTACAAGTGGGTACGGAAATACGTACGCGCTTGCGAGATTTGCCAGCGCGTTAAGCCTGCGCAGTCTGCAAAGGCTCCGCTGCAATCTATGCCGGTTCCGACAGAGTGTTGGAAGTCCATTTCAATGGACTTCGTATTCGGTCTTCCACCCGACAATAGTCGGAAGACCGGAATAGTGGTCTTTGTAGACCGTTTCAGTAAGATGGTACATCTTACTGCAGTATCAGCGAACGTAACCGCCGCTCAAACAGCGCGGATATTCGTTGATACGGTATTCCGTTTGCACGGAATGCCGGAAGATATCGTCTCGGATCGAGATCTGAGATTTACAGGACGTTTCTGGCAAGAAACGTTCTCATTGTTGGGAACCCAGTTGAAGATGTCAACTGCGGACCATCCGGAAACGGATGGGCAGACGGAACGTGTTAACCGCGTTCTCGGAGACATGTTGTGATCATACACACATGCCTTTGAACAGTGGAGTGACTATCTGCCACTCACTGAATTCGCGATTAACAATTCGGTGCATGCTTCAACTCAGCATACACCGTTCTACGTGAATGCCTTAAGGCATCCACGAACCCCAGCTTTACTTGGCGGTACGCCAAATCTAAGTGGGGGAGGTACCCGCTCAAATTTTAAGCGAGTCAATGCACAAGTTGCGACTGCAACTTGTGAACAAAACGATGGACCTTGTACTGAAAGTACAGTATAAGCGGAAGCAGCTTCAAATGAAACTGAAGCTGCATATGATGAATATGTGTCTGCAGAAATGGTTGCCGACAATGAGGACAACGCACCTACTGCTGATAAATCAGTATATGAATCCGTATTACAGCACCAAGCTGTAATACGCTATATAAAATATGCACTTGCCTCTGCTTTTGATAAGCAGAAGCAAAATGCAGACAAACAAGGAAGGAAGAACAAAAACTCCTTTCTGAAAGGTGAATTGGTATTATTAAGTACTATCAATTTGCCTATACATGCAATAAACAACTTCCCTACACGGAAGTTGCTTCCTAAGTACATTGGACCTTTCAAGGTCCAAGAGATTCGGGGGAATGCCTGTACCTTAGACATTCCCACAACAATGCGGCTCCACCCAACATTCTATGTTGGGCGGCTCAAGCCGTATCATTCGTCTTCGTCTTACGACGAGACGCAGAACCACGGAAGATACCGTGCTTCTCCAAGTCTCCCAAGAGAGACTTGTAATCGGCTTCCAGCCGTTGATGAGCAGAGCGGAGAGTCATTACCTTCGCCTTCGACTGCTCAAGATCAGACTTGTGCCGATCGATCTCTTCCTTACAGCGGGAAACCTCGATGTACAGAAGATCATTCTTCTGCTGAAGGGCAGTGTGCGCCCCGAGGATGTCGCGGACATCTTCGAGAAGAGACCGATATGTCTTCACAGAGTGAGACATATCGCTGCTCAAGGAGGAATAACCCTCCTCGAGCTTGCGGAGCGAAGAACCATGCTCCGCAACAACAACGTCGAGGGAATTCTCAACCTCCACCTCCCCTGATCGATAATCAGGGGAATAAGCGATACATTTTTGAGCTCTTGATCTCGAAGCGCTCGGTGCCTTCGAAGAAGGGGCAGCGTACCGAGTACTTGGTACGCTGGCTGGGATATCCCTAAGAGTTCGACTCTTGGGAGCCGATTGAGGTTCTGAGGGCCGACGACCCAGACCTTTTAACTGAGTTTGAGAAGGAGTCTCAAATTCATAATCCAAAGTAGCATCTAGCATCAACACTAGGTGTTGATGCATTTAGGGCATCGATTAAGCCTTGAATTTCGGCGGGTACGGAGAAACCACCGTACCCCCGCAACTCCTCCCCTGACAGACAAGGAGCGCCCTGCGGACACCGCGGGCAAACGATGAGAGAAGGGACACCACAGTTCAACCCTTCTTTGATGCAATCAAAATGGATGTATTCCATTTTGCCTGTTCGCGAGTGCTTTAAAAAGCGCTCACGCATTACGTGAACTTTGTTCACGTAGTCATCGGGTCTTTTGTTGTAGTTGTCAACAAAAGCGTTCCAACTCTGAGTCAGGGCGTCTTTATCGTCCCTGTTCCTCCTTGACCCTTTACGGCTCGAATAATATCGAACCTTGAAAAATAGGTCAATAAAGTACAGACGTCTATCGTCTTTACTTCGATCGAATCGACGTGACTGGATGTCTTCGCAGTCATCCAGAACGTTGATATCAAACAACGCATATTGGCAGTCCTGCTTACGGTGACCGCCACTGTTGGGGGCAATAGCCCATCCAGGGGTCCAAAACCCCACTTTGTACGGAACATGTGGTTACGTACGATGATACGCTTCAGAAGCGGCAGGCGCCGCTTCTGTTAGAGCTCTTTTAGCAGGCGGAGAACCGCCTGCTTCAACACCACGCGCCGGGGTTAAATCACCCCGACGTGGAGAAGTACTTGGTCCAGGTGGGGATCTGCGTTCCCGCAACCACCTGTGATAATCATTATCGCTGTCATAGCTGAAAGCGACACCAGAGTTATCATCGCTGTTAAGCGATGAGCACCTAGCGAGTTCTACTCGCTAGATCCTTTCTCGGGGACAGCTGTGCCCCGATCACTTTGTTCGGAGTCAGAACTGTCTCCGAACATGGAAGAACCCTTCCTGGCAACACACCATTCGGGTGTTGTCATCGTGCGAGATGTTGCATTAGCAACATCTCCCTGTTTCTTGCCAGATGCCGCCTTAGCAGCATCTGTGGTCGAAGACGGTACGTCTTCCGAACTTTGCGTAGTTGACGCTGCTAATGCAGCGTCACTGTTGTCACTCAACACCTCAGCACCTAGTGCTGAGGCGGAGGAAGAAGCTCCTTCATTGTTTCAGCAGCGCTCTTTAGAGCGCCGCCGCCGTGTGTCTTGACCATCGAGTCGATGGTCAATCAGTTGGTGAATGAGAAATTCCGACCAACAAGTGCCACCTATGATTGGCCAAAATAAGAATTATTGGCCAACCACCTTAAGTGGGGGGTGATGTAATGGGGTGCCATTACATAATTGATATTCAAGTTGGAAATCACAGTTAAATTTCAGACGCGTTGTCTGAAATTTAAATAAGAGATTATAAGTTATTATAATATACGAAGGTAAAGTCGATTCGGTATAAATACCGAATCATGCAGGTTAACTAATAGTACAGTTAGTTGAATACTTGATATTATTATATTAGTTAGGTAATTACTATACTATTAGCCGGTAATCACCCATTAAATAAACACTCTTAATTTTGCGTTCTAAACAACAAGTGAATATTTATATATTTACTTTTAGTATAGGATTAGTTGTCATCAACTAATTCTACGCCTCTTGTATTGCGCGCTTCCTCGCACAAATACAGTGTAAGCCTGTAACAGGATCAGTCCTGTTACATCAGTCCCCTTATAGCGCACTTCAAAAAATGCGTACTTCCATCTGCTTCGATATCAGGAGCTTGATCCTCACGTCAACATGCTTCATCTTACTTGAGTTGCTTTCACCTTCCAGGAACTTTATTGCAGCTTGGTTGTCCGAATATAGAATAATCGGCAGCTTCAAGCTTATTCCAATCTCTGTCAGCATTTCGTACACTCCAAACACCTCGCACTCCACTTGCGACGAAGCATAAAACTCCGCTTCCATTGTCGAAAGTGATACGCACGCCTGGAGTTTGCACATCCAATAGAGAATAATTCCATCCAACGTGACCAATCCTCCGGTCACCTACTTTCTGTCTTCCTTACATCCCGCGTAGTCTGCATCACTGTATGCAACCAGCTGTAATCCATCTTGCACATTGACTTCCTTCGACTGCTCCATCTTTAACTTCATCTTGAATGTCCCCTTCAAGTACCGCAAAATTATTTTTGGATAAAAGCCAGTCTGTCATCCTCGGCGCATGCGTCTGACTGGTCGCCCTGTGTACCGCGTACACTATGTATGGCCTAGTACATCTCGCAATCCACAGGAGGGATCCCACAAGTGACTGGAAATAACTCACTGCAGGCGATCCGTCACTAGGCTGACCGGCAATTCCACTTGATTCTCCATACACACGTCGTCGTGATTTCCTCCAATTGGTGTCTTCACTGGATTGGCATCCTTCAAACCATATTCTTCAATGAGACACTTGGTCATCACTTCTTGGTCGAGGTAATAACCTCCTTCTTCTTGATAAGTCACCCGCATTCCTAAAAACTTGGACACTTCACCCAAATCCTTGATGTCTAACACTTTCATGTCATCAAAAATGTCGTTAACAAATCTTCTTGCGTTCCGGTCACCAATAAATCATCCACGTAAACTCCGACCACGATCATATCTACTCCACGTCGCTTGAAATACAAGCATAAATCCGTGTAACTCTGCGAAAAATTCAACGTAATCAACTTGTCGTGCAATAGTCTGTTCCAGAGTCGCCCTGTCCGCTTAATACCATACAAGGTCTACTTCAACTTCAGCACCAGCTCATTTACTTCTTCCACCTTAAGTTTCTTGAAATCTTGCTTCGTGAACTCCATACCTCTTGGTATATATAAGTAAATGTCATGTTCTTCTTCGAGCGCCTTGACGTATGCATTCAGGATATCTCCATGCTTGGCTTTCACATTCCATCTTCTTTCAAACGCCAAAATGATCTTTACTGTTCCCATATCCATCACAGCCGCGAACGTGAATCCATAATAAGCTCCAAAGCGTTGTTCATTACCGCACGCGACTAGTCGTGCTTTGTAACGTTTCACACTTCCGTTTGCGTCAGTCTTGGTCTTGAACACCCATTTGGTGTGTAACGGCCTGCATCCATTCGGTCTCTTGGTTATATCCCACACTTCGTTCTTTTCTAATGCCATTATCTCCGTCTTAATCGCTTCACTCCTTTTATATTTGTTCTTGCTCTTCATAGCTTCCGAAAAATTACGCGGATCCATTTCCGTGATCATATTCACCACTCCACTGTCATCATCGTCATCATTATCTTCTTGCTTCCGTTATTAGCGTACTCTCTTGTCACGTGCCGCTCTCTTCACCATGTCTTCTTATTCTTGACTCTCTTGGTATCCTTCTTTATGGCTTGTGTCTCTTGAACTTCTTCATCTTGTTCTTCACTTGGTACTGGTGCTCCTTCTAATTCTGCACCCCCTTCTTCCGTAAATAGACGCCGCAACTGCTTGGTTTGAGTGTCGTCCAAATCTCAATGTTCTTGATATGCTGGGTCACCACAACCTTCCGGTCTAGCTTCAAATATACCTTGAACCCTTTAACATCTTCATTTTCCTATTATTATTCCAACCTGCGCTCTGTGAGCCAACGAATTTTTGCCTGGGTTCCGGTACACTGTACACGGAGACCAAAAAGCGACAATTTCTCCAAGCAGTGGCTTCTTCCCGGTTAACATCTCGATTGATGACATCTTACTCGAGTTTGCACTCGTAGGACTTCGATTCAGGATGTACGCCGCATAGTCAACTACATCACCCCAGAAAGCCAAATTTAACCCACACGAGAAAAAGCATACAGCGCGCCATATTCATGATTGTCCTGTGCATCCTTTCAGCTTTCCCGTTACTTTCCTGATTCGCAGCTTCACTGATTTTTGACCAATTCCTGTCTTCTCGCAAAAGTAATCCAGGTTTTTATACTCCAGTCCTCCATCCGTCCGTAGAATATGTACCTTGCACTCAAACCTTCTCTCAAAGAAAGCAATGAAGTGTTCAAACTTCTTCACTGCCATGTACTTGGTCTGTGCCAGGAATACGCGTACGTAATTAGTCTTTTGGTCCACGAAGTTAATCATATACCTATTTCCCAGCCTGTACTTCGGTTCAATCGGACCTTGAAGGTCCGAGCATATTACTTCACCCACCCTGTCTATGGGCGAGTGCTCTACGGTGTCCTTCTTGGACGTCTTCCTTTAGTCTGCTTCCCTTGTGCGCATGTCAATCAATTCATCCTTTTCATGTCCGTGAGTTCAATTCCAAAATCCGGGTCCTTAGCCATATTTTCGATTGCGTCGTAACCCAAATGCCCCATGCGCGCATGGAAGTGCATCAGCGTCCCTCGCTGAACGTCTTTATTTTTTATTTATCTCAACTTCATTCTCTTGCACCGCCGCCATGACGATGTCACCGAAGTTCTTCTTGGGTATGTCGACTCGAAAACAAACTGTGAGAACCTTATTTATCTTCTCGGCTTCGAAAATGCTCTCGCCTGTCGCTTGGTACTTGATCACCTGCTTAATATTCACGTAAGCCAACTAGCAGCCCTTTTCTTCTAAGAGTCCATACGATAAAATGTTACGCGCCAAATTTTCCACGTAATACACATTTTCAATCTTAATCAGTCTTTCAACTCCACCGCACCGCGCGTACACCTGCAATTCGCCCTTCATCACGACCTTCAGCTTCTTACCATCAGCTTGATAACACCCACCATCCACTGGCTCTTTATTCCGTCGAAACCTTGAGTCATTCGTCTGGTGCATGCTTGCACCGCTATTCAAAATCCACTTAGTTCTCGAAACGTTAGTGTAATCTCCGGTAATCGTAAGCGGCATATCCACATTCTTGCCACCTTTCTTCGGGCAATTCCACTTCAAATGTCCCGCATCTCCACATACGTAACATCTTCTTGACTTGTACTTCCTTTCTGCCACGACGTTCACTGTGCCTCGTGCCGCCGTCCTTGATCTGTTACCTTCGTGTTCCACTGCCTGCGCAAACTGGAAGAGCTCTTCAACCTGTCTTAGATAGTACACGCGAGTGTAATCATACCTTGACATCAATACTTGCTTCAGCTCTGGCGCTGCATGATTAATAACATTATCAAGCACCAGATCATCCGCTTCCGCCACTGCTAGCAAATACAAGTAGTGCTCCGGTCAGGATCTTGTATAACATTTCCTCGCAAAAAATAACTTCATCGCTTGTGCCGGCGTCAGCTGCGTATGGAACGTCGTCAACATCTTGTCCATAACATACCACAACGCGGTAGTCTCACTCCACCACGTTTCAACCTGGCTGTTGTAGTAACTCTCCGCCGTACCAGATAGGTAGTGTCCCAAGAGATCGACTTTAACGTCTTCTCTCCATGGGAACCCACACGCTGCCTCAGCGATAGCTATCTGGCGCAAAAATTTCCCCCCCCATGGGTTGAAAACCCGACCCGAGTCCCCGGTACACTTCATTACCGTCGAAGACTCTAATTTGAAGCTTGCACTGCTTCGGTGAGGGCGTCCGCATTACCTGCGCTTGTGCTACCTGACCTGCATATATATTCACCCCTGGGTTTGCGTACCCTTGTCCTGGGATGACCTTCTGCGCACCGATCTGTCCGGCGTCTGCTACGGCACCTCGATCGAAACAATTTGCACCGGCCTTGCTGAGATGCCTAAAGCTCATTGCAGCTGGATTATCTGCCCTGTACACAGCCTTCTCCTCATGGCTTCCTTGGAAGGAAGCCATGCTCATCTTAGTGTCCCCTTTGGGGGTGTGATACACACCACCCCCTTCGGACACTGCTCCACGAGAACTTTACAACTTTCCCAGCCGGTCCTTCAGCTCGCGGATGGCTGCTAAGACTTCATCCGACCCCGCATTATCTTCAACAACAGCGACTTTCTCCTCGCTGTCTTCACGCCCCTTACTTGGGCTCATAACCTGTTGTTGTGTGCTCTTCCCCTTAGCCATCATATAGTCGTTGTGCAAAATGCGTAGTAATCACTTGATCCTAGTATACCCTCCCCTTAGTACGCGCAACCTTTGTATCGAGCACTTATCCACAGTAACCGGAACCTAAATGCGCGCCCCCACTAAAGAAAAACTTGGGCTGTCGTGTGATGCCTCTTGCCCATCTCTACTCCTACTGAATATGCCAAAGTGACCAAGCGCACAGAGGAAACGGGCGCGTGGTTACTGTTAGTTAACCGTAAGAAGAAAATGCAAAAGTGATATATTTAGACTCTATTTTCTAGTCCGTCACAAGAAATGCTATTTGTGTACACCTATTTTCGACTTCTGTGCGTCGATGCTAAAACCTTGGAAAACCACAATAACGCATCTTGCCCTTGGTTTCCAACAACTAGCAATGGGTACGTCTCGTACGAGAAGCGTTTGGCCTGGACCAAAGTGCTTATTGGTTAAAGGAAAAAGGGGGTGAAAAAACTAGTAGCTTCAGAACGTATAGCAAGCAAATGCAATTAGTGTGGATTACGTCAATGTGTAAAACTATGTCCATTTGTCGGATAAAATCTGAAAACTTCAGGGAGGAACCGCGACAATTTGGGGCTTCTTGTCGATGCTAGTAAAAATCGCACCCGCCATGTCAATTTCATCCCCTTCATAGCCATAGAAGGAACTCAGCTGATAGCGAAACGGTGCTTCGTCGAAGCCGGCCTTGCCCTGACGCTGGCCAACAGATATCGTGTTGTTTTTGTTAGTCGTAAGCGCGAGGAAGAAGAGGCGCGTGGATAGTATCTTTTCCGTATGCCTATGCGATTGGTCTAGTTCCAGCTCGTCCGAATGATACTCGACAGACGTGATGTGTTCGCCTTTACCAAGTGTCAACGTCGTAGTCTCGCCACCATCGCCACCGGCGCGGAAGGTGAAAGTACTTGCTGCTCCTGGGTTTTTGGAGACGATGGCGATACCATCGACCCGTTCTGCACCGTTAAGTCTCACCTCGGTCACTATTGTTCCAGGTCCAACATTTTCAGCACCTGAGAAATAGTCGCTATTAGGACCACCAATCCATGGGCCATATCTTACACCCTCTTCCGCCTCGGTGATACTCACTGTAAGAGCAGCAGCAGCGAGCATGGGAGGAAAAATCTTCATCGTATTGAACGTAAGCGAGAGGTGACAAATTTGAGAATGAAGGAACATAGCAGGAGAGTTTGCTTGACTCATTGTTGTAGCTTTTTTTTGCATACTGATTTTTTGTACAACAGCCCGGAGAGCGAGTTCAAAAGTTTAATTTTTATGTGATGCGGCATGGTACACAGCGTTGCGTTTCTTTACTTCACCTTTTGTTCATCGAATCGTACGTGAATAATTCTTACCCAACTGTCCCCTACAATTTACTGGTTACACAAGCTTCGAAACAAAAAATTCAGTGTCCACTCCGCTGCCCATCCACAATGGAAGGGGAAGTACCGATTTCTACCGTATTATCGTCCACATGTTTCGAATACATGTACCTACTATACTTCTTCCCCGGAATCATCGCCTTTTTTTGCAGTAGCGGGGAAAATCTGCGGGGTTTGCAGAATACGTGTGTCGTACTAACATCTGTGTGCATGTAAAAAACGCTATTCTTACCCTCCACCCCCAAAACTTTTTGAAGCATCCCAAAACAAATTGACCAATGAATTTCTCGAAGCATCTCCCAAAACTAAACTCAATTGACCAATCCGCTATTTGAATTGCAAACAGTAAGCCAGTTCCTTAAGAGATTGGAACTACTTCAGACTGACTATTCTCCAATGCGCTCCATAAATGCATGGAAAGAGATGTTCCACGATTAGAAAGCGGCAGTACCTTTCATTTATAGCGCAACCGACTTTGTATATTAAGCTATTTTCCACTCAAAGAAACTGACAAGGTATTGATATACTAACGTCTATGGTGCGTAATCAATACATATATAGTATGATGTACATAGATAGACTATCAATTGGTAATTGCTTTTAATATAAAGAGGTGAGCACATCCGAGGCCCGCTCCTTTTCGTCCACTCGACATGCTAGTAATATCATTGTGTGATCGTTTCGATCTCTCTATCACGCAAATCCACCATGATGTCTTGCCTAAAATTTTGGGAAAATTTCATGCATGCCCTCGCTTTTTGCGGAAATAACATGCATGCCCCTGATTTTATGAAAATAACATCCGTGCCCCTGCCACAGATGAATGTTGCCAACCAAAAGAGAAAAAAGACGCTAGCTGGATCGACGAGTCGCTTTTGCTTGGGCGACGAGTCGTCCTTTTTTAGGGTATAATATCTCCAAATATAGCTATAGACTCGGGTTGAGGTGAGCACAATGGAAATCCCGAATGTATGCCAAGTCCCGTGAAATCCATATGTTCACTGCTACTACCGTCATGTTTCAACACGTGCGATATCGCTGCTAGGATCTGGTGACTAACTTAGTTCCAATGGCTGGTAGATACGGCGCTCTCATTTGGGGTCGCCAAGTAATTTCTGAAAACGGACTAGAAGACAGGTAAGAGATGAAGATGGTTGCGTGTGCGTATCGATCCCTCAGTCTAAGTTGCTTGCTCGTTACATACTTAAACATCAGCAACTATGGTCAACATGCCCAAGGAACGTGGCACTTTCTGCCCTTGCAAAAAGTGCCAGAAACACACGGTGCACAAAATTACCCAGTACAAGGCTGGCAAAGGCTCCAAGTACGCTCAGGGTGCGCGTCGCTACAACGGTAAGCAGAAAGGTTCTGGTGGTCAGACAAAGCCTGTTTTTCACAAAAAGGCCAAAACGACAAGAAGATTACGCTCCGGATGGAATGCAAGGAGTGCAAAGCTAAGAAGCAGTTGCCCATTAGGGCACGAAACACTTCGAGCTTGGTGAAAAGAAGAAGTCGGCGGGCCACCAGTACTAGTTCTGCTGTAGTGGATTTATCGTTGCAGTTTCTTGGCTGGCATGTACGGTCGTGTGAGCACTTTTGGCTAGTTTTGTGCTGTAGTGACAACTGCAAACATGTGCTGACCGGACTTATGACAGTGTCAATTTACTTTGACCAAGGTTTGGATGAGAGGCGCTTCAGTCCAACGAGAACTCGTGGTAGCTGTCGATCTGCTCTACTGGATGAAAGGCATTAAACGAGACCTAGTTGGTAGAGAGCCTCAATCGAAGTCACGGTCATATATTTCTAGTCCTGAAAAAGTGTTCGTTTGCGACGTTATCATTTCGCTGGGATAGCGATGATTTTAAGTATGTTGTTTAATTACAGATCGCAACGGAATGCGCTTATGGGTAACTCGATCTATCGAATATGACGAGAACAACGTTTGGCTGAAATTAGCAGATGAAAATCTCGTATCACAACAAATGAACTACTCGGTTCGATTATCTCATTATCTCAAGAGGTCAGCGTACCACCGTTGTCCTTATGCTCGTAAAAAGACTTAAGTATATATTTATAGAAGTTAGTCACCAGATCCTACCAGCGATATCGCACGTGTTAAAACATGACGGTACGTGAGCCTGTTTCGATTTTAAGTGTACACATACATAAACAACGTCACCTCTTTTTTCTCTTTGGGTTGGCAGCATTAATCTGTGGCAGGGGGCATGGATGTTATTTTCATAAAATCAGGGGCATGCATGTTATTTCCGCAAAAAGCGAGGGCATGCATGAAATTTTCCCTACAATTTTTTACGACGGTTGCTCTAGCTGTTAGCAGTGTTGTCGCTTTAAAAGATGGTCGATCGGTGGGTAGTCGGTGGTCCCCATGGCGGCTTTAAAACGAACGTCAACAAAGTGCAACCTGCCCAAAAGGTGCAGTACGTTTCGATCCGGGCTGGTAAGCGCGTCGATGCTGTTATCGTCGGCGTGAAATTCCCGAATAACCAAGAAACGGAGAGTTCTACCATGGTGGGGAAGGAGGCGAGCGAAAAGATCTCTATTTAGCCGATGACGAGCACGTCACCATGATTGAGTATTACACGGGAAAGACGAATGACGACACGCGCATTTTCTACATCAAACTTTCTACCGACAGGGGTCACTCTATCGAGGGTGGTACCAAGACGGATGATCTCTTCATTGACGGGGCACCTGCTGGCTACCAGCTTTGTGGCTTACAGAGTTTCTCCGATAGTGAGTTGGACATGACATCTGCCATTTGGACAAGCATTGACCCGATTCACGCGCTTCCCACTACCTCAGGTGGTAATTGACAAGATCGGAGGAACTAAGATCAAGACGAGTTTTTGCTTTAGATACAAGATTACACTTGCTTTCAATTATGAGCGTGCTTCATTCTTCAAGTAGAAAAGACAAACACCACCTTCTTTTCGTACAATCGTAATCGTTTCTCGTTGTAGCAAAGCTCGTAGAGGAGAGTATCTCCTTCAACATTTGCGTCAGAGTACGAAGTCCGAGCATTTTCTACCCTACTCAAATTAACACTCTTCTTGCTGGGACCATGAACACGTAGCTAAATAAATGGAGCGCAACGGGCTTATCAAACGCGACCTTCTCGCGCTTGGAAAGGGATGAAAAATCCTTAATCTGTGATCTAACGTTGCCGACTTGAGCTCATGTCGCCAGATAAGAGATTGTGTCGTCATCACGAGTACTTGTTTTAGCGTCTGCACTAAATCTGAGTGTCCATTGTCCTCAATGACTTTAGGAAAGCTGCATCATTGTTGTGTTAGAAGATATCTCCCCAAAGATGGATTCCTTGCCGCCGCTACGCCTCCTCAACGCGGGTGGTTTATGGGCATCGTCAATCGCGACAGCTCAAGATTATGCATACAGTTATCATCTCCCAGCACGATCTCGCGTCGTTTATGTCCAACTGTTGAAAATTGTCGATATTACGGGTGGACCAAAAACTGCGTATACAGTAGAACCTGTCTAAACAAATATGCTCGGGACCGGGTCAAACGTATTATTTTACGGAGGTTATTAAATTGTAGAGATGCGCACGGTGCGCAGCGGAACGCAGCGGAATGCAGCGGAACGCAGCGGAATGCAGCGGAACGCAGTACTGTACTTATGATTAGGGGCTGTGAAATGTAACCCTCAACTAACCACCAACAAACAAAGAACCAACAAAACCGCACAAAACCCGCAACATCCGACCACACCAACCACAGTTTGACAGCAGAACCCAAAGATGCCAAGGGCTGGAGCACAGCACACAACCATGCCGGACAAGGTCCGCATTGCCTTGTGTGAGCACAAGCAGAAGAACCCTTCGCTCACGCAGAAAGAGCTGATTGCTTGGGTGGAGACCAATCACCACCTCAAAATCAGCCAGCAACGGTCTCCAACACGCTCAAACGTTCGGGCGAGATCCTCCAAAAGGCGTCCAACATCAATCTTGAGCAGAAGCGGCAAAAGACCGTAAAGTATCCTGAGATGGAGAAGGCGCTTTTTGAGTGGTTTACGGCTCATGAGGAGCAGGTGAACATGAGCGGCGATCTTCTGAAAGAAAGCACTAGCAAGATCCTTGATCGTCTTTACCCAGGTCACTAGAAATTCGAGTTCTCAAACGGCTGGCTTGAATCATTCAAGACACGTCATGGCATTCGGTCCGTCCGTCGCTTTGGCGAGAGTGGTTCCGTCAACAAACAACTCATCGAGGATGAGCACCCAAAGATACGTGAGGTGCTCGACAAGTATGCACTCAGTGACATCTACAACATGGGTGAGACGGGCCTGTTCTACAGGATGCAGGTTTGTTAAACATTGCCATTCAATTCAATTGTGATAAAAAATTCTCTAAGCATGTCACGTTTCAGTCAGATCACTCGCTTGCAACCAAGCAGCTTGAAGGGCGCAAGCAGCACAAGGAACGGCTGACTCTTGCCGTTTGCTGCAATGCCGATGGTTCAGACAAGCTTCCCCTTTGGATCATTGGAAGGTCAAGGAGCCCACGCTGCTTCAAGAACATCAATCTAAACAATCTCGGTTGCGTGTACCGCAACAATGTAAATCCTTGGATGACGCAAATTATTTTTCTTGAGTGGCTCAAATCGTTTGATCTTCGAATGGCTGACAGAAAAGTTCTTTTGATTCTTGACAATTGCGGTGCACATGTTCCTCTTGACGACATTCCGGCCCGCTTTCAGCTCCGGAACACTACTGTGTTCTACCTGCCACCAAACACCACATCAAAGCTGCAGCCCTGCGATGCTGGGATTATCCGGAACCTCAAGGCCTACTACCGCCGCGCTTTCAACCGCCTTCTCCTGCAGCGTGTGGAGGACAAACTTCTTGATCCTGAGAAGATCGACATTTTTGAGGCAATCAGGATTGCAGTCCCCAAGTGGAAGAACGAGGTGAAGGCAGAGACCATTGCAAACTGTTTCCGCCACTGCCAGATTTGCAGCACGGCACCGGAGGATCAGCAGCCAGTTTTGGCAGAGGAGGAGCTTCTCGACCAGGAGGTTGTGGCCGAGCTGGAGTCACAGATTCACCGCTTCCGCTACGCCAATCCCATGGATGTGCGTAACCTCCTCAACTACAGCGAGGAGGATGTTGTCACCTACGCACCTACCTTGGACGAGGTGACTCAGGATCACTTGGTGCCGGAACCCGTGGAAGAACAGGCCGATGACGATGAAAGCCAAGAGATCACCATTGTTCCGTTATCCGAGGCACAGGCAATGATACGTTCACTGGAAACATTTTGGCTGCAGCAATCTGACGTGAACGAGCTCTTCATGACGGCCCTCCAACGCATGAAGAACAAGGCTGCATCCATAAAGACCAGCCAGATGAAGCAGAAAGGCATACGTGACTTTTTTTAGCGTGTTTGAATAGCGACATATAGGGCCAGGTATAGAGGATATTTTTTTACATAAGTTGTTGGACTGAGAAAATTTAGAAAATATCACATTACGGAGGTTTATTAATTCCAATATGGGGACGAGCTCGGGACCGGCAAGAAATATTTGTTTGCGGAGGTTATTAGTTTGGCCAGTATCAATTTAGACAGGTTCTACTGTACACATTCAATTGATTAAGTCCCTGACTTCGTTATCTTCATCTACTTCCTGCGAACGGTCTTGTGGTGTTATTTTC
Organism: Peronosclerospora sorghi; assembly: GCA_026184515.1. Lineage (NCBI taxonomy): Eukaryota > Oomycota > Peronosporomycetes > Peronosporales > Peronosporaceae > Peronosclerospora > Peronosclerospora sorghi. Next base: position 14,597,632 of record CM047585.1, read on the forward strand.
ACCGTTAACAGAATATTGGTTACGATAACATTAAGAAAAGACGAGTCCAGTATATTTATGGCATTAAACTATATCTACGGCACAGATTTCTTAAGTCTACGCAAGGATGGATAACGAAACATTTCAACACCATCTGGTTGGTAGAAAGAATCGTGGGGTCGATGACAATTAGAAGTTTGAGGTTATGGTGATGATGATATGTCCTATAAGTTGAAGGTCCCAATCGCTGAGTCGTTTCACCTCCACACACGTGCACGGTACTGAGAGCAACCGAATACACCATAATATTGTGGCATGTTGGAAGTTTGGATGAAATGTAAATTCAAGATACTGAAAAGTATTGGCTATAAATGCATATGGGCACATGTGGTGACATTTCAAGTTTAGAATTCTTAGTGTGTTTCACCTTTAGCATTGGTCGTCTAGCATCGGTCGTGCAGCGACCGATACGCGCCTACATACGCCCGTATGTACTATCTGTTAAAAAAGTGTCAGGTCAGATAGTATAACACTGTGCTGATCCTAATATTTCCCACATATGTACATAACTTTCGAGCTCCCTCAAAAAACATCAAAGAATCGTAAAAAAACAAGCAATCAATCGTTGCAATCATTAAATGACACATGGGCATCCACTTGGTGTCATGGTGCCATGTCACCATATTATTTTTTCAGTAAGGACGGCGGGATACTTACGAATAGTGATCATTGTCGATGAAACAAGAGATACAGAGCAGCAGAATTCTAATTCAAAGATGGGAATCTACTCAGGGGCGCTAGATAGAGAAGGAACCTGATTTATAATTTTTAAATTAAAACCAATCCTCGACGGAAGATAATCATTTAGGGAGGATATAAATCTTTGGGTGGGGTGTCACACAGTAATTCTATCGGTGTTTCGTCGAGTAAATAGAACTTAACAGAAATGCAAAATGATCCGTTGGAAAAAGAACGGATATGTGCTTAGGTCACAAAGGAGCACACGATTGAGTCGCGGTATTTAAGAAGGCAGTTCCCATTGGTCGCCTCCGCGCTTCTGGCCCGATGGAGCAGTTGTCTAGCGCTTGTTTTTTTAAATTTTTTTGCCACAAAAACTTGCCCCAAAACTATGCGAGAAAAAAGATAATACTTTACTCTAACACATATCAAATTTTGGAAACGGAACATTGTGTTCCTCTGGTACTTAATTCTTGATTCGCATTTTTTCGATTTGACAGTACAGGTTTATTTCAAGTAAGAAAGCCGTTGAGTCTGTGCTATTTTAGGTTTTAGGAACGAAGAGCTATTCACTCGCGCTCTTTTATTTTGGGGAATTATTGTGCTTGGCTTAACCGAAAGTCCCCGACGTGAAACATTTTATTTTGGTAGCTCGTCGCTCGTACTTGGAATATGCTTGTTACTGAATCAGAAGTAGAAAAGGGCATTCCTGTGAAAAAACTGTTTTTATCAAGCTTGGTGAAGTTTCTCGATCAGCGCAGTTATCTATACTTATTTTGACTATAATATCCCGGTGGTAATTTTCAGCTAGGACTATTCTAGTCCCTTATAAGAAACCTTGTATGATTGACCGGAAAAATAAACGACTACAGATAGTTAGCGAGTGGATCATCATATCGACCACGATCGAGGTGATTACCAGGAAAGTGATGAACACATGTTCAGTCACTGGGCCGAGTCAGCGCCGCCGATGAAGGTGAAGCGAACCACCACGCTAACAGCAACAAGTCGTGATAACGATGCTGTTGGAAGTTCGCGCTTTTTGCGCAGCAGCTCGCGTCGCCATTTTGGCTTTCAAGCGACTTTTACGTGAAAAGGTGATGTATTGTACATAACTTTAGGTTAGGTACAAAACATTGTGTATTTGCATATTATTAGTTTTAGGTGTAAACTTAATTCTAAAAAATCACTTCTGAATTTGTTTATTGACTCTCGTGTGGATTATCACGAGTGGTTGACAAGCGCGCAACTGTGCGCATCTTGTTTGGAATTAATTTACGTGGATACTTAGTACACTGCAGTGGCAGTTGGAGTGGTTGTTACGTATTGGATTCTCGTGTTGCAGGTCTGTTGAATTGAGTTGCTGGTCTTTACGCTTAAGTCGCTAAAGGACAGTGTGGAATTGGATTACGTTTGGAGTTTTATTATTCACTGTTACGCTAATTGTTAGCCCTATTCGAATGTATTGGAACATCACCCAGTAGTGCGTGGTACCTGGAACCTGTGTGACGAAGTACGTACGACCAGATGGACGACGAGCATTATCAACAGGTTATGAGCCCAAATGGGTGCAGTGGCTCGACAAATCGGACAGTCAGACCGGAGGACATGATGCAATTGTACTCGGATTTGATAAATCGCTTTGACGATTTGGACGCGTCGCTTAACAAGGGCGGATCCGCACGAACTACTGTGCCGGTGTCAAAGGGAGATACCAAGATGATCTTGGCCTCCCTGGATTGTAGCTACGAGGAAAAGGACGATGATAACGTCGGAAGCACGGAAAAATGTGTTTCAAAAGTATTAGCAAGGCGGGCAAGGATGTATTCACTAGGGGCGGGGGTGCGAACCCCGGTAACGCCTATGTGCAGCCGCAAAAGGTGTACACGCAACACCAAGTCGCGAATCAGTTTCAGCAGGCGTATGCGGCACCTGTGAATGTCCAACAGGCATACGAAGCGCAGGGAAATTCCCAGCAGGCATAAGCAGCACCCGGAAACGCGCAACAGGCATATGTGACGCCTGGAAATGTGCATGCGCGACCATACCGGATGCCAAGACCACCGACGGCCAAGGAGAAGAAATTACAACTTCGGCCGTTCGATGGGACTGAAGCATGCAAGGGTCTTGGGTCTGGTTTTTGGGGCTGGGGAATCAAATATTTCAGTCAGATATCGATCTCCGAAAAATGTTGTGGTTTCCGATGGACAGAGGACATCAAGGTCGAGTTGCTGGGACATTACCTAGCTGGCCCAGCGGAGGCATACTACGACCGGTTTGCGGAAGCCTGGTGGAGAGAATAGCCAGTATTGTGGCACATCATGAACAAGATGCTTGCCGCTTTCAGCGTGCGCATAACGCACGCGGAGGGGATGAAGCTCCTAGGTGCGCGCAAGGCAATATGAAGGAGTTGGCCGGACCACTTTTTATATCTTACGGCAGTGGCGGATGCAGTTTGGTCCAACTGTGACGCGATGGTGCTGGATAACATCATATACTATGCCATGCCTGAGATGTCGAGTGTTCTCATGTCCCGCTATAATCATTTACGGATGGACCATCTGCGGCAAGCTGAAGAAATTTGCCAGTTTGCGCAGGCTGTTGAGTTCAACAGCCGGCGACAGAACGGTCACGGCTCCTGATCGGTTAACATGATTGTGGAGATGCCTAAAAAGGCTGTGCCGATGAAAAAATCGCGGTTGCTACGGGTGCGGCGAGCGGGGGCATCTCAAAAGATATTGCCCAAAAAAGAAGAAAATTAAGAAAGCGGATTTCGCTTTAATGATCGCCGGAGATAAAGTACCATCCGGTCGAGATACCTGGATTCTCGACAGCGGCGCAAGTGTGCATCTGACGCCAGATCTCACTTTCTTGACGGATGTGAAGACTGTGGATCGAAAGTGCCATCAACTGGATGGAAAGACTTTCATTCTGAATAAAAAGGGCACGATGTTCATTCGTTTTGTGCATGGAAACGTGGAAAACCGCGTAAAAATAAAAGATGTTTTCTACGTAGAAGGAGCTGCTCGAAACATTTTTTCGTATGGTGTTTTCGAAAAGGCGGTTTCGATTACGTGGATGGAGAATGGACGCTTGTCAGGCATGACACGCGCCTGCCGATTACTCGAGTTCGTTCGATAAATAATGTGTTCACCGTGGATGGTGAAGTGGATCGTCTTAAGAAAACATACAAGGAAATGATTATGTAGGTGCAATACCCGATGGAAGACAATTACGTGCCAGAAGAAGATATACAGAGTGGTTCGCTAATGCACTTTCATGTGCGGATGGGCCATCTCACCTATCAAACGATATTAGAGTTAGCACAGGATCCGGAATATGTAATCCGGATCACTGACGAGACGCGCAGGCACTGCGTTACCTTCGCGCAGGGAAAACAAACCCAGAACGATCAAGCAAAAAAAAGACAGCGGCAAAAACGCGCCTATTGATCGGATCGGTGGTGTGATTTGTTCCGACCTCAAAGGTCCAATCACACCAAAGGATCGTTTAGGCAATCGTTACCTGGTAAATTTTATTGACTTCAAGAGTAACTATACCAGAATTTTCTTAACAAAAAGCAAGTACGCCGCGGCCAAGAAGTTTGAACATTTTCTGGCGTTTTTCGAGAGAACTTTCGAGTGCAAAATTCACGTTTTAAGGACTGATGGTGACGCTGAATATCGAAATGTGGATTACTTTTGTCGTAGTACCGGCATCGCTCGGCAGATAAGCGAAGCCGGGAATCAAGCGAGTAACGGCAAGGCCGAGCGCATGCATCGGACCGTGATAAATATGTACCGGTGCATGCTGTTTGGAAGTGGTTTGAACTTATCGTTTTGGGGGGATGCGGCGGAGTATGCAGCCTACGTGCTGAACCGCACCCCAACTAGTGCGAATCCTAAGCGGATGTCTCAGTGGAAGTTTTGACAAGGAATAAGCCGAATTTAGGCGCTATTGTCACGTTTGGTTCGCCGTGTACGGTGTATAGGAAACCCGGGAGGAAGACACTAGCGCACCGCGCGCAGGTAGGGGTGATCATCAGTCTAAGCGAAGAGACCAAGAGCTTGAAGGTATATTTGAAGGCCGAGCGGAAGGTGACCGTCACCCGACACGTTAAAAACGTGGACACGCTCACGGACGTGCAGAACCGACAGCTGAGAATCGGTCAAGGCGAAGAGAGCAACGCGGAAACGCCACCAAGAAACCGGATTCCTGAAAGTGAAGAATGTAAGTCGGAAGCCCCACCAAGTGACCAAGGGTCAGAAGGAGCAGTGGTGGCGCCAAGTGTCGAGAACGTCAGGAGAATGAAGACGACACGAAAGCCGCGTTGGACAAGGGACCGTCACGTTACGCGCCAGTACGCCGAGCGCATGTCTCAGGCGGAAAGCAAGAAAGAAGATGACGATGACGTCGATGAAAATGAAGAAAACATCAATATGGTGATGGAGGGCGACCCGAGAAATTATCGGGATGCGATGGGTCGCCAAGGTGCTGACAAATGGGTCGACGCTATGGACCAAGAAATAAAGGCCTTGGAAGGGAACGATGTGTGGGAAATCGTCAAGAAACTACCGAATTCTAAGCCATTACATTCGAAATGGGTTTTCAAAATCAAGACCGACGCTAACGGATAAGTGGAACAATACAAGGCGAGGTTAGTGGCCTGCGGAAACGAACAGCGTTTCGGGGTCGATTACGAACTAACCTTTGCCGCGGTGATGGAAATGACCACTTTCCGGTTCATTCTGATGCTCTCTCGGAAATGGAGAGTACGAGCGATGCACAGGGATATCCCCAACGCTTTTGTGAAGGCGTTGGAGGACGAACATGAGATATATTTGTTCACCCCTAGCGGAATGAAGGTCAAACCGGAAAAAATCAAGGAATTACAAGTTGAAAATTCAAGTGACGTGGTCTTAAAATTGAAGAAAACGCTTTACGGTTTGAAGCAGGCAGGTAGACAATGGAACCGCCTCCTTCATTGCACGCTACTGAACCAAGGATACGAACAGAGTTTCACAGACGGTTGTCTGTATTTCAAGAAAGTTCGTGGCGAAACTGTGGTGGTAGGAGTTTACGTGGATGACCTATTTGTCACGGCCACGAAACAAGAACATGTGGATTTTTTTTTCGAGGAGTTCAAGGATATGGAAATTAAAAATTTGGGTGAAGTGACGAAATTTTTAGGGATGCGAGTGGAATATCAAGAATATCGCGGTTACTTTCTGGACCAAGAAGTAATGATCAAGGACCTCCTCAAGGTATATGGCATGGAGGAGGCAAACGCGGTGAAGGCACCCATCGGAGACGAATTCGAAGATCATAATTTGAAGGACCAAGACATGTTAACAGGTTGTGGAAAGGATGGATCACCAACAATCAATAATTTCCAGTCTCTTACCGGAAGTTTGTTGTGGATCGCGCATTGTTCAAGGCCAGACATTGCGTATGCAGTGCACAAGGCCACGCACAGGGCTCATGCGCCCTCGAACCTGGATTGGATGACGGCGAAGAGGATCCTACGATCCTCAAGGGGACGACAAGCATGAAGTTACGTTTGGAGACAGAGGAAAATGCGAAGTCGAAAAAGAATGATGAAATTAATATTGAAGGTTATTGCGATGAGGATTTCGCTGGCTTGAAAGAAGACAGGAAGTCTACAAGTGGTGGTGTATTTTTCATGGAAGGGTGCATTGTGCACTGGATATGCAAGCGACAGTCTTGTGTTTCGCTTTCGACAATGGAAGCCGAAATTTACGCAGCATCGGTAGCTCCATGCGAGCTCACAGGTTTCAAGGAAATGTCGAGTGAAGTGGGATTAAAGGTTGCTTTGCCGATGAAGTTGTCTTGCGACAACCAGGCAGCAATTAAGATGTAGGAAGGCGATGGGAAGACGTCCAAGACTAAACACATGGATGTTCGTGTGAAGTTTTTACTCTCGAAGTTTAAAGATGGCGTGATTAAGACAATCTATCGGACTACCGACGAAAATTTAGCTGAAGTTTTCACGAAGCCACTAAATGCTGAGAGGATGAGACGTGCGCAGGAAGGTCTAGGACTAGCAGCAATTGCGATGGAGTAATTGGTTTTCACCGGAAAGTCGAGAAGGAGTGTTGGAAGTGCGCACTTTTTGCGCAGCAGCTCGCGTCGCCATTTTGGCTTTCAAGCGACTTTTAGGTGAAAAGGTGATGTACTGTACATAACTTTAGGTTAGGTACAAAACATTGTGTATTTGCATATTATTAGTTTTAGGTGTAAACTTAATTCTAAAAAATCACTTCTGAATTTGTTTATTGACTCTCGTGTGGATTATCAAGAGTGGTTGACAAGCGCGCAACTGTGCGCATCATGTTTGGAATTAATTTACGTGGATACTTAGTACATTGCAGTGGCAGTTGGAGTGGTTGTTACGTATTGGATTCTCGTGTTGCAGGTCTGTTGAATTGAGTTTCTGGCCTTTACGCTTAAGTCGCTAAAGGACAGTGGAGAATTGGATTACGTTTGGAGTTTGATTATTCACTGTTACGCTAATTGTTAGCCCTATTCGATTGTATTGGAACATCACCCAGTAGTACGTGGTACCTGGAACCTGTGTGACGAAGTACGTACGACCAGATGGACGACGAGCATTATCAACAGATGCATCACATCTGACTGAAACGTCTCTGATATGATAAACCTCATCACGTGATCCCTCCCTGGATTCAACTGGTTGACATCCTAGCACTAGAAGGTAATATTACTCTCGTCTGTTTTATACTCGTTTGCACCTTTCTTTATCACAACTCAGATTATATATATCTCCACAAAAGTAGACTTTCACATGTATGATTAACTTTCTTCGTTATGTGCTTGTTTGATTCGTTTTGCGAGTGGCTGTTGCACTAATTAATTTATCGTAATCTCATGTGTTCCTTTCCGCATTTCCTTGAAGCAAATACTTTCAATTAAATCAGCTGTGTAAGCGATTATAGCGGTATGTAGAGTAATGAATAACTAGGTAGTCGAGCAGCATCTCCGATCCACTCTCGTATCGTGTGGAAGAACTCGTGATCCGACCGGATTCGATGCTCCCTTTCTCGTGGAATACTAACGGCTTTAATACCGTTGTTGTACATTTTATCTCGCCCTGCCCATCAGTTGGAATAGTCGCATAAGATTTTTCTGCCTTTCGATTGAGAAGATAAGAACAGTATCACAGTCCTCTGCTTCGTTCACCGTTCTAACCGGTATATAAACTTCTACTAGGGCACCATCCTCACGCTAAACGCTCCAACACCTCTTTTGACGCCTTCTATTATATCAAAACCGAGCAAACCATACATCTATAGTGAGAGCGAATAGCTATGACTGTTTTATGGGTGATATGGCTGTCGTGAAGGAACTTAAAGTTCAGTGTTTTCACTCAGAAGGCAATAATTATGTCCTTCCTGCTTAAACTTCCCAGGTTCTTAGTACTAACGTCCGAACCAAATGTTACCAAACACGTTACAACACGCTTTCCAACGAGTCTCAGGCTGCTCACAACTCTATTGGCCCCGGATAACAGTTGCCTCTCTCACTTAGATGCTCATTTAAGGACCTTCTTGTATTAAAGTTGGTTTCAGTATAGGAACGGTAAGGAAGGATTGCTGTAAGGTTGCAAACGACTTTTTTGCTAAGGGGGACATTAGAATCTATTAAGTATTACTAAATCCTATATCTAAGTCAGACACTTCTTTTTACCTACTACTTCTTGGTTACTTCAGTGCTGACTCCAATACTTGACAGTTACTTCTATACCGACTGATCCCTATCAATAACTGAGTCACATCAGTTTTATCCATAATTGGAATTAAAATGCCACTTCACCACATGGCGATCAGGGCTTCATAATATCGGTGAGTGGCGTTATGCCTGACCCATGATCATTTCATCGCCTTTTAGGTTTTGTCGATTACCAATGTTTACGGCGATATTTCAAAGTGCTTCCCATTTATCCATTAAAACCCGTCGAAACTAAGATCAAGGGCATGGTAGATTTCCTGGATAACACCCAAATTAGACGAGATACCACCAGGAGCATTCAGGAATCCAGCACTTCTCTTCGACAACTTCTATCTCATCTCGCTGGATTGCATTGTGCAACTTGTCCGTATAAACACATGACCGTATCGTTCTTTGTCAGCTCTCAATTATGTCGATTGTTATCTACTTTGGATTCGGTGCTGTTTTGAGTATTCATACCACCATGACTGGTCTAGCCGAAACGTATCAATCTGATCTGGATGTAATCTTGATCGGTATCGATTCCATGGCCGCCTTGAGTCCTCCGCTTTTGGTCCAGTAGAGAGTTAAGAACGTCTGTTCCAGTTCACGATCCTTCTTCAATCTCAGTAACAGATCCCTACTATCTAAACTAAGAAGGAAGTTCTTGACATGTTGGCGAGTATCTTCGCAGTGTTGGAAATCATTAATCGACAGATAAACCCTTTCGTCCAGCTACATTTAATCGAGTAAATACAGGATCTGCATTTGTCCGGCGTTTACTCCATGTGGTAATACGGGCTAGCGACAGCCACTCAAAGGCTACTCCACATTCATAACATAATTTGGGAACATAAGATCAGAATTGTCGCCTCAGGTTTAATTGAAATTGTGAGTCTACCTTTTATTATATCACCAAACACGAAACATCACTCCTTTCTGTGTCGGATCTCTAAGGAGATCAAACAGCTCAAAAATGTGCCAATGCGATATGGAATTTGAACGGACTGCAGTTAACATGCTCAGAAAGTTGCTAAAGGCGATCGAGAATGCGATCGGGGCGCCCCGTCGACCAGCGATCAGAGTATGGAGAATCCAGCCAACAGTTCATCCAGACGATCGAGACTTGAGGAGACCAGGTAGAGCGAATTTGCCCTATACGTAGACGCATGACTTTGACTAAGGGGCAATAAACCGAGAACGAATGTTGGCCACATCTAAGCTTAATGATTTACTGGGAACGATATGGCGATCCGGTAAGACCGTGGTTGGTCTGGACGAAGTTTGTGCTAGGTTACCGGTTTTGGTTCAATGAAATGTAGGATTTTGCCAGGAGCACCGCCAAGAAACATCGCAGCCAAAAACGGGCACTCTTACCGTTGGAATATGCATTTAAGCCACAGCGAATCCATTAATTAAAACTGTTATTTAAAACTCTATACGTTAGTCCAAAGAGCAAAATGTGGTCGGAAAAGCATGGGCCTAATATCAAGACTAGAGGCGAATTTTATCTGCTCCAGACGCATACACTATCGATTTACTTCTTCATTTAATCAGAGCGCGCAAAAAACGGGGACTCGGGTTTGAGACATCCGATATTTGTGGCCAGTTTGATTCGTTATCTTGCCAACCACCTGACTATATTCAGCGATTTGACTATATACATGTCTAACAAACCTGAATGAGATGGTATAAAGCTGAATATGACGCTTGTTTACTGCGTCATAATTACAACTTTATTCCATCTCATTATATGGAATTTGTGGTGAAGAACTTTCAAGAAATTTCCAAACAGTCAAGAAGCTACCATGAAAGGAAAATCTTCCCGAGTAATGTAATTGGATGAAACGAATATGATTCGTGGAAATGATACTATGTATGCTTGCATATCGTACTATTGGGGACGTCTGAGACGATAAAGCCTCAAGGAGTGCTAAATAAACATGGTAATTGTGGAATGAAGCGTATATGTTGTTGGAAGTGCGTGTACCCATTTTGTGTTTTTGCGCCCTTACAAGTTGGTGAAAGCCCATTGGCTGATAAGGGAGTATATATTTTAGTTATACATTGACGGTTACTTTTAAGTTGCATATTAGTAGGACTGAACACTTAAGTAACTTTACATAATACACTTTTCAATCTTATCTTTTATCACAACTTAGCCGAACTTGCACGGCGTGTCGATCGTCGCATGCTCGCCATCGTCTGCCTTAGATCCTACCTGGTCAAAAGTGTTCATACCATGTAGTATAAGACTTGGCATAGTGAAAACAGACAACAAGTTTATTTTTCTACATATGTAAGCATGGAAAGCTGATCAATTTACAAATCCAGAGGTGGTTCAGAAAGGTAGCTTAAGGGAGAACAACCGAGGAAAAAAAGCATTTAAATAGCTGAAGAAAAAAGAAGATGTCAAGAACGTGGTAATGTAATTATCAATTCAGACTTATGGATGGAGTAAAGTAGCCTGAAAGAGACGTTTTTAGTTTCATTTAAGACGGTCAGGCTACAATGCTAATATATAAAATTGGTCAATGATCTGATAGGATTTTAAGATTTATAGCTTTCAGATAGATGACATGACTACGTATGGCGAACATTGGGTTCACCTGAGTTAGAGATAAATAAATCAGTATCCGGTTTTCTTTCAAGCTCATACGGCGGACCGAGCCTTAGCGCAATGTTTTTCTCTGGCATAGATTTACAAGGTACCCTCTAGAAGTAAAGTATTGAAGTTTTCCCGACGGCAATAAGTACGAAAGCGTATACTCACTCAGCTAGCGCCAGGTTTGGAACATTGTTATACTATTTCGGATGAAGACGAAGTTTCGACGGGCGTGTAATGTTTGTGTGTTTCGCGTCGGTTACAGTAGATTGGAGTAATCCCTCTAGAGGAGATGATCTGACCTATCGATATTTCTCGGTCTGCGTCATTGATATACTTTATTCAAATATAACCGCTGCGCTCTCGTGTAACCTCGCCTGATCTAGTTCTGATTGTAGTCCGCATTGTTTGATCCCACTTCCACTGCGTTATCAGCCATTTTCGTGGCAGCAATGCGTGCCTCTCCGGTGGGTTGTAAAGTCATGCGGTTGATTCGTATGGAAGAATATGTCGCGCAGCCTGCTTTCGATGATACTGATGAACATGATGAGGATCCTGAATGTTTACCGGCCACCTTTGGACAGTTTCAGCATGCTAGTGGTCTGACAGAGTAGACGGTATACCCCAGTGATGAAAAAAACAAGAGATAGAGCAGATCACGAGGATACGGAAGAGGCGACATCTGCTGAACGGGCAAGGAAAAAAACTTTCCAATGCTGCCGATGGAGCCGTATGCGATAAAGACAAAGTCTATCATTCAACGCTATGGGTAGCCCCGGAATCTATCTGAATTGATTAAGGGGCTGTTCTTAGCGAAGATTATCCATCCTTTTTCTCGTCTGGGGGGTAATCAATAGTTATCATTAACAAGAAATGAATATGGCGTGGACATTACTGTGGTGGAGTCAAGTTCGGAATCGAATACAATTGTATCGACAACCTGACCACCACCATCGTGCCCAGCCTTCGAACTTACGGGGGGGTACCCCGCGGACATCCACTCGAAATATGGTCCGCTCGTCCGCTGCTGGCAGACGACCGGTCATCATCCAAAGACACTTGGTCCGATTCACTTAAGTTCATCTCACCTTGTGTACCCGATGGAATGAGCTAGTTGCGCACTCGGTGGATCGGGATCGCAGATCGATCTGATTCGGTCTTGAATATGAAACCGTGCTGGCTAGGTGTACCTAGGGCGGAACTCTTCACCCCAGGTACGTACAGACCAGAGACACTTCCAAAAGATAAATTCCAATAGGTCGATCGTCCGAACGATCTAGACCTGACCAATACGAAATAATAGAGGGTAGACCAATCAACCGGTCTAGACCCTGACCAATATGAGAGAAGACCAAAACCGGTCTAAACTCCAACCAATGTTACAATGAGCCAATATGTCCACGTGAAGACCCAATATGCCCGTGAAACTCCACAAACGATATCTCCACGTAAAGACCAATCCAGTTAATAGCACGTTCCAAACGTACTTGACTTAAACTTGAGGAAGTCGACCAATGCGTGATCCAGTCGAGGGACTTCCGGCTGGCCAAATGCGCGTGTGGCGCGTCCAGATCGGGTATAATGAGCTAGAGGGGATTATTTGACCCTCTGCTCCCAAACACTCCGCGGCGGGCGGAGGCGACTGATGCACATAGCAAAGGTTTAAGCGACCTCATGTTGAGGTGTTAGCCCGAAGGCAAAACCAAAAGATTCCAAACGACTTTTTCTCTTTTAGGCGAATTCACAACTCAAACCAATACTACCTCCCTACGGTCCCAATATGTACCCACATGAAAATATGTAAAATACCCCATGTCAGGTGACTCACCAAAACTTGCGTTCTTGACACTCCTTGAATCTGATAGGCTAAAAAGCCCCCCTTGTTTAGACCAATCCGAAATTCGACCAGCTGCCTGGACCAAAAGTGACCAAATTTGTGGTACGCTTCACCACATTACGTTGTGCATCGGCTAAATGGTTGGTATAGGTTTACCAAGCTGACGATTTATCAAATGCCTCTTGTTATAAACCTTCTGGAGGAACTCTATAAGATTTTGTTGTGTTGTTCGTCGGACATGGATACTGGCTTTTGGGTTGTGTCTTGGGGTGAAGTAGAATTCTTTCTTGCGGCGTGTAGATGATGACCGGCGGGTGTTATCCATGTGGGACTATTTTTTTCTTCGTTGGTTTTGTTTTCATGGTGTTGGTCGGGTCGCTGGTTAAATTACAGCCACGGTATAATCTTAACGTCAAGACCCAAGTACTGGCAAGACGTTGTGTTTTAAAGCTGGTGAGTTCCTTGCGTGCATGCCCGAGAGAGTTTCACGTGTCCATCAAGGAAGGCATTGATGGCCAACTTCTTCTCTACTTGTTAGAGTGATCCTTGCTCAAAGCACTGGCGCGACGTTGTATGCCGTTTCCATGATTGCGTCTTACTAGATGTGGCGCAAAGCCAAAGGGTCAAGCCCTTGGCCCATGCCACGGGCTCTCCACGGCTTTCCACTCAAGTGTGCTTCGGTGTATTATGGCTTAGAAGACCCGGATGAAGCGCTCATCCTCGCCCATACGATATCCCCGATTGGTTTCAAGCTGTTAAGTATTGAAATTGTGGGTGAATATTTTCGACCAATAAGATGCGACCCTGGACGGCCATCTCGAGACCAATCGGATTATGGAGGGTCTCAGAAGTAGCTGTCAAGTATTGGAGTCAGCGCTGAAGTATCCAAGAAGTAGTGGGTAAAAGAAGTGTTTGACTTTGATGTAGGAATTAGTAATACGTAATAGATTCGAATTTTCCTTGAACCCCAACAGTCTCTTGAAACCTTCCAGCAATTCTTCTTCATCGTTCCTATACTAAAAACAGGTATAAAACAAGAGGGTATTTAAGGGAGAATCTAGGCAGGAGAACCACTAGTTATCTAGGTCCAGATAGAGTTGGGGCAGCCTGAGAATCTCGGGAAGTGTGTCCTTAACGTGTTTGGTAAACTTTGTGGCTCGAACGTCAGTATTAAGAACCTGGTAAATTAAGCAAGAAGGGTAGATTTAGGGTCGCTCTACCATCACACCCCTATCCCTAACGGGCACACCCCACGTGACTTTCGAACAATAGAAATTCGAGAAACTGGTAAAAAAACATTTTGTCCTTTTGTACACTTGCGCGAATAAATCTCAGGTACGAAAGGCCCAAGCCACGTGTATTAATAAATATCTGGCCATACTTCAGGTTGCATTGTCGACGTATTGGCGATAAGTCAATATCTTACGGATGCTTTTTGTAACGCTGAAATATGTGGCCTACCCGCGCTGAAAAAAGCACGCGTGTTGTCGGTAGGTAAGCTGTATTTCAGCACACGTGGCAAGGTGTCATTGCAACAATAATTGAATTTCTCTGTTAGGTCTGGTGAAGGAGACATATGTGGTGTCATTTAATCATTCATTCGCTTGGTTCAGGTCGGTCTTGACTACCGTTCGCTTATTGTCGATATATACTAAGGGTAACTGACGAAATTCGTTAGCCTAATGAACCGATCAAGCATCTCTACGTGATGTCATTGAGAACGTCATTCAAGAAAGCATGGACAGCATCGTTACTTGCATATCATTCATCCTTTTCGTTCGGGTCAGTTCTGACTTATTGTCGACGTGGACCAAGGCGTAACTGGCAATATTCGTTAGCTTCCAGTTGTGGAGTTCAGCACCAACACTTCAAATTGACTCACAATAAGGAATAAGTTTTTACCGAAACGTCGACTTCATATTCAAGATGGATTCCAGGACGTTCAGAAAATATCACACGATCGATGTTGATGTCGTGAGGCAGAAGACGCTAAGTATCAAGGTGCAGTTGGCCAGCGAAGCGTGGTGTTGCCAAATCTTCAGCGCAAGCGCAAGCGTATTTGCTTGCAATGGAGCCGAAGAGCTATCCCGTTACCCTCGTCTCCCATAGGCTTCAATGGGTACACATTTCCGGTCAGTATCGACAATTTGACCTCAACATCAATTTAGTTGTCAATATACTTCGAAAAGAACAAAAACAGTAAATATTTACCTCCAGAGCGTGCGGCGTAGGGAGACCCAACTTTACTAGGTACGAGAAGGTCCTTTCGTACCTGAGATTTAATCGCGCAAGTCTACAAAAAACAAGATGTTTTTACCAGTTTCTCGAATTTCTATTGGTCGAAAGTCACGTGGGGTGTGCCCGTAAGGCGGAGGGTGTGCCGGTAGGGCGACCCTACATTTATTGCCTTCTTGTGTTGTAATTTGAGTGGAAACACTAAAATTTTAAGTCCCTTCACGACAGTCTATGACTGATCGGACTCCGGAAAATTCCGACGTTCGTCACCCCGTTTGGGCTGTTTACCTGGAAAAAGATGACCTTTCATCTCACAAATACTCTCCAATTTATCAAATGCTAATCAACAACAACTATTACGGACACTTCAAGATTACTATCGTCCTACGAAGTATCGGATACGGTCCCCTCGAGGATCGCAGGGAGCGACTCCCCGGGTATGGTCGCCAGCGGCTGTTTTTCTCCTGTTCAGCGATTTCCTGTATTCCTTACACGAGTTAAGTACTCCAAGATGTTGCCAAAATAATGATATCATCAATGTAATACCTCCCCCTCGTCAATACAGAAAACTTCTGATCTTGATCGGGCTCAACTTAGGTAGATATCATGTATCCGGGTGGGGTTTCGGTCATCCTTAGATAGGCCGCTATGTTTGTTAGTTTTGAGAAATTCCTGACCAACAAGTGCCACCTCCGATTGGCCAATATAAAATGAAGTGTTACTCTAAGTAAACTCCATATATGTAAAATGATATGAATTATGTTATAATTTATTTCATATTCTATATATAGAGGTACTGGCCAATCACCTTAAGTCGTAAGTGATGTAATGTGACAAGAACCCCTGATCTAAGTTGAAACGTCATTGTTCTAAGTTGAACACTTAGGTGTTTCAAGGGAAATTTGGATTATAATTTTCTTTGGATTCGATATACCTGTTAAATTTAAACCATTCATAATATATACTCTTTAATTTCCATCAATTACACAAGTCTTAATTGAGTAGGACCAACGATAAATTTTAAGGTATTTAACAATACTTAGTATAAGGTTTAGTATTGAAATAAATTTACATTTATTTCTTACCTCCTGCGGGCTTCCGAAACGTAATACAGGGTAAGTCACCAACAGTAGATCTTTAGCATTTGGGGTCCGTCCTAACGACCACCCGTTGATGTGTGGCAAAGCGTAAGGCGACAAATCTTTTAACATGCAAGTTCAGCGCGTTGGTGCACATAATCATCTAAGCCCTTGCATGAAGACTATATAACCGAGGATGATTCATGCCGATCTAATTTTCTGCGAGATGAGTCCGTCCCTCTGAGTTATTGCTTAACTTAGAGCTTATCCTAATTTTGAATGATTGTATTAAAAATATCAGCACCTTGTGTCGGTGGCGTTAAATAGGGAAGCACCCTGGTAGATTAGCAAGTTTCCATGTTGACTCGCATCATCTTGATCTAGCGCGGGATGGTGATCTAACAATTGATTTCCCCTGTTGAAGCGAACGCTGTTCGATTTTTGATCCTTCTGAAGCATGATCTTAAGGGGTTCTTTTTCTTGGTCAGTGAAAAAAATCGTCTTATTACTTGTCGTTTGTCTGCTGTCATATGAACCACTATAACTATCTTGAAATAAAATAATACTCCCTGTATCGACTGATTAGCTCGATTGAGAATATTTTTTAAGTCCACTTTCAGATCTCTTGGAATAAATAGGCTGTAAATTTGGCTTCACAAACGAATTACACACCCCTTCAATTCCTGTATAGTTACTCTTTTCTCCTCCTTCTGATTGAGTCAACCGCAAGTGTGCTGAGAGATATTATCTTAACCATAATGTTGAGTAAAGATATCCCCAGAAACGTAACTCGATCGGGTGAAGATTCCCTCCGCTTTTTCCTTTTGCAATTTCTATGATACATTCATTCCTCCACTGTCAGAGGGAGTTATATAGCTGTTTCAACTGAATTATTTCTTTGGATATGACATTGGATTTATACACCGAGCAATCTCATTGTTCCGTTCCGTCGTTACCATATGAAAGAAAAAAATTAGGAACGTTGCAGCTAACCATACAAGGCTGCTTATTGCAGCTAACCCTACAAGGCTGCTTACCCATTTTCTAATTCAATAAACGCGTCTATCTCCCACGCTGGGCTGCAAATTCATGTTAGCAGCTTTTTTAATGTTGCTTGAATCCGCTGCCGACATTCCAGTCCATTCTTGGTTTACTCTCTCCGACGTACATTTTTGGTGATAGTATTCAATTGTTCGTCAAAGTTTAAGTTGCCCGTGCACTTTTATTCCGCACCATCAGCGGTTCATTGATCGACGTTGAGTATTTAACTAGAGATTGCTCGAACGCCATGACCATGTAGTACTCAAACTGTTGCTGCACCACATATGGATTACTCGCTGGGATAAGTCTTCCTGTACCTTTGAGGCCCATTGATAAAGTGGCGGCGCTTGTGCCCCTTTGCACTTATTAATTAGACTAAGCACGATGCCTTTGAATGACCAGTTGGTGTTATAGCTCGCTCTTGGAATGCGACGTGATCACTTGTCTCCCCGATCAGCTTTTGGGTATGAACTCAATAATATCGCTTGTCTTCTACAAACAAGGGGATTTTTGCTTCTTTGAGTTTTGGGTACCGGGTCTTGTGAACTTCTACGGCGTCATGCGCGACTACAAATTATTCCAATGTTTTCACGAATCTCTTCGGCTCTCGTTTTGCTTTTGTGATAGCGTATACCACCGCCGAGAACATTTCTTAGAGCGTGTGATATTTTCGCTTTAGCCGTTGTCTTTTGAGTGAATATGATTCAGATTTTTGCGTATTAAGTCCTTAGCCCTCGCTTTTGTTTTTTTAGGGTGCTAAGGGTTCTGTACAAAATCCTCTGGTGTTACTGCTCTTAACTTGTACTTTGGAACTATGTACTGAACATCTATGCTGCACTCGTCACTCTCAATAGGGGGTTTCAAAGTTAGGTGATTTCGGCTAATTTTTGTAAATGAAATGGTCGACCATTTGGTCGATTTTTCGTCCATTTTGGAAATCGACTAGCCCCGAGCTAGTCCGTTTCGGAAATCAACTAGCCCCGAGCTAGTCGATTTCATTTTGGCAAAATGGACAATTTTCTTTCTCGAAATCGCCGGCCTCTACCCTAACCCCATACACACGCATCAACTACATCTTTTGGCACATACAGTACGGAAGATAATTAGTTCGACTCGTAAAACATAACCAACCATCTATTCCCGAAACCAATCTGCGTGTGCGCGCTATGCCTAAGCTATCAGTGAGGCGCAGGAACCTGCGCTCGCTGAACCATGCAATAGCGGCAGCCTTGACCTTGGGAAACCTGGACCTGGCGCGCTTGGTTGTTCAAGTTCTTGTAGACATAGAGAATAGACGCTACTTGACGCAACGATTACCGCGAGAACACGCGTCGCTTGGGCACGGTGTACCTAAGTTTCTCACCTCTCCGAAAACGAGCTCAGGCAGGTACGAACATGCTGTTCTGCTTTTGCTCCCCCACATCTGCCGAATCTTTGACACACCTTTCGGAAGGTCATACGGACTGATAGGCAGACCTTCCTCCGTCTCGTAGAAGAAACTCAGAACTGTGCAGTCTTCCAGAAACAGTCACTGAACGCTCAAGCTCCCGTTGCCTTGCAGCTCATGGTCGCACTTGCGCGTCTGGGTCATAATGGAAACGGCGGAGCAGTAGGCCAAGCTCAAAGACAGTTTCGCATTGGTTCCGGTACAGTCTGTCTGTATACCGAACGTGTTCTCACAGTGCTTATCACCCTCAGCGCACGATGGCTATCCTGGCCCAACGCAGAACGACGACGTGAAATTTACGAAGTCATGGCAGAGGAAGGATTCCCAGACTGCATCGGTATCGTTGATGGCACGACCATCAAACTTGACAAGAAACCGGGGAAACATGGAGAGCTGTATTGGGATCGCATGAAGAATTACTCCGTTGCAGTGCCGCTAGTTTGTGATTGTGACCGGCGATTCAGATTTTTCCACATGGGAAATCCCGGTCGCTGCCATGACAGCAGTGTATACAAGTCTACAGGCCTCCATCGACGGACGCGAGATTTTTTTTTCTCCCGGGCAGTACCATCTGGCCGACTCCGCATACGCGTCCTCCGACACGGTTGTGCCCACATACAAATCTCCGACAGCAGCCATTCCCGACAATCGGGATTCTAACTACTGTTTGTCCAAATCGCGGGTCCGAATTGAGCATGCCATCGGGGTGATGAAGATGCGGTGGCATTCGTGCATCGAGATGCGCAGCCGTCTCAACTGCGCAAACGACATGTGCCGCCTGATTAGGTGGGTACTGGCTTGCGTTATTCTCCATAACGCCCTCGCCCACTTGGGAGATCGGTGGGCGGATTTTTGAGAATTCGAGGAAGTGGAACCAGACCGTATAGACGAAGGCGCGAGAGATGAAGTAATCGAAAACCGCGCCGAAGCAAAAAATTCCCGAACCAGAGTACAGACGACAACTCTTGCTCTTGGCTGTGAAGCTGGCGTTCTGCCGATATCGTGAAAAATCAGTCTTCCACATATCAAATGTAAATTTTAAGTCGGAGGATCAGACCTTCGACCCCCATACCAACGCCACATACTTTCTTCTAATTTTTCCCCACAGAACAGACACTCGAGATTGGCACCACCACGATCCTTTTTCAGGTAAGCATCACGGAACGTCAGTCACTCCCGCGAGAATTGCTGCATGTCATCAAAGCCACTCGAACCACCGTCACTGACAGAGGCCAGTTTAGGCTCAATCTTCTCAGCATAATGCACTTGAATAAAATGATCGATCGGTTTTCCATCTTCATCCACTAGTTCTCGTTGGTATCGATCGCTTGCATAAAATGCATTAAATTTTTGAAGGCACATGAGCGCTAGTAATCGCTATCGGGTAGATCTCGTTTGGTGCACGGCAGAAGTCGCAATTCTTACACAGCACACCCTCACGGCTGATGGACTGATGACTTCCATTGTGGCGCACTATCTGCACCGCCTCGAAGTAGAGATAACTCTTCAAAAGTTCATTTTGTTCATCGGGTGTACACTGTTGATCCAGATCGTCTTCAACCATTTTTTCTTGTTCGAACCAAGCAATAATCCATTTTCTCTCAGTAGCCATGTTATCTGTCGTATTATTGCCATCTTCATTGGAGACAGAAGCACTTGTGTCATGCATTTCTATCACAATACTTTGAAGCACCGGATCTTCATGAAGCAAGGCTTGCGTTTCTGCTTCTTTACCATCCGCTACCTTGCCTTGGGCGTGCAACAAAGAATCCTCGAAATCTTCAATGCTACAGTACTTTTGCAACTCAAAAGACATGAACTTTCTCTCCGTCGTCTTTTCATCCACAATACGCTTAGCCACACCTTCTTTACGAATTTATAAGTCGTATACTTTCTTTTCCATGGTTCCAATCGTCACAAAACGGTATAAAAAGACAGGTTTGGTCTGGCCAAAACGATACGATCTGCACATAGATTGTGAGTCGTTGCATGGGTTCCAGCACACATCAAAAATGATAATTCGGTTGCCAGTACAAATATTGATTCCTTCTCCACCTGCTTTTGTCGAAATCATTATTACGTCGACATCCTCTACGAGGTCGTTGAACTGAGCGATATGACGAAATCGATCTTGCTGTGATGTACTTCCGTCAAGACGCAAGTAGTTAATGCGTTTGGCACGACGTCGCTGATACTTGTTATGCTTCGAGATTGCAACTTCGACAATATCAAGAGTAGGAATGCTCTTCGAAAATATGATCACACGGTCACTGACACCTTGGCACGCCTGCAATAGTTCCATAAGAATTATCATCTTGCCACTCGATTCAAGTCGGTTCGGGACATACTTTTCCATAAACTATTGGGCAAATTTTAATCGATGACTGCCTTTGCTTGGTGTTGGTTCTGGCTCAGTCTGCTCATTCAACAATTCAACCTTGCCTGCATTGCTATTCGTAACGTGCGATGTAACTCTGGAACTTAAAGCGCTTTGTCTGAAGACGTATTTCTCCGGCTCCAAATCGTCGCTACTATCTTCATCCGCAAAAGTGTCGGTGACACCATTGCGCTTGGAAATTTTGATTCTGTGTTCTTCATTTTATAGTTGTTTATACGTTTCATAGACCACATTCGGGTGGTTTTAGATAGCCAATGCAATATGGTAGCAACCGAAAACATCCACCTGATTCGTCTCACCGCGAGTTGGAACGCCGTGTTGAAAAAATGACCGGTATGATTGTGCTTGTGCATCAGTAAGATTGCACATGATCACATACTCTTTTTTCGGGGGTACTTGTGTAAACAGGTATTGTTGGTCTCGCCGAAGCACGAAAGACTTCAACTCTCGCGTCAAGAAGAACGATCGATGTCGATCCAGCCGTAAATCAGCTTCGGAGCTATCAATGCACTGCCCATTCGTGATTGGAGCAACGTATCGATTTTTAAACTCCTCCAACAAACCAAGATAGTTTGGTCGGGCAAAGTTTACCATGGTCCAGTATTCTTCCAGGTGATTTTGGAGGGGCTAACCCGTCAAATAAATGCGGCGTTTGGTTTTGACATGAGCGAGTGCCTTCACCATTTTGGACTTATGATTAAGAACACGGTGTCCTTCATCGAGCACGATCAAATCTAGTCCAGGGTCACTTAAGCATGAGTACATTAGTTTGATCGAGTGCGCATGCTTCTTGTCACTCACTCCAATCTTTTCTCGGCCAGTAGAATGCAGCACCAATAGTCGGTAGAGCTCGTAGGCCATGACTAAAATGCCGCCGCGTTTTTGCCATTTCTTGACTACAGACACGTGATCCGTCATTTTCTTTTCTCGACTGGATTCTAATGTGAAAAGCCCAAGACGTCGTGTCTCCTTTTTGCCAAGCCACTTGACGACTTCTGCTTCCCAATTCGTGGGAGCAAGAATTAGCACATGTTGATAGCGAGGCGTCAAATCACCATCTTCATCCTTTACTTTCTTGGATAAGAACGCTTGTACGGTCGTGTCGTTATAACCTGCAGGGTCTTTCCCATTAGCAGTACCTGTTGAAGAGAAAGACACATACGTGTGGCTTAACCCAGTGACGAGCCATGGGGCGCCGTCAACAGGCGACGAAGGTTCGGACGATGCTCCGATATTTGTGTACAAAGATCTAGTGGAGAAGCTCAAGCCTCATCAGATTATTGGTGATCAGTTTCTGTGGAGTCATATTACCGTGGAAACGGATGTTTTTGGCTGTGTCTTAGCAGACTTTATGGGAATTGCTCCTCTGACAACGTGGAAAAAATTCCTAGTATCGCATTAATGGTTTTAGCTTGCTTCGCTTCTGCTTCACGAGCTTTACGCGTGATGACATCGAGATCGTCGTCGGAAATGATGTCGGCAATCTTCCGACGCCAATTCAGAGCGCTTGCTGCGCTCTGAACGCTCTAGTTTACGTTTTTGTATCGTCTTCTTGTCCCCATTACCAAATCGACGAGCGGAGGAGCGTCTGGACTCGCTGCGGCTCTTGAAAGAGGAATCAATAGAGCCGACCGCGCTCTCGCCGTTGTCATCAAGACCTTCACTTTCCATTGCGTTGCTCTCGTATTCTTCCTCTTTGTCGCTTTCGTCCTCCTCTTCCTCTGCGTCGCTTTCGTCCTCCTATTCTTCGTCGTCGCTATCCACTTCACTTAGACTAGACAAGGTATCTCCATCCTCGGAAGCGTCTGCACGAGCGCCAGGCTCGACGATCGTCACGTCTTCTTCGCTATCAGAACGCTCGCAACGTTTCGTCGCCATAGCGACTCCCGTGCACTTGCGCTTCATGCACTACTTAACAGAAAACTGTAAGAGAGAGGGGTACAAATGTTGGGCACTCTGCGCACCAACTTGCCGTCGTTGTTCGTCCACTTTCGTGCTTTGCCTGGACAAATCCACGTTCGTCTTCGAGCATTGCTTCGTGCTCATTGTACGACGCGACCGGACGTACTACAATCAGTAACTCACATGTTTCGTGACGGCTGGGTGAACAATGTCGTTATGTAGGTAACAGTAGTATCTATCTTGTTCAACCATGCAAGTCTAAACCCATGGGTTTAACCCTCTAAATACGTACAAAAGCCAGCCCGTCGATATCTATCTTCTTTTACAATTCAAGTCGAAACCCATGGGTTCAAGCCTCTAAATACGTGCAAAACCCAGCCCGTCGAGCAGTCTTTCACATACATGCACTCGAAAAGCGTCGCATCCATTCTTGCTGCTGATGATCCAATTTCGAAGCGGTAATGTGAAACGCGAGACGAAAGCTATGAGTTTGCATCGAGCAGTTCGCCGACACCAATGGTGCATTCTATTAATTTTATATGTTGCCGTCCTATCAAAATCATTAATTGCTACGTTTGTTCTCAGTCTGCAGTGAATGGTCTCTCTGGCCCTCGTGCTTCGACCAGTAACAGCAATCATGGGTCTCTTGATACTTCGTTTAATGATTTGCTGTGCTCCCGTTTGCGCTTAACGACAAGTGATGACATCTGCCGAGACAGTTTAAGTTCGAAATTGGGATCTACAGATGTGACATGGCCTCGCATTAATGAGTAGCAGGAAGAAGAAAAGGTGGAAGAAGATGAGGAATTGTTGCGATGCAACATCCACGGATTGTACTCAATCCCTATGTCTCGAGGGATGCATTTAGACTTCTCTCTTCCAGCACGTCTTACAGATTCCCATCGTTCAATTTCAATTCCACCGCGACGGATGCAGTTATATGGAACGCATTGGAGTAATTCATCGAGTTCGCACAGCTCTCATCAGTCATCCAATCCGATGACAACTCATAGTGGAGAACACCGCATGCGAATCTGTCCACGTCTTGATCGACACGATGATTCATCAGAACGATCTATCGCCCATTCTTATAGTCAAGAATTTGATCATGACCAGCTGGAGCCTTGTGTACGTCGTCATTGGCAATACCACTGGGTATCTGATCCACCACAAGTGCCACCTATATCGTCACCTGTAGCCTCCTCACCAGTGATAGCGAACCCACGCACCGATCTTACCTGCACACGTTCGTGCACCTGCATCTCATCCGCGGACCCTTAAGACAGAGGAGGGTTCGGACATGAACCCTAAACCCTCAGGCAAATTTAAATTCCTGAAATGGACAAAAAAAATCCTTAAGATGGCGGGGGGTTTCTACCTTGAACAGTTCGATTTGCCAAAACATGGTCGTCCCCAATTTTAGATGAAATCGTTCACCGAAATCGCCAACTTTGAAACCCCCTATTTACATGCTTAGGTTTTTGGTTTGGACTTTATATATGCCTTTGCATACTTTACGGGGTGGTTTCGCTGTCACGTTGTTTGTTTCCGTAAAATTCTTCTACTTTCAATGTTCATTTCTGATTCGCCAAAATAGCGCCATGACCATGGATTACATGCGCATCTTACTGGACTTGAAACAACTTTAGGTGTTGGAAAAGCTGGTCGGTACCTGTAGTACTTGATTGGTACCGGTATTTTGACGGTACTGATCTGGCCGATACCAGTAGCATTTTCATTGGACAAAATTGAAGTGGTTTAAAGTGGTTTATATGCATGAAATTTACGGACGGGATAAGCGGCAGCAAGTGAAAGACTAACTAGCAGCAAGTGAGGCAGAGACTACGAAAAACAAAAAAGGACCAAAAAGGATATACTTTTTTACCCTTTTGGGATCAAAGAATACAATATGGAATTTATTGTAATAATTTGTCTATTAGTTAAGTTACGTCATTTTGGGACTTTTACGCGTGGTCGGCGGCTGGTGTTTGCCAGGTGAGTTGTCAATATTTCAGATGGAGTTGATAACAGATGTTAGCTGGATTGACATTCGTTTTTTACAAATACTCGAGGCAACTGCGGAGCTCGTTTTCTTGCACTCTGCAGCGAGATCCACTGAACCTTTTGAGCCTCCTCTAGCGTCGGAAACATTACTGTCTTTGGTTCACTTGGCGCTGAATCAGCTCCCACCGCAGCATGACGGAACGTGTGCTCGCCCAGGTCAGCAAATAAAATTCCTTCCGAACCGAGATTCTCGCCGCATAAAATGCTATACCAAAAGAACGACAGAGTGCATCGAGCCTCAGCTCGACACTACGCGGAGCTCCTACGAGACACACGACAGTAAATTGCTTGAAAAAGTCGTCTGGAAGATCCGTCCTCGTCCTCGCATCACATGCCACTTGCACCAAAGGATTCATCTCCTGCACACGCGGGAGACGCGCCTCGGCACGCTATTCTCATCACATACAATCATCAAGTTGAAAGGAACGTTTAGACATTTCAGGGCTGTGTCTATTGCTTGAAAATCCACGTTTGACCTACATTTTTGCCCACGTCTTCTTGGGAAAGAAAAATTGGGACGCCACGGCTAGTGGCGTCACGGATTGCGTATCGTGTAATGTGACGCTCACACCAGCGAGCACCAATTTTTTCACAAGTTCTGATACGAGCGTAGATAGACCGCTCACGAGAACGCGTGAATTTTGAAGACGTTTCTGGGCTTCCACGCCCCACAGGCGCATCTTCCGGTCGTACACGGCTGCTTCCGCCGCGCAGAACGTTGCCATGAAATACGAACTAGTATATTACAAGTAATATATTGACTATAACTAAATTATAGTCTGATACAAATACACAAACATTGAGTATACATTTTTGGTCTTGTACGAATATGTCCAATTTTAAATGCCTTGATCCGCGCATAAAAGTCCCAAAAGGGTAAAAAAGTATATCCTTTTTGATACTTTTTTTGTTTTTCGTAGTCGCTGACTCACTTGCTGCTAGTTAGTCTTTCAATTGCTGCCGTTTATCCTGTCCCTGAAATTTATGATTAAAGTTTAGGACTGAATCTTTAATTATACTAATACACTTTTTATCTTTCTATCTCCACCAAAGATCTCAGCCCCGGCACACAGAACTTACACTCAGGGCGCCCTTCCTACACGCGCGTAAGACACCAACCAATGACCGGCTTGAGCTTAAACAAGTTGTTCGCACGCTCCCCCTCGTGTCAACTTCCTACAGGGTATGATCCAAAGGGGACACGGGGGCATCGAGATTTTACTATTATAACTAATTGGAGGTTACGCTATAAGTTATTTCGATTGAATATTTTTCTCGTGGAGATTCAGATAGAAGTCCCCTGCTTATCGAGGGGTTATCGCTGTCGATTTTGTATTTTTGTGTGATTGATATTTTCTCATCCTGTTAACATGGAAGAAGAAAAGGGTGATCAAGAAGATTTTTTAAAGGCACTGCTTCATCAGATGAGTCAGATGAATAAGAGGCTTGAGGTGATGGAAGAAGAGTGCTGTCAAGCGTCCAGTACATCACCTTCTCGAGGAAGGGCATACCGGTTGTAAGGGGAGAGAGTCCCTTCATGGAAAGCCTAAAAATTTTGGTCCGTTTGGTCGTCAGATGGCCATGAATGCCTTGGCCGGTAAAGAAGGCATTGAGCGCCCAGGCATTCAGCATGAGGGAGCGCAGCATGCAAACCAAGGTGGACCATCTGTTTATGGTGGTGTGGATGAAATTAATTCACCATCTGGAAATGTTTTCGCAAATCAAGTTGCATATGAACAAGGTGCAAAAATACCAAAGTTGGCGATTAAAAAGTTTACAGAGACAGAGAATTACCCTGGACTTGCGTCTGGATTCCATAAAGGGCGTTTCTCTTCATAGAAGCCCTGGAAATTGCCGAACTGACATCGGTCTTTACATGGACCGAACGTCTGAAGGCAAATAAGCTTGGACAATATTTGGACGAACCAGCCGGCCAGTATTTCAGAGCAAATATTGGTACTTGATTGCAGTGCTCCCTGAATTTAAGTTACGTGCTGGAACAAATGTGGCGTGCGTTTAAGGTGCATATACCGCACCAACAAGCCGCGTCACTGTTTGCAGTGGGAAAGGATCCCAGACGCACCTGGAACTAACATTTCCTATACTTGCTCACACTAGCAAGTGAGAGCAATTCAAGAGAACTACTGAAAGTCGAAAACCTTGTAAAGTACGCTGAATCAAGACTGAAACTTGCTATGATGGTTAGTTATGACCCGAAAAGGGTGGATTACATTCAGCACGCCCAAGAATTGATGACATGGGCGCAAGAGTTTGAAGAAGACAATTTCAAAGGTAAACGGGCGTCGAGAACCTCAGTACACGCCCTAAATGAAGGAAATCGCAAGTTAGTATGCTATGGTTACTGTGAAGAAGGACACAAGCGTTGCGATTGCCCAAAAAGAAGCCACAAGAAAGGACAAGGAGGCGGGCAAAAGACTCTCAGCGCAAATGGAAAGCAGTATTTGCTGACCGCAACGGAAGCAAAGAAGGCCTTTGCTGGGACCGTCACCCAAAATAGGTTGTCGACCGGCGAAAAATGGATAGTCGACAGTGGAGCCAGCCGGCATCTAGTGTCCGATGAAGGGTTCTTGGATGAATCAAAGGAGTGTGAAACTGACGAGTGTTTAACACTCCCAGATGGAGGCTCCCTGATGGTCACGAAGGTTGGAAGAGTATGTCGGAAGAGCACCCACGACCCATCTTCGACCATCATTGCTCACGGAGGTTTATTTTGCTCCCAATTTGACAAGAAACATTGTTTATCCTGGATGTCAAAAGAAAAACGGGTGCATACTAGTCGACGATGGGAAGAACATGTCCCTTACGTCGAATGGGGTTGTGTTGTTCCATGTTGACTTCTGTGGTTCGATTTTTGAAGCGAATTTGGTATTAAAAATTATCGAAGTATGATCTCGGAATTTAAAGACACCGTGATGAATGTGGCTGAAGAAGGAGGTGATGTTGGCACACAGGAAATAAGCCAGTACCATTTATACCTACGACTAGGTCACCTGGCCTAAGACGCCGTTGAAAGGATGGCCATGGACCCCAGGTCAGGAATCCAGCTCTCGGACCATAAGTGGCCGAACTACCTCACCTGTGACGAGGGTAAGGGGGCGAGAAAGCCTCAACCTAAAAAAGATACCGGCGGAAACGCGCCAATAGACCGCATTGGTGGCGTCATATGCAGTGATTTAAAGGATTTAGATCACAAGAAGAGTGAACAGATCACTCAAGACCTTGATCGTGGTGATACAAGCGAGGAATAGGAAGATGGTGTTACAGAAAGAGCGCCATGTATGGAGGATAATGAGGAAAAGAAGTAAGAAGGTGCGGTAAAGATTCCAAGTGGTTCACAGAGCCAAAGATCAAGCATAAAATCGTACAAAACGCCGAAAGGTGCAGCATACGAAGCCGCCAAGCTGAAGAAGAAACCGAGAAGGAAATTTCGCTGGAAGGAGCGCAGGAAAAGAGTACGCAAGGCGAGGGTGAAGATAAGCCAGAGGACCAAAGCGTATTAGTCGCGTATGAAGTGTCTAAATGAGTGACACAGGTGGAGCATATCTCCCGGATCCTGACCCGAAGTCATAAGCGCAGGCACATCAAATGTCGGACGCAGACATGTGGGCTAAGACCGAGGCGGAAGAACTCAGATCCCTGGAAGCAATGTGGACCTGGGAAGTGATAAGAAAGCTGGAAAAGGACCCACTGCCTGCGAATTGGGTCTACAAGACCAAGCTGAAAGCTGACGGATATAATGAAAGATAAAAAGCGCGTTTAGTAGCGCGTGGCGACAGACAGATTTTCGGCGAGAATTTCTTCATGACATTTTCTACGGTGATAGATGTCAGTAACATGAATGTTTTGCTAGCGCTCTCACAAGTATGGGGAGTTCCGGCGAGGAGCGGGGATGTTCCCAGTGCGTATCCAAAGGCTGGCGCGGGAGAAGGATACAAAGTTTACCTGAGCTTGCCGCAGGGAATAGAAATATCAGAAGTACAGTTAAAAAAATTTGGAGTAAAATCAAGCAACGATTTGGTTTTACGTCTCAAGAAGAGTTTATATGGATTAAAACAGGATGGAAGCCGATGGTACAAATTATTACAAAAAACGTTGTTAGATTTAAAGTTCGTACAATGTATGACGGATACATGCATTTTCGTAAAAACGATAGACAATCATGTGACGGTTGTCGGTGTATACGTGGATGACTTGTTGGTTACTGGAACGTCGCAGTAAGTGGTGGATGAATTTTTTCGTGACATGGAAACATTAGAACTGAAGGATCTTGGTACTGTCGAAAAAATTCTTGGGATGCGAGTTATGGGTACCCCAGGCAAGGCTATACGATCGATCAAGAAAATATGATTAATGAAACGCTAAGAAAGTATGGTTTAGAGCATGCAAATGCTGTACGAACACTGATCGCGCATGAAAATCATTGCGAAGACTCAAGTGAACTACTGGCTGAAAAAACTGATGAAAGTTTACGAACTGTGAAGGCGTTTCAGTCAATTGTGGGGAGTCTGTTTTGGTTGTCGAGGTGAAGTCGGCCTGATATATCATTTTCAGTCCATCAAGTGACGAGGCACACTAAAGCGCCGATGTGTGCATATTACATGATGGAGAAGCGTATACTACGCTATCTAAAGGGTTCCAAGTATATGAAGTTATCGCTGAAGCACGATGAAAGTTTCACGTTGCCGCTACGCATTGTGGCGTACACTGACACTGATTTTGGAGCAGATACAAGTGATCGAAAAAGTGTTAGCGCTGTGGTCACGTATGTAATTGGTATTGTGGTTGGATGTAGCTGCACTTTACACTGCCGAAGCCAAATTTGTGTGGTGGAGTCCAGTTCGAAATTGAACACTCGAAGTGTCCGGAGCTTGACCACCATCGCGCCCTGCCGACCAACTTACGGGGGGGGGGTACTCTGCGAACCTTTGCCTGTGTGCCGATCGGGCGACCGATCAGCACTGCAGGAAGCCGAGTCCGATTTTCTTCAATCATCTCACCTTTTGTACCCATTGGTGTGGGTGGTTACACACTTGGTGGACCGTCGCTTGGTAGGGATCATGGTATGTGCCAATATGGGTGTCCCGCTTCTGGGGTACTTGCACCGAAAACCAACGATAGATAATCCAAATGAAATCGATCTTCAAATGGAGCGGAAATCTTCACTCCAAATGCGGGGGAAAATCTGGGGCTGACTGCAGATGGCAGTGAGAGGACAGAGCCAATAGAAGTCCTGGGGCGGACCGGCGGAACGGCGCGTTGGACCAACTAATAATCTGGCGCAGATCGCAGATCGCGATGTGGGGACCCAGACAATACGAGAGAGAATAACACGTTCCAAACGTGTGGGGCTTGAAGGGTGAGAAAACGTAGTGAGTTCCTCCCGTCGTGGGACTTCCGTTGGAGGTGTGTCCTGGATGGAAATAAATGCGCAAGAGGGGACCGTGTTAACCCTCTGCTCCCAATAACTCCTACGAAGCGGCGACTTATGCAACCCAAAGTAGAACGAACACTATATTTAATATCCAATTAAAATCCAATATGTAAACTACATGCAAAACCGTGGGCCTCACCTTAAATCTGCGTACCGTACAGTCCAGACACACGATTTGCCCAAAACACTCCATCCTTTTAGCCAACCCGATCGCTCCGTCTTGATAACTGGTACACTGGTACATGCTGGTCAAAAATTTTCAATAGCACTTCACCACATTTCTGGCAGCTGCGGCAGGTTGAAACGAATTGCTAGGGCTACAAGAACTATTTGGAGAGGTTGGTTTTAAGACAAGCACGCCTATGGTTTTGCGCATTAACTACCAAGCTGCTATCAAGCAACTGGAAAGTGAAATCAGCGAATCTAGCGTCAAGCACGTAGATGTGAAATTGAAGTTTCTAAAGGATTACGTGCAGAAGGTAGCGGTGAAGCCTACTCATGTTGCAAGTAACGTTATGGTGGCTGATCTCCTAACGAAGGTGTTGAAAACACCTAGAATTGTGGAATTACGCAAACAAATTGGTTTATTTTAAACTACAGTGTTTTCGGAAGGAGTTTTGGAAAACTGGTCGGTACCTGTAGTACTTGATTGGTCACTATTGTCCAGGTCGAAAAGGATACGTCAACCATAAATGCCCCCAGTGATTCAAAACGATAGAGACCAGAACTGCTGGGAAGAAGAGTTGGTTTGGGTGCCGCCACGTCCGGCTTCGATGGTTCTGGGACACCGTCACCCTTCGGGTGCACCACTTGATCTGCTCCTGGCGTGGACGCTTCAACTACGGAAGCAGATCGACGACGCTGGGTGGATTGGGACCGTGCTAGAGCAGAAGCTAGCTCAGTCGAATCAGTCGATCCACCCTCGGAGTCCGAGCCAGACGAAACTAATGCTGACTTGGACTTGCCAACAGTTGGTGCCGAGGGCGCTTGATTTTTCGTGGTCTGTACTGGCTGTTATGGGTCCGTTGTCGCACGAAGAAGCTTTGGCGGTGTCTTGGATCTCTTCTAGGGTGCCGCCTGCTTCTATTAATAGTCCGGATCATCCGCTAGGTCCCGCGCCCTTGCGCCTCTTGATGCACCCTTGCGCTTCTTGTTGTGTGCGCGAATTTTGTGGGGCGTAATTTCAACTAATGAATGGCGAGAATTTGCGCCCGAATTTTGTTGGGAAATAGCACTAGCGGAATGGGCCTGTGGGTCCGCGAGGGCTTTCGATGATACTCCGCAAGGAATGCGATCGGCGGCCAGCAAACTGGATAGGCACGTAGTTAACTCATCATGGCCCCCGTGGACGATTCCCCAGAGTCGATTCGACTCTTGGGTCCAAATGCCGAGCCGATCTTGGGAGGCAGCAATTCTGTCGGAATAATCGTCGATCGTGAGCTTTATCTCAGCGATCTGCCGATCCATCTCGCGTCGTTGGGAATATATGACCGACCGATCACCTATAGGCTCCGAGAATTGTCGAACGACCACTGCGTGAAGCTCCTGAAGATAGGATCGGTTGATCTCGAGACGACGCAAGTCGTGACGAATGCCGATAAGCCCTTCCAACATCGTTTGAAGCAGATCGAAGTGGCCTTACACCTGCCGAACGGTATCGACAAGTGTCCGAACGGTCGAGAAGACACGATCACCAGTTGATCTACATACAGAAGGAAGTGAGGATCAATATAACGTGGAGTTATCAGTGTACGGCATACATGATCTGTTTTGTTGCGGGACCAAGGCCTTGTGACGTTTATTCTCGGCCATCAAGTCTGAAATATCAGCTTGTATAGCGTCGATCAGCTTGGAAAGTCGTTTTGAGTCTCAGCGCATTTTCTGTAATTCAGCGTCGGACACGTTCTTCTTTTTCCTCGCTACCTCCAACTCCTTTCGGAGCGCATCAATGGTTTGTTGGGACCGATAGACCTCGACTCGGGGCTCATCTTGTTCTTCGACGATCTGAGTGTCGCCCGAGTCGTCTGAATGGTCCGATCGGGCAGGAGTTGAAGATGCGGAGAGTGCGGGCACCGACCGCCTAAGAAGACAAATGTTAGTGAAAGATGTGGCGATCGGAAGTCAAGTGGATTTACCTCGTACATTGGACTCGGAAGATTGCATGAAATTGAAGACTTTGTGAGATCGGGCCGCTACCGTTGTGTGGCTGCGAACAGACTAAGGGGAGGCTGTGGTGAAGTGCAAGTGAAAATTTATTGACCCGTTTGTACCAGTGTACCAGTTTTCAAGGCAGATCGATCGGGTTGACTGAAAGGACGGAGTATTTTGGGCCAATCGTGTGCTTGGAGTGTTTTGATCTGAGGTAAGGCACACGGTTTACATATAGTTTGCATATTGGATTTTAATTGGATATTAAATATAGTGTTCGTATTACATCGGGTTGCGTAAGTCGCCAGTGGCTCCGATCAGAGTCATTTGGAGCAGAGGGCTAACAGGGTCCCCTCTCGCTCATAAATCACGGCCAGACGGAGCTCCACCGGCCCCACGACAGGGAGCACTCATTACGCTCACTCACCCCTCAAGTTCGGCCACGTTCAAAGGAGAAGTGTTATTTTGGCTGGGTTAATCATCGAGATCTGCGATCAAGTCCCAGGAATTGGCGGGACTACTCGTATCGATCTGCGGTCAAGTGCCAGAAACTATCATTGGCCGGATTACTCATTGCTGTCGCAATAAAGTGCCAGGATTTACTATTGGCTGGATTACCCACTGCTACTGGCGGTCAAATGCAAGATTTAATTGCATTCGGAGTGAAGATTTCCGCTTCGTTTGCCGATCGGCCATTTGAAATTACCTTTCGTTGGAATTTTGGATCAGTACCCCAGAAGTGGTACATCCATATCGATCTTCACTAAAGTCTCTACCAAGCAACGGTCCACCGAGTGTGTAGCCACACATACCAATGGGTACACTAGGTGAGACACGAGACGAATCGGACTCGGCGTCCTGCAATGCCGATCGGTCACCCTATCGGTACCCAGGAAAAGTTCCACGGAGTACCCCCTCCGTTAGTTGTTCGGCTGGGCACGATGGTGGTTCAGTTCCGGACACTTCGGTATTCGATTTTGAACCGGACTCCACCACAGGAGAGATCGCTAATGGTGTATTGGGAAGAGACTACAAGTATTATTCCCACCTTTTACATAATAGCGGACACCACACATACGCCGGTTAAGGAGTCGAAGCCACGGGGTATGCTAGAGCTCGTTGAAAAAGACGATTGTTGAAGCTCCACCATTACTGCCCAAAAAGGTTATTAAGACGAAAAAGAAACTGGAGTTTTCCCGAGATGAAGATGAAGTCATGTTTTAAGGTGAAATATATTCCAATTTTAAATGCGTACTTAAGAACCTAACCTAAAACTTAATATAAAGATAAAATTACAAAGTAGCTAAAAATGCATAAATGCATAAGTGACCACAATGGTCGCGGATTACTTGAAGTTTGCATCCAACACCATACCGTGCTGCACACACGCATCGATTGTAAACCATCAACATTATCAAAGATTTAGTTCTAAACTTTAATCATAATTCCATGCATTAAACACTTTAAACCAGTTCGATTTCGTCCTATTGATTTATGAATCCGCCACCGATGTGCTTTACCACGCTAATAATTCCATAACCAACCACTTATTACGTAAACTTCAAGTTAGTGTACTGTGCCTTCACTCCAAAAGTAAACTTCCACTTAGTCATTCGTTCTTCCACGTGAATCAGTCAATTAATCATTACTGTCCACAAGAAATCCAGCCGTCGTCACAACCACAGTCTTGCACGCTAATGTGATACTAAGTAGAAAGGTAATTTGCACACTGTATGTGTTGGAAGAGTGTGTAGCCATTTTTGGCTTTGCACTCTTCCGGAATGGTGTAATCCCATTGGCTGTTTGCATTGGTATACATTTTGCATGTTTACGGCGGTTACTGATTTAGGTCGCGTTAGGTACCGGATAGCTACTTAAGTAACCTTAAATAATACTTACTTTTCCTTTTGATTTTATATAGTGAGTACGCCTACTGAACTTCTCTACGGCTACGGCGCGCGCGCACCTGTTTGACACCTTCCACTGATCCTCCCACGCTGAAACTTTATCAGCAGGTGAGTCTTGATCGTGCGAAGTGAACGCAACGTTTTCTGTGCTATTTTAACAGGTTATGAGCCCAAGTTGTGCCAAGTAGTCAAGTGAATTATTCTTGGTTTTTCAAGTGTACTTACGTGGATTTTTTCGTGGTTACGTTACGTGGATCTGGTGGAAAGTCCCCTGTCGACAGGGCCAGTTGAATTACGTGACTGATTGAAGTCTTTGAAATTGATTGGAGATGGTTGACTCCGATGGAGACGATGTGGCCTCCGCCAGTGATTTTAAGGCGTTGGTGCAGAGTCTGAAGGAAGTGGCGACCCGCCTGACTGCTATTGAGGATGTACAGGCCCGGCAGTCACTTCCGAGTGTGTCCTCCGAGTCCAGGAAAGGGTCACCAGTACGGGTGCAGGACACCGGGTTCAGGGACAGCATACAAAACTACCGTCCGTTCGGCCACCAGATGACTCTGAACGACTTGGCCGAGGACGAAGGGGTGGAGGCCGGTGCTAGGCCACACCGCAAGTGAACGCAGCACCTCGCGGAGTGCCGGTCGGCATGCAAGGTGTGGGCGGGGCTGGTGCACCCATAGGGCAAGAAAATATGCCGGTGCACCAAGCCGGGTACAAAATACCCAAACTAAGTATTGAGAAGTTTTCGGGGCGCGAGGTGTATCCCGGTCTCGGTGCAGGGTACCGCCAATGGGCGTACCTGTTCATGGAAGCGGTTGAAATCGGCGAGTTGACGTCCGGTTTTCAATGGAGCGAGCGACTCAAGGTCAACAAATTTGGCGAACATCTTGAAGGCACTGCCGCGGAATATTTTCGCTCGAACATTGGTTCGTGGTGGCAGGTGCGGCCGCAGATGACTTACGTCATGGAGCAAATGTGGTTGGGATTCAAGGTTAACATATCCCACCACCAA
The DNA here is from genome assembly GCA_026184515.1 of Peronosclerospora sorghi. NCBI lineage: Eukaryota > Oomycota > Peronosporomycetes > Peronosporales > Peronosporaceae > Peronosclerospora > Peronosclerospora sorghi. The sequence continues at coordinate 14,633,225 of CM047585.1, forward strand.
GCTGCGGCCTGGTTCGCTACGGAAAAGGATGCGAGACGCTCCTGGACCGAACATTATCTATACCTAGTAGCTCTGGCTTGCGAAAGCGGGTCGAGCGAAAAGTTAATTGTTGAAAATATCGTCAAGTTCGCTGCGCCCCGATTGAAGGTGATGCTGATGGCCAGGTATGATCCTGGCAGACAGGACTACCTGGGCCACGCTCAAGAACTGATCGCCTGGGCGCAGGAACTGGAAGACGATACGTTCAAGGGCAGACAGGCCGTTAAGTTGCAGGCGCATGCCGCAACATCGGTTAAGGGTCGCCGGGCATGCTATACATGCGGTGACGAGGGGCATATACAAAAGTATTGCCCCGAAAAGCGTCGCAAAGGTGACGGAAATGGGAACCAAGCAATGAAACGTGGCGGAACGACAAGGCATCGAAGCGTTTCGTGTTATCTACTGTGGATTCCAGCATAGACGCTGATATTAATGCATGTGGAACCGATAAAGATAACGAGAATATATGGATCATTGACAGCGGTGCGAGCAGGCACCTGGTTTCAAATGTTGATTTGCTAGATGATGCAAAGGAGTGCGGTCCTAGTGACACGTTCACATTGCCTAGTGGTGGCACCCTGAAAGCTGCTATGGTCGGCAGCCTTACGTTGCGGACGTGCGACGCAAGTGAAACGGTCGTTGTTTTGACCGAAGTATACTTCGCACCGCAACTCGCGAAAAATCTGATATCGCTTGGTAGATTACGCGAAAAGGGCTGTGCAATTGTCGACGACGGTCACAAGCTGCGTTTTATGGTCAAAGGACAGAAGTTGTTCGATGTGGTGACGCACGGGTCAGTTTTTGTGGCAAGATTGAAGGCCGAAAAAACAGATGGAATTTCAAAAAGTTTTGAGAGCATGGTTGTAAACAGTGTGCTGGAGGATGTCGATTCCGACGCACACACTGGGAGTCTGCATCACTTCCACGTGCGGCTGGGTCACCTGGCCTACGACACTGTCGAAAGGCTGGCGAAAGACCCCAGGTCAGGCATCGTGCTCACCGACATGAGTAGGCCGAATTGCCTGACCTGTGCTGAAGGCAAGGGCACAAGGAAAGCGCAACCGAAGACAGACTCTGGAGCTAACGCACCGATTGATCGCATCGGGGGTGTAATATGCAGTGACCTCAAAGGCCCTATCACCCCCCGCGATAGGCGCGGCAACCGATATTTGGTTGTTTTCGTCGACCATTTCTCGAATTATGTGCGCGTTTTTGCGGCGCGCACCAAAGACAAGGCCGCACGAATGTTTGGGCACTTCATTGCATGGTTTGAGAACGAGTTCTCATGCAGAGTGCACGTGATGCGCACCGAAGGTGGTGGCGAGTACCAGAATGTTGATCTGTTTTGCAAACAGACTGGTATTCGTCGCCAGGTTACCGAACCCGGCACACCTGCGTCAAATGGAAAGGCGGAGCGCATGAACCGAACCATTTTTAACATGGTTCGGTGCATGATATTCGGATCGGGTGTTCCATTGACGTATTGGTCGGAGGCGGCTGAGTATGCGGCATATATACTCAACCGCACCCCGACAAGGTCAAACACCGGTCGAATTTCGCCCCTAGAAGTACTCACCGGCAAGCGGCCGGCGGTGAATGATATCGTGGTTTTCGGGTCCCCGTGCATGGTTTGGAGGGACCCAAAGAAGAAGGCGTTGTCGAAGCACGCAGAACGCGCACTTATCCTTGGCAAGAGCGACGAAACCAAGGGGTATAAAGTGTTGCTGCTTAAGGACAGAGTGGTCGCAGTGACCAGGCACGTCACAGCGATCGAGACGCTAAGCGATGAGGCTAGCAACAAGATCACCAAGGTATTGGAAGGTGAATGAAGCCAAGAGCTCGAAGATTTGGCGGAATCTCGTGCAAGGGTGAACGTTTCAAATGTACCAACTCCAGGGCAATCAAGTGATGGAATGCCGGAGACTGGAGCCGCGCCAAAGGGCACGGAAACCGATGGTCAGGGCGCAAGAAAGTCGCGCCGAAAGCCTAAGAAGACGCCTAAAGGACGTGATTATGAAGCGTCGAAGTTAAAAGGGACGGTTGAAAGAAGTGATGTTTCGAAAGCAGCCGATGAAAATGGCAAAAATGCGGGAAACGCTCTATGCGTCTATGCCGTTTGCGAACCAGATGTTGGGTCGTCAAGTGCGTTATCAATGCAGCCGGACCCCAAGAATTATCGAGAGGCGCATGGTGGCCCTCATTCGGTGATGTGGAAACACGCCGAAATGGAGGAGATCAAGTCACTCGAAGAGCTAGGCACGTGGGACATCGTGCGCCGTCCCGCCGGCAAGGTGCCTCTCCCGACCAAGTGGGTGTACAAGACGAAAGTCTGTGCAGACGGTTCGGTCGAGAGGTACAAGGCCAGGCTAGTTGCCAGAGGTGACAAGCAAGTTTTTGGGGACGATTACTTGTTCACGTTTTCAACCGTCATGGAGTTGAACAACGTAGAGTTGCTCTTGGTGCTGGCGCAAGTATGGGGGGTAGCGGCACGCCATGGCGACGTGCCAAGCGCCTACCCCAAAGCGATGTCCGAAAGCAATGTGGAGATATACCTGCAAGTGCCACAAGGTATGGAAATCACGGACAAGAAATTACATGATTATGGTGTGAAATCGCCAAAGGAGCTCGCGCTCAAATTGAGACGAAACCTGTATGGTTTGAAGCAGGCTGGACGCCTGTGGCATCAATGCCTGTGCGAGACATTGATGAAGTTTGATTTCGTACAGTGTGTCACGGACACATGCATTTTTGTAAAGCATGTTGGAAACGAAACTGCTGTGGTCGGAGCGTACGTTGACGACCTCCTGATCACCGGCACTAGTGAGCAAATGGTAAATGAATTTTTCAAGGACATGCAAGTGTTAGAGCTAAAGGATTTGGGACGTGTCACGAAGTTTCTCGGTATTCGGATCGATGGGAATCCGAGGGATGGATATACATTGGACCAAGAGTCGACGATCAAAGAAATTCTGATCACACACAAGCTGGAGAAAATAAATCCGGCACGCACGCCGGTGCTAATGCTCGATGAGGACAAGGATTTTCAAGAGCGATTGCCATTGCAACCAAGTGGCAACCTGCCCAGTATCAAGCACTTTCAATCGCTGGTGGGCAGTCTGCTGTGGGTCGCTAGGTGCACACGTCCTGACGTTTCGTTCGCTGTGCACCGCGCCACAAGAAAGACCCACGCACCCACCATAGGTGATTACAAGATTGCTAAAAGGGTGCTTAAGTACCTCAAGGGAACGAGCAACCTGAAACTGGTTTTGAAGCACGACGAGGATCTGCCGATGCCGCTACGCATCATGGTGTACAGCGATGCGGATTTTGCGGCGGACAAGGCAGACAGAAAGAGTGTTTCAGCGATGGTGCTTTTCGTTAATGGTATGCTTGTGAGCTGGGCCTGCAAGAAGCAGACAGCGGTGGCATTGTCAACAGCAGAAGCGGAATTTGTTGCTGCTGCAGTAGCTGGCAAGGAGGCGCTGGGTCTGAGAGAGTTGCTTGCGGAAATTGGTATGCACTCGAAGACACCATTAGTGTTCAAGATGGACAACCAAGCTGCCATCAAGCAATTGGAGGACGAGTCGAGCGCTGCTAGCACGAAGCACGTCGACATCAAGCTCAAATTTCTAAAGGACTTCACGAGGAAGGGCATTGTTTCAGCTAGTCACGTGCCAAGTGTCGATATGCTAGCCGATCTACTGACCAAGGACCTCAATGCGCCAAAGATTCAAGTGTTGCGTGCAGCGCTAGGATTGCAGTGACGATGGTGCAGCCTCCGGTCTTCCAGGAGGAGTGTTGGAAGAGTGTGTAGCCATTTTTGGCTTTGCACTCTTCCGGAATGGTGGAATCCCATTGGCTGTTTGCATTGGTATACATTTTGCATGTTTACGGCGGTTACTGATTTAAGTCGCGTTAGGTACCGGATAGCTACTTAAGTAACCTTAAACAATACTTACTTTTCCTTTTGCTTTTATATAGTGAGTACGCCTACTGAACTTCTCTACGGCTACGGCGCGCGCGCACCTGTTTGACACCTTCCACTGATCCTCCCACGCTGAAACTTTATCAGCAGGTGAGTCTTGATCGTGCGAAGTGAACGCAACGTTTTCTGTGCTATTTTAACAGTATGTGCGAGGATGCGTGCTGCCAAGAATCAATGGTCAGAGAAAACGCCTCGTCGCAAAAAGAGAAAGAAAATGCAAAAGTAATATATTTGACTATAACTAAATTATAGTCTGACACAAATACACAATTGGGTATACCTTTTTCTTGGTCTTGTGAGAATATGTCCAACTTTAAATGCCTTGATGTCTTCATACAGCACTGCACCTTTTTAACACGTCCAATGAAAAATGCTCATGGATTGCCGCCGTCTCACGCCGGCCATCATCTCAGTACCGGTCAGATACCGGACTAACAAGTACTACCGGTACCGACCAATTTTTTTTTCTTGACAGAAGTGAGGATTGTATCGACAACCCTACATGCTTGTTACGCAAGGTTCGAAACAAAAAAGTGCAGTGTTTACTCCGCTGCCCATCCACAATGGAAGGGGAAGTACCGATTTCTACCGTATTCATCCACATGTTTCGAATACATGTACCTATATAGTTCTTGCCAGGAATCATCGCCTTTTTTCTTACAGTAGCGAGGTTGGTAATGAATTTTAATATAAAGAGGTGCAGTATGTTCGTAACAACGCCATGAACTTGGGCAATGTTAGCAAAGAAACGCGGCAATGCTTTTCTTGAAGTTGCTAAAAATAGTCTGTATACTTAATTATTATAATTAGGTAGGACCATTTGTTTTTAGTTAGCAATCTGTATTTCTTATCTTTTAGGTGCTAAAAATAAGGCAGCTGTACTTGTCTGAGTACTGCCTATTTTTGTACTGATAAGGTATGTAGGTAACACAACAGCTGTTAGCGGTATAGTATACCTGCAACAGCTCATGCATATACATGTTAGGCTAGCTAATCACTTCTCAATAAACTTTGCATTAGATAAACATCTACTTGCATTCACTTCGTCGAACGTTCAACAATCTCTCAAATTGTGTCACTCTCGCAACCTAGCTGTAATTGGTTGTCGAGATATAGACACGAGACGATTTGGTATATTTGACTTCACTATACGACTATTACGACTCGAGTTTCCTACGTATCTACGCTACGATGGATGCTAACACCTTTCAACAGAAGTCTTCCTCCTTTCTATTTCTCCTCAATTGCAACGTCAGATCTCGTTCAGGCAACTGATGTGATCAAGTCAGTAGCTTTTTATTCGTACAAAAATGAGATTGGAAAAAAGTGCTTCATGATACTTCGTACAAAAGGCCTCCGTTTTAACTCGAATTTCAGAAGCTGGTAATAGGAATCTCGATCTTTTTTGTAACACACTTCCTGTGGTGCTACGAGAACAGAAGAATTTGGGGAGAGTAACGCTCCACCGACTTAGTTGAAGGAGAACGTACATATGTTAGGACATAGTAATGTGCAAGCGCCACAGATACTGCGAAAAAAAATGCGTCGAAATGTTCACCAAAATGAGAATGCTACGGTAGACTCGTTATATCGTTTGCACGGATGAGCAGTGGAGTTGAAATAGCCTACTACACCTACCTGCGGAGGGGATAAGCGCCGACTCACCTATCACCTAAAAATTACCTAAAGTGACCTTTTCGGTACGTATAGGCGTGGACCAAGCGCATCTCAGTTGCGATCCTTATCGTACGGTCGCTCGTGTACTAATCATCATTCTTTTTAGTAGACAAAGCAAGGGCTCTACAACAATGAGACAAAAAAACGCTTGACACCTGGCGTTTTCAGTTCACTCACTTTCGACATTGTCATCTGCCGGTGGTTTAACTTGATCTACGATGAAACTCCTTTTCAAGATGCTCGCCGCAGTTGCACTTACAGTGAGTATCACCGAGGCGGAAGAGGGTAAAAGATATGGCCCAATGAATGGTGGTTCTCGTGGCGACTTTTACTCAAACGGTGACAAGGTTCAACCTGGACAAATAGTGACAGAGGTGAGACTTTACGGAGCAGAGCGGGTCGAAGGTTTTACCTTCGTCACCAGAGTCCCAGGAGCAGCAGCCGATGACTCCTGGGATGTCGGTAGAAAAGAAGACGAAAGAGTGTTGAGACTTGGTAAGGACGAACACATCACGAAAGTCGAGTATTGCTCGAATAAGTTTGAGGGCGCCACGAGCCTCGTCTTCCTCGAGCTGACGACTAACAAAAACAACACGATATCTGCAGCCAAGCGTCGGCACGACTGCGGGGGGTCCGACGAAGCGCCGTTTGGCTATCAGCTTAGTTCCTTCTATGGCTATTATGGGTCGACTGATCCCACCTTTCGTCCTGGAGATAAACAAGTTATCATGACGGGTGCGATTTGGACTAGCGTCGACACGAAGCCCCCAATTATCGCGATTCCCTAAGGCGTTCAGATTTTTGTACTGCGACAACTGGACATAGCTTTTACTCGTTGACGTAATGAAAACATGTGTGCATTTTGCTTACTGTACGTTATGTTCTTAAGCTAACCGTCTCTTTCAACCTATGAGCACGGAAGTAGAGACGTTTGTCCCGGTCGCACGCTTCTCGTACGAGGTGCACCCCATTGCTAGTAATTGTAAGTGGAAATATCATTGTGCAAAGAGAGCCAGGAAAGATGCGTTGGGAAATGTAAGACGCGGCAAAGGCCTCACCTGGATTGACTGGCTGAAGAATGCGAAGACACGAATTCCATACCGCCATTGTAGCTCGAGCATATCAGTACAAATCGAGGCAATGAACGCTCGTCTTCGTGTCTTGTATTTTCTCTATGTTGCTGCTACGAACGGCAGTGGACGAGCCACTTACACTCTCATAGTAGCAAGCAAATCATGCCTTGCATTATGACTGCCGTAAATAAAGGGGAAGGTCTGTCGTTTCCAGTTTGGGCTACAGCAACAGAAGCAGCACGTTTGGATGCTCAAAGTCTTCGCTATCTTGCGCGTTTGAAGCAACGGACCTGCTACTCCTGCTACTCACAAACTATTGTGAGTGCCTGCTACTCCTGCTACTCACAAACTATTGTGAGTGCCTGCTACTCCTGCTACTCACGAACTATTGTGAGTAGCAGGAGTAGCAGGTTCGTTGCTTCAAACGCGCAAGATAGCGAAGACTTTGAGCATCCAAGCGTGCGATTTGGACTAGCATCGACAAGGATCCCCCAATTATCGCAATTCCCTAAGGCGTTCAGATTTTTTTTATTGCGACGAGTGGACATAGCTTTTACTCGTTGACGTAATGAAACATGTTTGCATTCTGTTTGTTGTACGTTCTTAAGCTAACTGTCTCTTTCATCCTATGAGCACGGAATTAGAGACTTTTGTCCCGGCCACACGCTTCTCGTACGAGGCGCAGTAATTGTAAGTGGAAATATCATTGCGCTCAGTGCTGGAGAATGTGAAATGATTGGAAATGCCGCGAAATGCCGTAGAGGAAAGAGAAGCGCATGTAAGTGCAGTTAAACCAAAACAGCCACCCCTGGGTCAAAAGTGAATAGCGTGTCGTTCGATGACGTCTTGGCATCAAAAAACCCGTGAAACCGCGCCAAGGTGCGCCACACTCGTCCATTCTGGACGTGTTCGGAAAATTCCGAATGCTGCTGCAGCACTTCAACTGTCTCGCGACGATACACAAGTGCATAGATCAATTGGGAATTGCGCGGCAGGAGCTCCGTCTTGAGACACGATGACACGACGTCGAGCAGCAACCGGATACATTCAACGTATGCCAACCGGTTTCTGCGCGACCACGTCCTTTTCTTCCATCGTCGTCTTCACGCCATTCATTTGTTGCATTACCTTTGCTTCCTTCTTCGCGAGCATCTCAATCAATCCCACCCCCATCCCTTGTTTTCTCACTTCGCAAAAACCCGCTAGACGTTGAGCTGCCAGTTGCATCACTGACCGCTTCTGCTCTAGCAGACGGTTGCATGTGCTGTAGCTTGGCCACTACCGGCGCGCTGGACAGATCATCTCGGTTGACGACTTCCAACTTCATGTGATCAGGAGCAAACTTCAGTCGCTCAGAACGAATGTCAACTCCTACTCCTTGTATAGCGCCACGCAACTTGCACCAGTGAGCAGCTGGCAACCCGATAGGACCAAGACCCCCGAAAACGGCATCGTCACCTTCGTTTACTTCTGCCGTATTTACAGCATGGAGTGCTGGACAGTGGTCTCCACTCCTAATAATGCCTTGTCCGTTTGCCCCCACGCTGTCGACCACCCATGAGCGTGGACACTTGACATCATGTTGCTAGCAGCGTTCGATTCCAGCACGCACTGTTGCTAATGCTCTTGAGAAGGCAAAAAAAACAGTGTTGCTGACCACACACTCTTTTCTGTTGCGACCTAAAGTTTTGATTCGTCCTTGCCGGCACAAATTTGTGCAATTTGGCTTTTATCGTGTTCCACCGAGGTGGAGAGTCTATGTGAATAGAGTGTCCTATGCTGTGAAATGAACAAAAGCGTCGTATTCCGTGAAATCCTGCCCAAAAGTGTCCTATGCTATAAAATTTCTCAATAAAACTGTGTAGCTCAGAACCGAGTACGAATACACTAATTATGTTACTAAAAATAGTACGAACGCAAATTGCTACCTAAGAATAGTCCTACTCAGTTGTAATTAAAACCAAATATAAACGGACTATTTTACAGGAGTCTCTGTTGCTTATACGCATGCTCCATTGGCCAGAGTGCCCGTTATATTGTCCGCGATATTTATTGGCGGTGCTGTATGTGTGGCCTGGCATAAACCAACTCTGTATTGAACCAAAATCAGTGACCTAGACAAGATTTCTCCGGCTCAACCACGATCTTACCTGGCGATCCTGATCTTAGATGATCGCCATATCGTTGCCAGTAAATAATATTCAACTCCGATGTGGCCAACATTCGGGACCGTTTATTGCCCTTGAGCCAACGTCATGCGTCTACGTAGAGGACAAATCCGCTCTACCGGGTCTTATCAAGTCCAGTAGGATCATCTGGATTGAAATTTTCGCTAGATTTTCCATACTCTGATCGCTTATTGACGGGGCGCCTCTATTGAATTCTCGATCGCCTTTAGCAACTATTTGATCATGTTAACTGCAGTCCGGTCAAACACCATATAATCTTTTTCCGCATCGGTGTATTTCTGAGCTGTTTGATCTCCTACGAGATCAGACACAGAAAGAAGAGGAATGTTTCGTGTTTGGCGATATGATGAAAGGTCGGCTCACAGCTAGAATTAAAAGCTGAGACGAGAAGTCTGATCTAGTGTATCTAAATTATGTAATTAATTTGGAGTAGCTTTTGACTGTCTGTCTCTAGCCAGTATTACCACATGGAGCAAAACGCCGGACGAAATGCAGATCATGTATTTAATCGGTTAAATATAGCTAGCCAAAAGAGTTAATCTGTCAATCAAGGACTAACAACACTCCGAAGATACTCGCCAACATGCAAACGCTTCCATATTAGTTTCGATGGTACTAGAATTGAAGAAGGTTCGTGAACTGGAACAGACATTGTTAACTCTCTATTGGGCCAAAAGCGGAGGACTCAAGGCGCCCATGGGTAGAACCGATACCGATCAAGATCACACCATATTAGATTGATACATCGAAGCTAGACCAACCATGGTGGTCTGAATGTTCAAAACAGCAATGAACCCAAAGTAGATAACAATCGACAAAATCAAGAGCTAACAAAAAACGATACGGTCATGTGTTTATTCGGACAAGTTGCACAATGAAATCCAGCGAGCTGAGCTAGGGAGTTGTCAAAGAGAAGTTCTGGTTTTCCTGAAGGCATACATCCTGGTAGTATCCCGTTAAAACCCACCGTGTTGGAGTGGTTTGCTGCTCACTACGGGACCAAAAGGTCCCTGGTTCAATACCGAGGGCCAACCCAACCTGGTTGGTTTCAAAGTGTAATGTGACGAAACAAACCTGGTGGTATCCTGTCCAATTGGGGTGTTATCCAGGAAAATCTTCCATGTCCTTGATCTTAGCTTCGACATGTTTTGATGGCCAAGTGGGAACAACGTTGAACTATCACCGTGTACATTCGTAATCGACAAAACCTAAAAGGCAAAGAAATGATCATGGGCCAAGTATAACACCACGACACGAGATTAATAAGCCTTCATCGCCATATCACCCAGAAAACACTCATAACAATTCCTCCTCACTGTGGATGCCTGTTTAGCTCGATTTTGATGCAACAGAAGGCGTCAGAAAAGGTGTTGGAGCATTAAGCGCGAGGATGACACCCTAGGGGAAGATTATATACCGGTTAAAACGGTGAACGAAGCAGAGTACTGGTGAACGAAGCAGAGTACTGGTGAACGAAGCAGAGTACTGCGATACGAATCTTATCTTCTCAAACGAAAGACAGGATAATCGTATGCGACGATTCCAACTGATTGAGTGGGGCGAGATCGAATGCAACTCCGGTATTTTTTTTATTACAGCCGTTGATATACCGCGAGAAAGATGAACTTCGAATCCGGTCAGATCACAAGTTCTTGCACACGATACGAGAGTGGATTGGAGATGTTGCTCAACTACCTAGTTATTCAGTACTATACATACCGCTCTTAATCGCTTACATCAGCTGATTCAATTGAAAATATCAGCTTCAAGGAAATGCGGAAAATACACATGAGATCACGCTTGATTCTTCAGAAGGACTAGGTGCAACGACTGATTCTTCAGAAGGACTAGGTGCAACGACCACTCGCAGAACGAATAAAACAAGCACATAATGAAGAAAGTGAATCATGCATGTGAAAGGCTACTTTTGTGGAGATATCGAACATCTGACATATGACCAAGAAATGTGCAAACGATATTAAACAGACGAAAGTAATCTTACCTTATAGTGCCAGAATGTCGACCAGTTGAATACAGAATGGGTTCACGAGATGAGGTTTATCATATCAAAGGCTCTTCAGTCAAATGTGATTCATCATGATCACATATTCCTGTTGTATTCGTGGTGGTTCGCTTCACCGTGATCGGCGGCGCTGACTGGACCCAGTGACCGATTATGTATTCATCACTTTCCTGCTAATCACCTCGATCGCGGTCAATATGATGATCCACTTGTACTCGTTTATTTTAACAGTTCTCGGTTAATCATATATATGTTTCCTTATTAGGGGCTAGATTTCCAAGTATTGTTCTTAACCATAGCTCTGGTATATACTCTGTTGGGGAAGCTTAACCCTTCCACCTTGTTGAAATGCTTCAGCGTCGATCCTTGCGTAGATAGTGAAACCCTTGTATCATAGATGTATTTTAGTAGCTACTAAATACTGAAATCGTCTTAAGTCAATATTCTTGATACCAAAAATCCATTATCCGTGAAAATGACAACCGTAGACAGCTCACACACAGTAGAAGAAGTTAAACCAACAGGGATTTTATCAATGGAAAGTTGTATTGAAAGTGATTAGCTAGTCTAACATGTTATATGCATCAGGTGTTGAAGTTATAGAAAACTTCCATGGTTGTGTGCTCTACCAACATATGTACTTAGATTCTAGTACGAATAAATAGAGCTTTTTACTAATAAGTACGATATTGATATTGCTACTAATGAAAATATCATTCACACCCGGCTTTAATAAAAACCGGTATGACGAGTATTTTCAACACTCCTCCTGTAACAGGACTGATCCTGTTACAGGCTTACACTGTATTTTGCGAGGAAGCGCGCAATACAATTAGGGCAGGATTAGTTGGTAACAACTAATCCTATAATTAAAGTAAATATATTAATATTCACTTATGTTTTAGAACGCAAAATTAAGAGTGTTTATTTAATGGGTGGTTTAGAGGCTAATAGTATAGTAACTAACTAATTAATATAATAATATCAAGTCTTTAACTAACTGTACTATTAGTTAACCTGCAAGATTCGGTATTTATACCGAATCGACTTTTCCTTCTGAGATTATAATAACTTATAATCTCTTATTTAATTTCAGACAACGCGTCTGAAATTAAACTGTGAAATTCTAACTTGAATATCTATTATGTAATGGCACCCCATTACATCACCCCCCACTTAAGGTGGTTGGCCAATAATAATTCTTATTTTGGCCAATCATGGGTGGCACTTGTTGGTCAGAATTTCTCATTCACCAACTGATTGACCATCGACTCGATGGTCAAGACACACGGCGGCGGCGCTCTAAAGAGCGCTGCTGAAAACAATGAAGGAACTTCTTCCTCCGCCTCAGCACTAGGTGCTGAGGTGTTGAGTGACAACAGTGACGCCGCATTAGCAGCGTCAACAACGCAAAGGTCGGAAGACGTACCGTCTTCGACCACAGATGCTGCTAAGGCGGCATCTGACAAGAAACAGGGAGATGTTGCTAATGCAACATCTCGCACGATGGCAACTTGCGAATGGCGTGTTGCCAAGAGGGCCATGTTCGGGAGTTCTGACTCCGAACAAAGTGATGGGGATACAGATGTCCCCACTAAAGGATCTAGCGAGTCGAAACTCTTTAGGTGCTCATCGCCTAACAGCGATGACGACTCTGGTGTCGCTGTCATAGCTGACAGCGACAATGATTATCACAGGTGGTTGCGGGAACGCAGAGCCCCACCTGGACCAAGTACTTCTCCACGTCGGGGTGATTTAACCCCGGCGCGTGGTGCTGAAGCAGGCGGTGCTCCGCCTGCTAAAAGGGCTCGAACAGAAGCGGCGGCTGCCTCTTCTAAAGCGTATCATCGTACGGAACCACATGTTCCGTAAAGAGTGGGGTTTTGGACCCCTGGCTGGGCTATTTCCCCCAACAGTGGCGGTCACCGTAAACGGGACTGCCAGTATACGTTGTTCGATATCAACGTGCTGGATGACTGCGAAGACATCCAGTCACGTCGATTCGATCGAAGTACAGACGATAGGCGTCTGTACTTTATTGACCTCTTTTTCCAGATTCGATATTATTCGAGCCGGAAAGGGTCAAGGAAGAACAGGGACGATAAAGACGCCCTGACTCAGATTTGGAATGATTTTGTTGACAACTACAACAAAAGCCCAGATGATTACGTGAATAAAGTTCACGTAATGCGCGAGCGCTTTTTAAAGCACTCACGAACAGGCAAAATGGAATACATCCATTTTGCTTGCCTCAAAGAAGGGTTACAAAGTGGTGTCCCTTCTCACCTCGTTTGCCCGCGGTGTCCGCAGGGCGCTCCTCGTCTGTCAGAGGAGGAGTTGCGGGGGTACGGTGGCTTTTCCGTACCCGCCGAAATTCAGGGTTTAATTGATACCCTAAATGCATCAACACCTACTGTTGATGCTACTTCGCATTATGAGTTTGAGACTTCTTCTCAAACTCAGTCAAAAGGTCTGGGGCGTCGGCCCTCAGAACCTCAATCGGTTCCCAAGAGTCGAACTCTTGGGGATATCCCAGCCAGCGTACCAAGTACTCGGTACGCTGCCCCTTCTTCAAAGGCACCGAGCGCTTCGAGATCAAGCGCTCGAGGATATATCGCTTATTCCCCTGATTATCAATCAGGGGCGGCGGAGGTTGAGAATTCCCTCGACGTTGTTGTTGCGGAGCATGGTTCTTCGCTCCGCAAGCTCGAGGAGGGTTATTCCTCCTTGAGCAGCGATATGTCTCACTGTGTGAAGACATATCGGTCTCTTCGCGAGGATGTCCGCGACATCCTCGGGGCGCACACTGCCCTCCAGCAGAAGAATAATCTTCTGTACACTGAGCTTTCCCGCTATAAGGGGGAGCTCGATCGGCGCACGGCTGATCTTGAGCAGTCGAAGGCGGAGGTAACGACTCTCCGCTCTGCTCACCAACGGCTGGAGGCCGATTACAAGTCTCTCTTGGAAGACTTGGAGAAGCACGGCATCTTCCGTGGTTCTGCGTCTCGTCTTAAGACGAAGACGAGTGATACGGCTTGAGCCGCACAACATAGAATGTTGGGTGAAGCCGCATTGCTGTGGGAATGTCTAAGGTGTAGGCATTCCCCCGAATCGCTTGGACCTTCAAAGGTACAATGTACTTAGGAAGCAACTTCCGTGTAGGGAAGTTGCTTATCGCATGTGTAGGCAAATTAGTAGTACTTAATAATACTAATTCACCTTTAAGAAAGGAGTTTTTGTTCTTCCTTCCTTGTTTATCTGCATTTTGCTTCTGCTTGTTAAAAGCAGAGGCAAGTGCATCCTTTACATAGCGTATTACAGCTTGGCGCTGTAATTGCGAATTCATCTACTACTTTATCAGCAGTAGGTGCATTGTCCTCGTTGTCTGCAGCCATTGCTGCAGACACATATTCATCGTATGCAGATTCAGTTTCAATTGAAGCTGCTTCCGCTTCTACTGTATTTTCAGTAGAAGGGCCATCGTTTTGTTCACAAGTTGCAGTCGCAACTTGTGCATTGACTCGATCGAAATTTGAGCGGGTCCCTCCCCCACTTAGATTTGGCGTACCGCCAAGTAAAGCTGGGGTTCGTGGATGCCTTAAGGCATTCACGTAGAACGGTGTATGCTTAGTTGAAGCATGCACCGAATTGTTAATCGCAAATTCAGTGAGTGACAGGTAGTCACTCCACTGTTCAAAGGCATGTGCGTATGATCGCAACATGTCTCCGAGAACGCGGTTAACCCGTTCCGTCTGCCCATCCGTTTCCGGATGGTCCGCAGTTGACATCTTCAACGGGGTTCCCAACAATGAGAACGTTTCTTGCCAGAAACGTCCTGTAAATCTCGGATCTCGATCCGAGACAATGTCTTCCGGCATTCCGTGCAAACGGAATACCGTATCAACGAATATCCGCGCTGTTTGAGCGGCGGTTAAGTTCGCTGATACTGCAGTAAGATGTACCATCTTACTGAAACGGTCTACAAAGACCACTATTCCAGTCTTCCGACTATTGTTGGGTGGAAGACCGAATACGAAGTCCATTGAAATGGACTTCCAACACTCTGTCGGAACCGGCAGAGATTGCAGCGGAGCCTGTGCAGACTGCGCAGGCTTAACGCGCTGGCAAATCTCGCAAGCGCGTACGTATTTGCGTACCCACTTGTACTGGCTTCGCCAGTACAAGTCAGGTGCGAGAGAAGCGTATGTCTTCTCTCGACCTTGATGCCCCGAAATCGGTGCATCATGATACTCAAACATTATTTGATGTTTGAGATCATCGTCGTTTGGAACGACGATGCGACTTTCATCTTTTTGGTCTGTGCTGTAAAGCAGCAGACCATCCTGTAGTCGATATCGATGCACGCAAGCGCGGAGGAACCCTGGGAGTTCGTCACGCTTCTCACTTGATTGATTACTTAAGTAATCAATCAACAGACGTGTCTCCTCGTCTGTTTTGTACGCCTCGCGTACTTGTCGTATAATTGACGACGACAAAGCAGTGCAACGGATCGCGTTTGCACTGGCACCTTCGGTTACGGACGGTTTCGTCTCGTAATCGGGCCTTCGTGATAGCGCATCCGCTATCACGTTCAGCTTTCCGGGCTTGTATTCAACCGTAAAGTTGTACTCAGCAAAGAATGACAGCCATCGAGCCATTCTTTGAGAAATGTGTGGTGAATTCACGGCCGTGCGTAGGGACGCATGGTCCGTGTAAACCACAAACGGTCTATCTCCCAATAGATAGATCCGAAACTTGGCCAGTGCGTACTTCATGGAAAGGAGTTCCTTGTCATGCACTGGATAGTTGTGCTCGGCTGGGCACAAATGACGCGATTGATAGCAGATTACGCGATCACGATCATCGTGATCACGCTGCATCAAAGCACAGCCGATAGCGAAATCGCTCGCGTCGCAAACGACGTGGAACGGACGCTTGTTATCGGCTATAACCAAGACAGGCGCTTCAGTCAAGCTTTGCTTGACTGCATCAAAAGCATCTTAACATTGGGTATCCCAATGCCATTCGACATCTTTCTTAAGTAATTGAGAAAGAGGTCGTATCAACCCAGCATAGTTGCACGAATACTTGTGCAAATATGCTGCCAACCCAAGGAACTTTCGAAGTTCCTTAACGTTGTTTGGCGTAGGCCATTCAACGATCACCCTGATTTTTTCTGGATCAGGACGCACCCCGTTCTTGCCCACAAAGCATCCAAGAAGGGGTATCTCAGGTGCACAAAAGGTGCACTTCTTCAGATTTGCATAGAGCTTATGTTTACGCATAAGCTCCAACACTCGCGTAGATGCTCCCTATGGACATCTACATCGCTTTTATCGTGTTCACCCTTACTATGGATGAACACGTCATCGAAATAACTCGGTTCGAATTCTCGCACCGGGCGTAATAGATGCGTTACGCATCTGTTAAACGTAGCAGGGGCATTTCGAAGCCCCTGCTTCATAACAAGCCACTCCCAAAGCATGCCGCTTGGGGTGCTTACTGCCGTGAGAGGGATGTCCTTCTCACGCATTAGGATTTGATAAAATCCATCTCTTAGATCGAGAGCACTAAAGATGGTGCTCCCGCACATACCATCTATGATGACATCCTTCCGCGGTATCGGTGTCTGTGCCGGTACCGTCGCTGCGTTCAGCTTGTTGTAAGCGTGAACGATTCTCCACCCACCTGTGGAATTCTTCACACAAAAGGTGGGGGTAGATTGCGGTGAGGTAGACTCCCGCACTTGGACTGATTTACGACGAGCTTCGAAAAACTCGTCGATCGCTTTTACCTGATCACGCGGCAACGGCCATTGCCGTGTAACACAATACTTCGTGCCTGGCACGAGGTCAATCTCATGACGATTTCCCTTATACTTAGGGAGCTCGCTAGGTACTTCTTCTGGGAATACGTCAGCGTATTCTCGAAGTACCTCATAAAATGGGGAGTTCGCTTTAAGCGACTCACAGCTCTGCGCTTCAAAGCGCTGAACTCTCGTTTGATCATTGGGAACCTCTTTCCCAATGTTTTCCACTTGTAATGTGGATATTCGTTCACGAATATCCACTACATCATCTGTTGCAACGATGATACAGATCTGTTCGATCTGACCATCGTGCAAGTTTCTCATAATTTTCTACCAGCTTAGCGCTGGAAGAGCCATCACCTCCGAACCTTCTTTCGGAGGGTGTTCCATCAACAGAGACTGGGTAGCTAATCCGGTCTCCGTTTGCGTCAAGACGTTTATCGTATCGACGGAACTGCCCATGCAATCAGACGCACTCGTCTTATTGACTGCTACACGGTGATTACGATTCACCGTGTGCGAATACTCATCATCATGGTGGCCACTGCCTACCATGGAATTTTGGCGATCAGATGTGCTCGTCTAACCGGCCGCCTTTTCTGCGACACGGTGGTCTTTATCACCCGTGCGCATGGCTAACGCAACGTGTTGGGCACTGGACACCACGGAGTTTTGCTCACGATTGCACTCGATCGTGAGTTAACTCTCATCAACACGGAATTCATTCGTCGTGTTGGAACCTTCGGTCGCACAGTGGGTGTTTTCCACTGTGGATACTATTTCATTCTCACGGTGGGTGTTTCCCACCGTGGATATAACTTCATTCTCACGGTGGTCTTTATCACCCGTGGAATGTTTCTCTCCAACACGCAACGACTATTCTGTTGCGTGTGGTAGTCCCTCTGGACTCTCACCAGCGGAGGTACCTTCCGCTAATCGTGTCAGAACAGACCTGGTGGCGCCATCGCTATCCACCAGACTGTCTGAAGCTGCGGTTGTATCCTCTGATACAGCCGGATTACACACAGGGTGATCAGATCCTGTGCGTCCGCCGCAGTCGATCGATAGGTTAACACAGTCGATCGAAGGTTTAAACTTGGACATCCATGGGATTCCAAGTATCACATCGAACTTGTCATCTAAATCGAGGACGATGAATTCATCCTCGAATGACAGTTCATTCAACTCGAAGCGTGTTTTAATCACACGCTTTGGAATAGTCACGGTTGCACCTGTTGCTAACCGGACTGACAACATACTTCGTGGGGTCTCTACCTCCACGAAGCTCAACAGCGTTAGACTCTGAGTTCTAACGAAATTGTTTGACGCTACTGTGTCAAACAAAGCTCGCATGGGGACATCGCTTCGGTGCGGCTTAACGTCCAGGGTGATAAGAGGCTTACCATCACCCTGCACCTTTTGACAGGACATAGACCCGTCTGGGGCTATTACCCTCACATGCCCTATGTCGGCATGTGGGATAACATTCCCAGTAGGGCGCCCCGCCCCTACTGGTGATTCTCGTTTTTTGCACCAACAGGGTGATGTCCCTGTTGGTGTCGCCGTGCAGCGGACGGTTCCGTCCGCTGACTGCGTGGCACCGGACGCGGTGCCATAAACTCATGGGCAAAATGTCCCATTTTCGCGCATCTATTGCAGCGAATATTCTTCTTAAATTTCGGTTGCTTCGTGTTCGAAGCAACCGCAACCGATAGGTCCATCGTCTCTGGACCTCCACCGCCCAGGCTCTGGCACGGGTGGCTGTTTCTTAAGACGAAGTGTGAGCTTCGTCTGCCTGACTGCTGATTGTTGAAATGCCGTTGCGGCATGTCAAAAGCGAAGGGCTGTTGAGCCCTTCGGCTGTACCCAGCATGCGATGACGCTGATCGCATGCTGAACTCCTCACGGATGCTCATGTCAATGGCATCCCTTAGAGTCTCTGGCGGGTGCCGGTAGAGACTCTGTTTGACGGGACCATCATTGAGTCCCTTCATGAATCCAGTGACCTGCATAGAATGGTCCACCGGCTCATACACAATATTTGACAGCAAATATTGCGTCTTCTGAGCGTAAGCTTGAAGGTCAAGCTTACCTTGCCGGAGTTCCATAAACTCCTGCCGACTACTTATCTCCATTTCTTGAGCTTCAAAGTTGAGCTTTAGCTCAGCTTTAAATTCCTTATAAGTAAGGAACGCAGAGTCATCAGTGGCTCTGCAACTCATCGCCCATGCCCTGGCTCTGCCGCCTAGACATGTTGTGGCGAAGTACGCCTGTTGACGTTCGTCAACAATATTTTGCGCAGAGATGGCATCTTCCACCTCTGCGAACCATCTACGAAGGGGCTCTCCCCCTTCACCGGTAAAGGGCGGTACTCGCGCCTTTACCACTTCAACGCTATGCGTTGCAGGTGCAGTTGCGGTCCGCGCTGCCTCTGGCGCGGGCCGTTCTGACTTTTCTAGGTGGTTTAGCCTAAAGCGGTTCACCACCTGTACCACTTCCTCTGGAGACTTACTCTTGAGGACGGTAATGATGTAGGTCCCCATAGACCGAATCATTTCCGCCGTCGCGTCCTTACTACGCGACGAGAAGTGAGGGAAGTGTTTATTCTCCTCTTCCAGCGTTCTCTCTCGCTCGGAAGCCGACATGTCTCGCGACATGATGCCGAGCGGCTCTTAATCTTCGCTCCGCTAGTCAACTAGCAGAACGGAACTGTGGTCGTTAAGACGGACCACAAAGTGCTACCAGGTGTAACAGGACTGATCCTGTTACAGGCTTACACTATATTTTGCGAGGAAGCGCGCAATACAATTAGGGCAGGATTAGTTGGTAACAACTAATCCTATAATTAAAGTAAATATATTAATATTCACTTATGTTCTAGAACGCAAAATTAAGAGTGTTTATTTAATGGGTGGTTTAGAGGCTAATAGTATAGTAACTAACTAATTAATATAATAATATCAAGTCTTTAACTAACTGTACTATTAGTTAACCTGCAAGATTCGGTATTTATACCGAATCGACTTTTCCTTCTTAGATTATAATAACTTATAATCTCTTATTTAAATTTCAGACAACGCGTCTGAAATTAAACTGTGATATTCTAACTTGAATATATATTATGTAATGCACCCCATTACACCTCCTCAATATGAAATTCGTCAATCACATGAGTTGAAGCCAAGCGCACTTCGTAGCTCTTCAAGTTTTGGCGCCCCCAAAGCCTTGGTAAGTCCGTCGGCAAGCATGCCCTTAAGAGAAACGTAGGTAGCTTCAATAACTCCATCTTGTAACTTGGAAATAATATACTTGAGTCGTATATCAACATGCTTCATCTTGGAACTGCTTTCGACACCCTTGAACATCTTGATTGCAACTTGGTTGTCCATGAAAAGTTGAATCGGGTAGCATGGTTTTCGCTTTTACTTCTTCGAGAAACTAGTTGAAACCAAATAAATTCACCAAGTTGTTCGAAGCAGCATAATATTCGGCATCCACGGTAGGCAGTGAAATGTGTTGGTTAGGAGCTTGAGATGTAGAAGGCAAATGACAAAGTGAGTAGATTAAAGTTAATAAACCTGTCATACTCCTAGTGTACTCCTTCCATCTCAACCACCCTAGTCAGCATTCCCCGGCTCAAGTAAACTGTAGGTCGAACCGGTGAATTGTGCATAAACGGTGTACTTACCCAACAATCCAACACTCCCACTCACCGCTAATGCACGGTGACCTTGGCCTTGATGCTTCTCTTCCCGCATAAGAACTTGAGCGTCTTCGTTCCAAGCGCTTTCGTCAACAAGTCCTCCAGCTGGTTCTTGGTGTCAACGTAGTCGACTTGAAGCGTTCCGTTCTCCACGTTCTCACGTGTGAAGTGATGCTTGATGTCGACATGCTTCGTCCTTGAGTTGTAGCCAGCGTTCTTGGCCAACGCTATCGCTCCTTGGTTGTCCTCCCAGATCTACGTAGCGGTATTTTGCTCGATTCCCATGTTCTTAAGCATCGCACGCATCCCGAGCACTTCCGGCACATACAAACTTAGCGCCATATACTCTGCCTCCGCAGAGCTCAGCGCAACCGTACTCTAGAACTTTGACTTGAACACCACTGGAGCGTTCCCTATCATAACCAAGACGCCTGACACGGAACGCCTGTCGTCGATGTTCGTCCCGCAGTCAGCGTCGGAGAACGCTTCAACTGTGACCGTTCCCGTACCACCCTGGTATAGAATACCGTACTATCGAGTTTTCTTTAGGTATCTAAGCACGAAAATTTCTGCCTTCCATTGCAGCAGCCCCGGGTTTTACAAAAATCTTTATTGCTGAGTCACCATGTAAGTGACATCCGGGCGCGTACACGTCGTGATGTAAGGTAGACACCCGATAAGAGAACGGTACGATCTCAACCGCATCTCAGCACTCTCTGCATCCGTTCCAGGTGACTGTTCCTTCGACAGCTCCAACCCTGATGCGCATGGATTGTCCACAACCTTGGCGTCCTCCTGACCGAGCCGTTTCGCCACCTCGTCTATGTACCGGGTCTTTTTGATCAGAAGTGTTCCGACCTTCAGCCATGGTCGATCTTCATCCTCAAGATAAATTTTGCAGCGCCGAGCTCCTTCATCTTGAATGAGGCCTTCAGTGCGTTATTCATATCCCTAATTTCGCCGCTCGTCCTAGCTGCAATGACCATGTCGTCGACGTACAGGCACACATACACGATACCGTTCCTGGAGCGCTTGACGTACACTGTAGCCAGTGCGTATACGCACGGTGCGGCTAGCGCACAGAGGAAGACTTTACTTTAAGCGTCATTCGCCGCTACTTAGCCGATACGCCCTTATCAAGGGCTTAGTAGGAGAGAGCTCTCCTACTCGGGGCCAAGATTCCCGCTTTGGTTTACAATTAGCTTTTGCTAATGCCTTAACGCAAGGCTCCATTACTAAGGGTGTAGCTACAGGGAGGGCTCCCCTTACGCTACTGCACTCACTACACGCGCGACCGGTCGAGGTCGTGCGTCTGTAATCGTTGAGTGAAAATGTAAACTGAATGTATATTTAATATATAATTAGCCTAAATTAATTTAAACTAATGTAAACTATATGTAATACTAAGTAAACTTACCAAATTCGTACCTAGCTAAAATGTAATGTACACCACCTGTGTACCAACACGTGGCTTGCTGCCACGCCACCCCCAAGGGCTCCTTCCCTGATTGGTTAAAATAACCAATGGTTTAAAACCTTTCGAACCGGTCAATACTGACCCCAACCGTAGTGTACACACGTACACCACCTACTAAATGTGACTCGAATGTAAACCTGTTACATCCTCCCCATCAAGACTATTGCTTACGCAATAAACAAAATTTTGTTGGAGAACTCCAACTGCCAGAACCCCTGGCTGACCATGAGCATCTTTAGTGGTGCTATGGAAGAAAACTATTCCGATAACTCGGAAGTGGATGCCCTTGGGGAGATCTCCCCAAAGGCTGACCACTCCGACAGCGCCGAACGGCGCTGTCGGTCATCCAGCCTATTCCCCACACGTGGGGAAAACGCACTAACTCGTGCGCCACCTTTACCCACTAGGGGTGATGAATCCGGGTCGCCGCAGGCGACCATCACCAATGAACCAGCCTCGGTTCATGAGGCCCGACGTGCCGTACGGCACGGAAAGGACCTCGTGACCCTCAAAAGAGGGCTAACAGCGCGGTCAAGAGGGGTTTAGCCTCTTATACCCCTGGTCCAGCGGCTATACTTCCGCGTGAAATTGCACGTCGGAAACAACTCCGGGTCAGACTGCTAACGCCTAAGCAGTTTACGGTTAAGTCCTACCGGACGCGCCTCGGGAAAAAGGCACGCGGTGCCCTCGTGGATATCCTCCACGAGATTACCTTTGTTATCTTACGGGAAGAAAGCGTCGAGGACGCAGAACAGGCATTCCGCGCTTGGGAGGAAGGGGAGAATCGCCTCCCCAACTTTGATGCGCTGTACAACAGCTTTTCCAAACCCGACGTTTGGGTAGAGAGGGCGTTACGCTTGGTCTATGCCCAGGCCAAAGCGCAAGGGCAATTACCTGCCTCTTAATTCACGCGCCCTGCTCTCGATGTGGTGCCGGACAGAAATGCAAGCTCTGCATATGCCTCCGGCAAACTCCCAGCTACTGGGAGTGAAAGGGCTTCTTCGGCCCCTTTGGTCGTTGACTCTCAGTGGGATTCTCCCGCTCGAAAGCGTCATCGACGTCACAGCAATCCTGCCGCAGGGGAGTCTCGGACTCCCACGAGCTCTGGGAATGAGGATAACCTTTCTACTTTACCAGGCACTGGGTCTCACCCCGGTGATGGCGTCGTGCCATCAGGCGTTCCACATGGTAATGTGGAGTGCCCTCTGTATCGAGGACTGGAGGAGGGGGTCGCACTATTGCGACGTGAGTTCCACGAGCGCTGTGTTCGACACAGCCGTCGCATCGAAGATGCCCAGGAGGGACTCCGCAACGAGGGGAGTGCGAATAA
The DNA here is from genome assembly GCA_026184515.1 of Peronosclerospora sorghi. NCBI lineage: Eukaryota > Oomycota > Peronosporomycetes > Peronosporales > Peronosporaceae > Peronosclerospora > Peronosclerospora sorghi. The sequence goes on from CM047585.1 coordinate 14,656,530, forward strand.
ACGTATAGAGGGGTGGCTTGCCTCCCTCGAGTCGCTCGTTGCGGAGCTTCAGGGTCGTATTTCAACCCTGTCGGAGATGTTCCGACCTGTCTTGCCTTTCGGCTATCCAACTTGCCACCCTCCTCCAAGAGGGAACCCGTCTCCGGTTTCTGGTATGGCTTAAGCATACCCACATAGAAGGCTGGATGCGTACGCATCGCCTTCGGAATGTCCAAGGTATACGCTCGGCCCTTTTGGGCTAGTACCTTAAAGGGGCCCACAAATCTGGGGCGCAGTTTCTTCCTTAACACATTCGAAACTGCATGTGTAGGAAGATTTTTAGCGTTTAATAAAACACTTCCTCCTACTTTGTACACGTTTTCGTTACGCCGCCCCTTGCGGTCAGCTGGCTCCTTATGCTTGTCTTGGCTTTCCGCCATGGCATCGCAGACGTGTCGTAAGACACTAAGGTCGATAAAAACTGATCGATGTGCTTTCGCATAGATACAGGGCTGACATCGAGGAATCCTCCCCCCTCAAGCCCTGGGCCACACACACGTGGTGTCAACGGAATCCTCGGATTCACTAATCCGTTCACGTAAAACGGGGTAAACTCCGTAGATGCATGGACCGAATTGTTTATAGCAAATTCGACCATCGGAAGCATCTCACTCCAATCCTTTGGAGAATCCGGACATAAAATCCGGAGAATATCCTAAACAACTCGATTAACGCGTTCCGTCTGACCGTCCGCTGTGGATGATCCGCAGTGGACATGAGAAGCTTGGTGCCTAGCACCTTAAACAACGCTCCCCAGAACTGTCCCGTAAAACGGGGATCCCGATCCGACACAATGGAATCGGGTAGACCATGCTGTCGAAAGACACGGTCTAGGAACATTTTCACTGTTCCTTGTCCATCTATGGACTCTGGCACCGCCGCCAGGTGAGCCATCTTGCTGAAACGGTCTACAAAGTTAAAAATGCCGGTGTTACCGGCCTTATCGTTCGGAAAACCGAAGATAAAATCCATACTAATGGATTTCCAACACTCTGTTGGAACCGACAAGCTCTCCAAAGGCTCAGCTGCGCTTGCAGAGGGTTTAACCTTCTGAAACGTCTCAAAGGTACGAATATACACACCGACCCACTTATACATGTTGGGCCACCAATACAAAGCGCTTAAAGCTCTGTAGGTCTTATCCCGACCTAAATGACCCCCGGTAGGGGCGTCATGTGCCTCAAAGAGGACTCTATACTTCAGTTCCTCATTATGAGGAACTACCACCCGCGGAGTGGCCTCCGCGCTCGTGCTATAAAATAGCAGACCGTCACAGTACCTGTAACGGTGTAAACGAGCTTTAGCTCGACTTGACATGGTTGGCTAAGACGAGCCAAGACCCTTTTCATCTAACGCGCTGATAAGCGCCGTACATTGTGGGTATTTCTCATACGCCTGGCGTATGAGATCCACCACAGACGTGGTGAAGAATGTAGCGTGAGCGAGCTCGTAATCGGGACGACGCGACAACGCGTCTGCAAGCACGTTTTGCTTGCCAGCTTTATACTTAACCTCAAAATTGTACTCCGCAAAGAAGGAGAGCCAACGGGCCATCCGTTGCGAGATATGAGGCGACTTTGTCGCTGTCCGTAAGGACGCGTGGTCAGTATAAACCACGAAAGGCTTAGAGCCGAGTAGGTGAACTCTAAATTTGACAAGAGCCTACTTAATTGCAAGTAGCTCCTTGTCATGAACGGGATAGTTCCGTTCCTCAGCTTTCAGCTGTCTCGACTCAAACGCAATCACGCGATCACGCGTTCCCTTCCTGCATCGTCTGCTTGTAACAAAGCACATCCTATAGCGAAATCGGAGGCGTCGCAGACGACACTTAATGGTTTCCCAGAATCTGGGAGAGCAAGAACGGGAGCTTTCAACAAGCTCCCCTTAACCGCTTCAAAAGCGTTTTGGTGTTTGGTTTCCCAACACCAATCAACATCCTTCTTAAGAAGGTCGGTTAAAGGCTTCGCGATTTCAGCGTAGTTCTCGCTGTACTTGTGGAGATAATTGGCTAATCCAAGCCACTACCGTAAATCTCTAAGATTTACAGGCGAATGCCACTCCACAATGGCTTTCACCTTCGCGGGATCCGCCCGCACTCCATCCTTACCGATGAAACATCCGAGGAAAGGAATTTCCTCAGCACCAAATGTATATTTGGATGCGTTCGCATTTAACTTATTCTCTCGCATGCATTCGAGACCAGCTCGAATGTGTATCAGATGCGTCTGAACATCAGACGAGTCGCCTTCTGCACGACTATGAACGAATATATCGTCGAAGTACGTCTGAGCGTACTTCCTATGAGGGCGGAAGAGTTGAGTCACCAAGCGATTGAAAGTCGCTGGTGCATTTGAAAGCCCTTGTGGCATACCAAGCCACTCCCACAGCATGCCACTAGGCGTGCTGACCGCTGTAAGCGGAATATCGGATGCTCGCATGAGCACCTGATAATACCCGTCCACCAGATCTAAGGCACTGTACACAGTACAACCCGCCATATTGTTCTGGAGGACATCCTTCCGAGGAATCGGAGTCTGCATGGGTACTGTAGCTGCATTCAGCTTGTTGTACGCATGCACAATGCGCCAATTTCCTTTCGGTTTACGAACACAAAAAGTGGGAGAAGAATGGGGGACTTACTCTCCCGTACCATCCCTGCCTCTTCTTCCCCCTTGAATAATGCGTCGATAACGTCGTATTGCTCCTTGGAGAGAGGCCAATGCCTAGTGACGCAGTATTTGGTTCCAGGAACCAAATCAATTTCATGTCGGACTCCCCGATCCGGTGGTAACCCCATCGGCGGGTTGTCACTAATGACATCTCCAAATTCCTTTAGTAAGGAATGGTAAGGGTCCTCAGGATCCGCGAGGATCTTGAGGCCTCTTCGGGCATTAAATGACTGTTTTGTTTGCACCAAAACTGACTAGTCCATCGTGGATGAGGAGTTCAACTCCTTCCCGACGTAATACGAAAACCTCTTCGGTTTCACCTGCTTTCAAAGCAGTTTCAAACCCGTTGAAGGACATCTCCTCCAACGACAACAGTTTGCCTATCCCAGGAAACCGTTCAAGGCTTACGCCTTCTGTGACAACACCTGTCACACTATTCAGCATCCGATAGGACTGCTGACTACTGGCCTCGGGACTCATCCCGGGACCCAGATGGGGGGAGTCAATTGCCCCATCGATTGGAAGCGCCTCGCGCCTATCCACAGAGGCCCCTACTTCTACCACCGGTGACTCGCCGGTCTCACCTACAACGGCGTAGTCGGAATCATTTCCGACGTTGGAAAGAGACGAACTACGGGTATCTTCGCTTGGAAGCGCCTCGCGCTTAACCACAGGGGTCTCTTCCCCTACCACAGGAGTCGCCTCAGAGGAATCCACCTCTGCCACTGGCAACTCACCAGTCTCACCGTTAACGGCGTGGGGATTAACCGCCGAATCCCCCTCGTTAAGGAACTCTTCCTTAACGTCATTGGTAATGATCATTTCAGACATCCCAATCTCTGGCATCTCACGCCAGAATCGCTTTTTTGCGATCGAGCAAAGGTGGGTTCATGACTCGCCAATGCTTCACCCGATCGCGGGGGCGTTGAGGCAATGGAATTAGACTTCCAGTCTATCCATGGCTCGTGGCGTTCCAGCCACTTCATGCCCAGAATGAGGTCATACCTCGAGTCCAAATCCAGGAATAGGAAACGTTCTAAGATGTCGAAGTCTGCAAACTTTAGCTTAAGGTCAATAGAGACCTTGGGTACAGAAACATATACGCCCGTCGCAAGACGGACCGTGACAACATCACGAGAACGTGGCTCTAGGGCCTCGGCATACAGCCAACTCTTCTCTACAGAATCCCGTCTGACATAATTGTCAGACGCTCCAGAGTCTATCAAGACTCTCCAAGGCTTATCAAAGCCTTTCACGTCCGCAAGGACTACCAGCAAACCTGGCTGGTACACCAACTCGGTGCTAGAAAGCACCGCTTCCCTCGGGGCTTTGTGCTGTCGTCCCCTACCCTGGGGCTTAACAGCACTGAGGGGTCCCCCCAGTAGGGCGCCCCGCACCTACTGGGAGCCGTCGTTTCCCGACGGCTTGGGCAAGGGCCTTTTCCCCACCCTTGGCCCCTTGTAGCGAGTGTCTCGCTGGGGATCTGTTCCGCAGATGATCCGTGCTTCCACACAGGAAACATCTCAGCGGCCCATGCCGCTGCAACATAGCTAAGAGCTCTGCCTCGAAGCTCTGCGAAAAAGAGTCAGAGTAACTCTTAGCGGGAGGTTTCTCCTCCACCTCAACCTGACTCAGGTCCATGGGTTCGGGACCCACCTTAGAGGAACGGAAGTTCCTCTCGGCGTTAAACGCCATCTTAAACGCCTCCTCCAAGGATTGGGGTCGGCATTGGAACAGTTCCGAACGTGCTGACCCTTCTTTCAGGCCTCCCATGAAGACGGGGACGGACACATCATCCGAATACGCTTTCGCGTCCATCCCTGCCAACAGGGTCTTCAGTTCTTGGACATATGTTTCCAAGTCCCTAGTGCCCTGACGGCTCCTCAAAAACGCCAGCTGATTCTGGAAAACCAGATCAGGCGTGGCGAACATGTCCATAAACTTTTGCTTAAGGACTTCCCAGGTTGGTAAAAGTATAACATTGAGGTTAAGTATAAACCTGGCAAGCAAAACGTGCTTGCAGACGCGTTGTCGCGTCGTCCCGATTACGAGCTCGCTCACGCGACATTCATCACCTCGTCTGTGGTGGATCTCATACGCCAGGAGTATGAGAAAGACCCACAATGTACGGCGCTTATCAGCGCGTTAGGTGAAAAGGGACTTGGCTCGTCTGAGCCTGACCTGTCAAGTCGAGCTAGAGCTCGGTTACACCGTTACAGGTACTGTGGCGGTTTGCTATATTATAGCACGATCGCGGAGGATACTCCGCGGGTGGTTGTTCCTCATGATGAGGAACTGAAGTATAGAGTCCTCTTTGAGGCAAATGAAGACCCTACCGGGCATTTTGGTCGGTATAAGACCTATAGCACTTTAAGCGCTTTGTATCGGTGGCCCAAAATGTATAAGGGGGTCGGTGTGTATATTCGTACCTGTGAAACGTGTCAGAGGGTCAAACCCTCTGCAGAGTCAGATGCGCCTTTAGCAAGCTTATGCGTTCCGACGGAGTGTTATAAATCCATTAGTAAGGATTTTATCTTCGGTTTTCCGAAGGATAAGGCCGGTAACACCGGCATATTGGTCTTTGTGGACCGTTTGAGAAAGATGGCTCACCTGGCGGCGGTGCCAGAGTCCATAGATGGACAAGGAACAGCGAAAATGTTCCTAGACCGTGTCTTTCGACAGCATGGTCTACCCGATTCCGTTGTGTCGGATCGGGATTCCCGCTTTACGTGACAGTTTTGGGGCGCGTTGTTTCAGGTGCTAGGCACCAAGCTCCTTATGTCCACTGCGGATCATCCGCAGACGGACGGACAAACGGAACTCGTTAATCGAGTTGTAGAGGATATTCTCCGGAGTTTATGTCCGGATTCTCCAAAGAGTTGGAGTGATATGCTTCCTATCGCCGAATTTTCTAGAAACAATTCGGTACATGCATCTACGGGGCTTATCCCGTTTTACGTGAACGGATTAGTGAATCCGAGGATTCCGTTGACACCACGTGTGTGTGGTCCAGGGCTTAAAGAGGGAGGATTCCCTGATGTCATTTCTGTATCTGTGCGAAAGCACATCGATAAGTTTTTATCGACGCGCCTTAGTGTCTTACGACACGTTTGCGATGCCATGGCGGAAATCCAAGACAATCAAAAGGAAAAGGCCTACCGCAAGGGTCGGCGTAACAGAAAGGCGTATAAAGTAGGAGAAAATATTTTATTAAACGCTAAAAACCTTCCTACGCATGCAGTTTCGAATGTGTTAAGGAAGAAACTGCGCCCCAGGTTTGTGGGGACTTTCAAGGTGCTAGCCCGAAAGGGCTTGGCGTACACCTTGGATATTCCGAAGGCGATGCGTACGCATCCAACTTTCTATGTTGTTATGCTTAGGCCATACCAGGACCCGGAGGCGGGTCCCCTCTTGGAGGGGGTTGGAAAGGCGAGTAGCCATAAAAGCCGTAAGGAGCGTCAGGTCGGAATAACTCATATAGAGTCGAAAGGCAACCCCGCAACTCCGCAAAGGTTGACTCGAGAGAGGCAAGCCGCCTCTCGGTGCGGTCAGTCGCACTCTCTTCATCGCGGAGGCCGTCCCGGACATCGCGGATGCGATGGCTGTGTCGATCACAGCGCCCGTGAATCTCACGTCGCAATTGCGCGTCCTCCTCCTCCAATTCTAGATACGGAGGGTACTCCACATTATCATGTGGAGCGTTTGATGGCGCGACGCCATCATCGGGGTGAAACCAAATATCTGGTGAAGTGGAAAGGTTATCCACATTCACAGAGATCGTGGGATCCCGAGACTCCCCTGCGGCAGGATTGCCGTGACGTCGTTGACGCTTTCGAGCGGAGGAATCCCGCTGCGAGTCAACGATCAAAGGGGTGCGAGAAGCTCCTTCATTACCAGTAGGTGGCAGCTCGCTGGAGGCAGATGCGGCGCTCGCACTGTTCTCCGGTACCGCGTTGGGAGTAGGAACGCTGGCATAGCGTGTGCAATAGGGGGCACGTAATTTCATCATCGCTTTGGCTCGGGCAAACGCCATTCGCAACGCCCTCTCCACCCGAACGTCACGTTCGGAATAGCTGTCGTGCAGCTTAGTAAAGCTAGGGAGGAGTTTCTACCTTTCCGCACAAGCGCGGAATTTCTTTTTGGCATCTTCGGGACTTTCTCCCGGAGAAAGAACAATAGGAACCTCGTGGGGGTTCTCAACAGGGGCACCCTGTGCCTGTCTGTCAAGGCGCTCTCGGTACGAGACGCTAGTGAACTACTTCTGCGTGAGCATTTGTTCCCGGAGTTTCTCCCGGCGTTCGAATTAATACGGCTGTTTAGCCTCAGGGCTTGGAGTATAGAATGATAAACCATTCCTTACATAGTCCTAGCCCACTTTGGGAGGTCACGAGGACCTTCAAACTTATATGCCGCCCGTGGCGGGCGTTTGGGGGCGCGCAACGCAGCCCTTTGTGCCTGTGCGGCAAGCTGGGCTTCTTGAGCCGCATCTGACTCATTGGTAATGATCGCCTTCGGCGATCCGGATGTATCATCTGACATTGGCAGGGGTGGCGCACTAGCTAGTGCATTTTCCCCACGTGTGAGGAATGGATTGGATTCCCGCCATCGCCGAACGGCGATGACGGAATAATCAGCCATTGGGAGATATCCCCAAGGGCATCCACCTCCGAGTAATCGGAATAGTCAACCTCCTCTTCTTGAGGAGAACCCTCAGCACCACTAAAGGTGCTCATGTTTAGCCAGAAGTTCTGGCAGTTGGAGTTCTCCAACTATAATTGATTTATTGCGCAAGCAATAGTCTTGATGGGGGAGGATGTAACAGGGTTACATTCTGGTTACATTTAGTTATGTTGTGTACGTAAGTACACTACGGTTGGGGTCAGTATTGACCGGGCCCAAAGGTTTGGACCTATTGGTTATTTATGTTAGTACACAGGTGGCGTACACTACATTTTGGCTAGGTACGAATAGTAAGTTCTACTTAGTATTACATATAGCTCACATAAGTTTAAATTAATTTAGGCTAATTATATATTAAATATACATTCAGTTTACAAAACACGCCAATCCAGCTAGACACACGACATCGACCGGTCGCGCGTGCTGTGAGTGCTTATAGCCATAAGGAATACCCCCTTAGCTACTCCCTTTCTAAGGGAAGCCTTGTCTCAAGGCGTTAGTTAAGTCTAACAAGTAAATCAAGGGAAATATTGGCCCCGAGTAAGAGAGAACTCTCTTACTAAGCCCTTTTACAAGGGCGTATCGGCTAAGTAGAGGCACATCTCCGCTTAAGGAAAGTCTTCCTGTGTGAGCTAGCCGCACCGTTCGTGTACTCACCGGCTACATATCGTGTAGAGTCATCTGCAGGTCGAACGGGCGGAAATTCCTGAAGCTTTCTTGAAAGCCAGTAGCTTTTGCAGCAATTGGGGAGTCTTTCCTCGACGTAGACGTTATGCTAGCTAGAGAGTGCCTGCTTTTTACCTCGTCAATTGACACGAGGCGTATCTGGACATCATTCAGTCCATTTAAAATCACTTGAAGGACATCATTCTGTCCTATCACGTTTCCACCATGCTGTTTCCCTTCCATTTCTTCCATTTTTACGAGAAAAATAACCTCAACAAAATTAAGAAACAACTCCACCAGCCCGTTAACCAAGGGGACTTTCCACTAGCTCGACGAAACGTAACGAACAATAAATCAAACTTAAGCGTCAAGAAAACTGCGACGATATAACCCTTCCAAACATGGACTCATAACCTGTTAAAAAAACACTTGCTCCAGCAGCAGAGATCTTATACTACCTGGCCTGATAGTTTTACCAGGTAGGATCTGGTACAGTTAGAGGTATCACGCGACACGCAGAGGTTTCAGCTCAGTCGATTTAAATAAAAAAAACGAAAAGTATATTATGTAAAGAATTACTTGAGCCAAATATAACGATACTAAAATGGTAAACTTGAATTGTAACTTGAGAATATATATCCATTTCAGCCAATGGGGTTTCACCATCATGAAAAGACGTAAAAGCCAAAATGGCTACACAAATTGCCAACAATTAGAACATTACATGGTGACACAAAATATGATTTTCAACGGTCAAATAACTCGACGAGGGACAAGTACCCGCCATAGACGGATCTCCAGCACTGCAAAGCCTAGTACCAGCCCAAGTCCTACTAGCGCCACGTTACCAAGCATCCTTGCATGCAAGCGGTACTTTCAAACAACATTCACCTCTCCCAACAATGACATTATCCTCACCTAGTGTATGGAAAAAGATGAGGGTTTTGCCGTGTCTTACTTTCCCAGCGCACCATTCCTGGCTATCTTTGCACAAAGATATTTCCACTTACAATTACTAGCAATGGGGTGCGCCTCGTAGGAGAAGCGTGTTGCCGGGACAAACGTCTGGAATTCCGTGCTCATAGGTTGAAAGAGACTGTTAGCTTAAGAACAACAAAACGTACAGTAAACAAAATTCAAACCTGTTTTCATTACGTCAACGAGTAAACCATATGTCCACTTGTCGCAGTAAAAATCTGAAAACGTTGGGGGGGGAATCGCGATAATTGGGGGATTCTTGTCGATGCTAGTCCAAATTGCACACGCCAAGATAACTTGTTTAGGGACTGAGTCTTTAAATGACCCTTCATATCCATAGAAGGAACTAAGCTGATAGCCAAACGGCGCTTCGTCGACGACGGTGTTATCCTCGGTGTTTACCACAGGCGTACCAATAGATATCTTGTTGTTTTTGTTCGTAGTAAGCCCGAGGTAGACGAGCCGCGTGCCGGACCAATACTTATCCGAAGTATACTCGACTGTCGTGATGTGTTCGTCTTCACCAATTGTCAACACTCTTTCGTGGCTTTTATTGAAATCATTGCCACCGACATGCCAGGAGTCATCGGATGTTGTTCCTGGGAGTCTGGTGACGAAGGTAAAACCAAGGACCTGAACACTTCCGTAAAGTCTCACATCGGTCACTATTGTTCCAGGTTGAACCATACCAGCACCTGTGTAAAAGCGGCCATAAGGACCACCACAATAGGGGCCATGTCTTAGACCCTGTACCGCCTCGGTTATACCCACTGTAAGAGCAGCAGCAGCGAGCATGGTAAGAAAGGTCTTCATCGTGATGAACGTAAGCGGCAGATGACAAATTTGAGAATGAAGGAACGTGGAACGAGAGTGATGCACTTTGCGCTTCGACGGTAAGTTTTAAAGTGATAATATTTGTCGTTAATTAACTAAAATCCTCGCCACTTCTACCTTCACTACTAGATCTATCTGTGCTTCTAGATTTCTTTACTCTCGAATTTTCTCAAAGTCTTGTTCGCAATTTCTATCTCGTATACAGATCGCAGATAGTTGCTCACAATTATTTGCTTAGTAGTAGCTTCAACAGTCCCCCTCAACTCGCTGCGTACACGCCGCTTTTCATCACTAGGTCGAGGAAGGTCTTCTTCGGTAGTGCCTCGGTTAAGTAGTCGGCCAGCTGCATCTTCGTCGGGAAGTACTGCAAACTGATGCTGCCTCTCTCGAGATGTTCACATACAAAGTGTAGTTTGGTATCTACATGTTTAGCAAGCGCTTGATATCCAACGTTTTTTGCTATCGCTATAGCGCTCTGATTGTCCTCACAAATTGTCGTTTGCTCCTTCTGTTGATGCCCCATCTCTTTCAGCAAATTCCTAGCCCAAAGCACCTCCTGCGCACACATCGACATCGCCATGTATTCTGCCTCGGCGGATCTAAGTGCCACGGTGCTGCATCTTTGACTTTAAAATAACTGGGCCTCCAGCCATGCAAACCAACACACCACTAGTAGAATTACGATTGTCCATACTAATGCCCCAGTCAGCATCGCTCCACGCTGTAATCTTGACAACTCCGCTTTCACCACCACGGTACTGAATGGCATAGTCAATAGTAGCTTTTAGGTAGCGTGCAGCTCGAATTGCTGCGTTCCAATGAACTTCTCTTAGATTATCAAACAATCGAATCAGATTCGCCACTGCAAACGAAATATCTGGTCGCGTTCCCATCGCGACGTATAACAGCGATCCGATCAATGAAAGATATGGTCGTCGCTCCATACGCTGCTGTTCTTCAGCAGATGCTGGTGCTGTCAACTTGGTAATCAATTGACTCTTATCATAGGGATTGAGCACATTATGCGCCTCCGTCTTATTAAACTTTGCAATCAGTCTCAAAATGAACTGCTTTTGCGATAGCGCTAAGTTCTTCTCCCTCACATCGTACTGCACCTCCATGCCAATCAAGAATCGTGCTGTACCCAAATCCTTCATCTTGAAGTGGGCTACCAATGACTGCTTCACTTCCATTATCTCTTCTTTCGAACGAGCTCCAATCAGAAGATCATCCACGTACAGCTTGACATACACGAAATCGCTTTACACTGCATAAAACCTAGCTTCTTAAACGCGTTGCGAATAGTCTTGTATCAAACTGCTGATGCCTGTCGAAGGCCATACAAACTTCGTCGCAGTAGAAATTCTTCTCCCGGCTGGTGTGCCACGCCTTCACGTACACGCATGTAAATCACCTCTTTCAGAATTCCTTACAAGAAGGCTGTCAACATCACATTGTTCAATCATGTAGCCCATTTGACAACACAGCGCCATAAACATACTAATCGACTCCATATTTGCAACAGGAGAATAAGTCTCATCAAAATCAATACCGAAGGTCCGGCTAAAACCTTGGGCGACTAGTCCGGCCTTGAAGCGAACGATTTCTCCTCTTTCGTTCCTCTTCAACGCAAACACCCATTTGCATCCGACAAGTTTTGCGTCCGCTGTTGCTCGCACAATTTCCCAAAAACCATGCTCACCAAATGAGTACAACTCTCGATTAATCGCTTCTTTCCACTCGTTCTTGTTATCCGATGATAATTCATCACGATAAGAATTCGGTACTTCTTCCAACAAATTGGCCTGCTCGGTGAGTTGTAGTCGCGACCATTTCGGTTATGGTTCTTTCATCTAGTCATCGTAGCGCTGCGGAACAACTAATTGACGGCCCTCGCTGCCATCTACTTGCGTACTTTGAACACGATTACGCACTAGCAATCGTCCTTCAACAGGTGAACGGAAAACAATAGCATCACTCAATTCACGTTCATACCCGAGTTGCTGCTGCTCGGTCGGTGGTGGTAGCTGTGGGCGTATTTCCACTGGCAATTGTTCACGAGTTGGTTGCTGCACAGTATTTACTGTAGCCACAGGTAGTAAATTCAGATCGGTATTGCTTGTTATCTGTTCACGCACAGTCGTTACACTATCATAGCCCTCTTCATCGAACTCCATGTTGTCGCGGGCATCCTCATCTCATCTCGCTATCAGCTGTTACAGGAATTTGAGAAACAGCCACACCATCGTCACGGATAATAGTTCGCACAACTTCATTCCTTTGAGGATTCACAGTAGTGTAGGTCTCACCAAAGCTCTCATCAAGTAGGACAGTACGACGATCTTAGTTTTTGAATATTTCGTCTCCAGTTCCACACGCGATAGCCCTTACTGCCTTCCGCGTAACCGAGAAACATACAACGGAAAGCCTTGGCATCAAGTTTCGTCCTCTTTGCCTTGTCTACGTAAGCGTAGCCACGAGCGCCAAATACCCGCAGGTGTTCCAGTGATGGTCGAAAACCATAGATTAATTCGTAGGGGGATGCCGTCGGTCTCACACTGGACGGCAATCGATTCATTATGTATACGGATGTTTGCATCGCTTCATCCCACCAACGTCTCTCCATGTTGTAGTGGTAAATCATCGACCGCGCCATTGCTACAATCGTTCTGTTCATGCGTTCAGCAACACCGTTTTGCTGCGGTGAGTATCTAACGGTGGTCTGGTGAATAATTCCATGCTCCGCACAAAACGCATCAAACTTCTTGTTCACGTACTCAGTCCCATTATCGCTACGAACACATTTCACTCGCGCGTTCAACTGATTTTCCATCACGGACTTGTGTGGTGGAGCGGCTGATCAAAGTTTTAGAGGATTGATCAGGCGTTACCACGGCGCCCGGACTGCCGAATAACGAAGGGGGTCCTCCGGTTGTCCTCGACTGCTTGTGTTTCTGCTCACATTGTGTACCCGACGGCTTGGGCGTGGGTCGCTCTTCAGGTGGCGGGGATGGCACACTACAATTCCTTGTTGCAAGACTGTGTTGACTTGTGATGAGTCGACTGATGCGATCAGGCGATAATCCGGCGTAATCAGGCTTGAATCACGTGCGATAATGTTTGATCAACAGTGATCAGGCTTGGGCAGGCACTAAAAGTCGTCGATCGGCGGCGATCAGACTTGAACAGGCTTGATCAGGTACTAAAAGTCGCTGATCAGCTGGTTGGCGCGAGTTGCGAGCAGCTGAGCGCGGATCGCGAGTTGCAGAGTGTCGATAAGGGAGGTGATCGGTGGAGGGGTACTCGATCAGGCAGCGGAAATCTTCACTGCCCGATCACAGAGCCTCCTTAAGCTTAATTCGTCACTAGAATACCCAAAAATACCTTGTATTCTGGACTAAAGCCTTAGAGGGACGGTCGATCAGCGCGTTCGACGGGCAGATCAACGATTACCACTAAAATCCGCCTAGTGTTCCCGTGGGGCGCTTAAAGCAGCCGAACAATAGGGGCCAAAACGTGTACCAATGAGGGAAGAGGTGAGAGCGCACTGCTCGATCACGTTCCCGAGACCAAAAAACCTTTAAAAGAAGAACCGCTGACACAGCGGGCGGGGTTGTAGGTGAGTTCTCACGCTCTACGCCTACCGGTGGGCCAAAAATGCACGAAGTGCTCCCGCCCGGGACGTAGAGGTATTTGGTAGTAGAAGGGAGGCCCTAAGTTGCCGTCCCTGTAAACGATCGGCGCGATCGTACGCAAAAAGAGAACTTTTTTATCGCTTATTTCCTAATATCTACCAAAAAACTAATATCAACCAATCAGAACTACCCATTCCTACGCATTTTGTCGACCATTCACCCGCTTACCTTCGGGTTACCGTCAGGTAACCTTGCCAGTTGTCGCATCGTCTGAGACGTCCTATCCACGCCTCGTCCCTGTCCGTCACCGTTGTGTCAACAGTTGTACCGTCTGGGTACCAACTGTGGTACCGACTGTGGTGCCCACTATCGTACCACCTTTTGTACCGACTATGGTACCGACAAAATTTGTGGTACCCTCTACCACAGCTACGCCTATAGGGGTGTTTATAATTATGCCCCTAATTACGTACCAATTTTGCGGTACGCTTTACCACAGCCGCCCTGAACCCCGTCCCAGCCGGACAGCGTTTGGGGAGGGGGTCGATCATATCGTTGCTACGTTGCTAACTATTAGTCATGAAGGCCTCGATCACGGTCGATATCCATCAATCATGACGTCATCGGTAGTGCAATCTGCACCCATCAATCTTCCCTGTCTCCTTCGAGTGAGTCGCAGGTGAGCGGAGCGTTGCCAATCATTCAACCGTAGCGTCCTCGATCAAGACCTCGTGACCATCCATTCTTGTACTTCTTCTGCGAGGCTGATCATGGAGGTAACCGCAGGTGGCAGCTCATCACTTGACCGTTCCGTGGTCGACAACTTGGTCTCGGTGGTCCACCAGGCTTACGCGCAGCAAGAGACCATACGCGCGCTTCAGGAGACGATTCGTACGCAGCAAGAGACCATTCGCACACAGCAGGAGGAAATAGTCGTGCTGACCGACTCACTTTCCGTACTTGAAGACTCCACCCCCCGGCAACAGAAGCGGCACGAGTGCGTCGCACGTAAGATCTCCGACCGCGAGCAGCAGATCGAGTGGTTCCGCGAGCGAGCTGCACCCCTGCGCGACTTCGTCCACACCACCGTTAGCAACCTCAAATCCCGGCTGAAGACATCCGAAGAGACCCTGGCCGAACAGCAAGGTCAGATACGCGATCTGGAAGGTGCCCAGGCCCGGAACCAGTATCTGCTGTCGGTCTGCGAAGAGACCGTCGATCATCAGGCGCAAGAAATTTCGCGTCTTGAAGCATCTCAGGATCACGCAGCGCTCGACCGACTCCACTAGCGCCTGATCGCAGTGCAACATAAACGCGACCATGCTCTGTCAAAAAACCAGCGCTTGTACGAGCAGCTGGCTAAGCTTTCCTCCAAGGCTCGTAAACGAAAGGTCCAGGGTGATCGTATCCGGACGGAGCATGAAACCACTCTCCAAAAGATGAACAGCCTCGCCAATGCTCATGCTTGAGCCGACGAGCTATATGCGCGTCTTGACACGGTGTCGGCTGACAGGGCCGAGATGGAGCGACTGCGTAATCAGAATTCCAAGTTAAAGGGAGAACTTTCGGCGACGCGGCGTCGTCTCAACCACGCATCTGCGGAGCGCGACGCACTTCGCCTCGAGTTGCGACGCGTTCAGGATGAGGCGGAACAACTGCGGGCCCAATTCTCCGATGTCCAGACCATGTTGGCGGGCGTAGCATCACACCTTCAAATCCCTCCGAGCGCCGGTTCCACTAATGCGGCGATTAACCCGGCTTCCAGACCGTCTGCTGCTTCGGGTGTTCCGTCTATAAACTCCTTCATCCAACCGACCTCTTCTTCTAGAAAGCGCGCTCGGAATTCGCACTCCACCTCCCGGCCCAAGCGGCAACGTCTGGCCTCTGCCGTTTCCGGGAAGAAGGAGCTGTCGCCCGACATTAATCCACCTGGTCGGCCGGGTGATACCGAAGGACATACCCTGCGCTCACAGTCCACTTCACGGTCCAAGCGGCAACCTGCTATTCCCGATATGAGCCGGTCACACTCACAATCCACCTCCCAGTCCAAGTGACAACCTGCCATTCCTGATATGAGCTGGTCACGCTCGCAATCCATCTCCCATTCCAAGCGGCTACGTCTCACTCCTTCTATTCCCGATGTGAGCTGGTCACCACATGTTATTTTCCCTCCTGGCCAACCGGATGGTGTCCAAGGTGGTCCTTCCGCTTTGCGTGGCGCGCAAATTCCGTCCAGTCCCACGATCAGCGAGTGGGGCAGCGACGGCCCGCCGGATCTGGACTCCGCCGAATTCCTCTTTCTCCGGACAGGTGACTTCAAGTTGCTGATATTGTTGCCAGGTGAGGCGACTGACGACGCCATCTTGCCGTGGACCTCGGATCAGATCAGCGGTCTTGATCTGGGTAGCGTCTCAGTAAAAACGATGTTCAACTACTTGACACGTCCGGTGGGATGGCTGTTTCCCACCGTCACGGACACCCCTGCGCCTGACGAGTGGTTCAGTCACCTGATTACCCAATCAGCAGTGGAGTTACTGTACTCTCAGCGCCCGTGGGATTGTCTCAAGCAAATGCTGCCACCCATCTCATTCCGTTCGGTCGGCTGGTTTGCTGACTTCGAGGCGCGCTACCAGACATTCCTGGACCATCACGCGCAGGCGATCTGGGAGTCCACCCATTACCTCCACGTGGATCAAGACCTTAGAGAGCGCGACGCTTTTTTCCGAGAATTTTACGAGGGTCGACGCCAGCGTAGAAGCCGCGCCGGGGCAGCTTGGAAGAGGATCGTGAAGTTCGTGCTGCAGGGCATGACCAGCGGGGAGTGCAATCTTGACATCTTCTTGGATCCGGCGATTTCCCACTGCGCCCGTAATCGCCCCTTGAAATACGCTCCGGCGGACGATGGCACCTGGTACCCAGGGTACCTATCGGATCGACCGCCTTCGACCTTGCAGGATGCGTTATGCGAGGTAGACGTCGTTGAGCCTTGGCGACTCCAGTATAGCCTTTCCGCAGACGATCACCTCGGAAACAAGATTACCCGCCTCCGTCGCAAGTTTTACGGATCAAGCTAGCTCGCTAACCATCTTTTCTTCTTCCACCGATAAACATTCATGATCGTAATAATTCCAATTGTTGCTTCATCGTTTTCAGTGTATCAACACAAATCGTTCTTCCACAGTCTCATCTGTCATTACCCCATCACCACGTCGCGCAATAACCACCAAAAATTCACCACATTAAGTCAATCGTTATTTCCCCATTAATCGTAGGTCTTAAATCATAATTCCACAGTCCATTAGCCGGTCATGCACTAGTGGGACTCTTCATCCACCTGCATTACATCAAAACGGTGTTTGGTAATCATCTTCCATTCTAAGTCCTTGATTAGGGCATCGCAATTCATATCGGCCTCGTCTACCCATGACGGCTCATCATGACCCTTCCAATATACTTGATATTCACGCAACGTTCTGCCGTATCTGGTTTTCCGACCAGATCGGACATCGGTGACGCGATCAACTTCAAATTCGTCTGGCTCTAGAGTCCTCTCCCAGCTGTATTCGGGTAATAGAGCTTCATCGAAATCAAAACGATCCTCTACGCCAGCTGTTATCACAGCAGTAGGTCGATCTGGAAACTCTTTGACCAGTTTCAACTTGGACAGGTGCACGACTGGAAATATGGGATAGTCGGTACCAGCTGTAATCAACCTTGCCGCATGATCACCAATTACCTCGTCGACCCTGAATGGTCCATGCCACATATGCGCCAGTTTCTTTGCAAA
This sequence comes from Peronosclerospora sorghi, assembly GCA_026184515.1. Taxonomy (NCBI): domain Eukaryota; phylum Oomycota; class Peronosporomycetes; order Peronosporales; family Peronosporaceae; genus Peronosclerospora; species Peronosclerospora sorghi. The sequence continues at coordinate 14,673,818 of CM047585.1, forward strand.
CCCTTCCTTCACTCGATCGAGGTACAGCCAGACGTTCGACCCCGCTTCGACCTTGTGCGGTGTCACTTGATCATTATGCTTCTCTGCCCGGCTTGTTACAGCTTGGTGCAGTCGGGTGCTCACTTGATCCCGGACGTAGCGGTAGTCTTTCTGCAGCCGATATTTCCATCGACGCGAATCGCGGTCTTTACGCCGAGTTCCGCCCAGTTGTAATGTCGATTCCAACGATGATCGTGGGTCCCACCCGTACGCCAAATAAAACGGTGTTTCTCCACGGATACGATCTGGGGTCGAGTTCAGCGCGAACACCAGCCGCTCTGCATACGAACTCCAATCCTTCTGACCGACATCCGATACGTACATCTTAATCGCTCGTGTAATCTTCTGCACTGTTCTCTCTGCCTTGCCGTTCGCCTGCGGACGGTATGCCATAGTTGCACTCTGCCGCTGTCCCACGATCTTGTTGAAAGCCCGAAATACCTCGGACATAAAACCGGGTTCTCGTTCGGGTCTAATCGCCTCACTAGCTCCAAATCATCGGAACACACATTCTTCATAATTTCAAGCGACTTTCTGTGCTGTACGAGACGATCCAGCTTTCCCGATTACCATACCCGTTAATAGGTTTGTCCATATCAACAACTCCGTATTCCCATCAATCGAACGAGGCAGCGACGGGATGTGATCCATGGCTATCACCTGGAACGAGTACGTGGCCTCAATATTTCCGGGTGACGTCCCCTTGGTCGTAGGTTGACCCTTCTCCGTTTCACAATCCACACACTGTCCAACGAAGCTTTGCACGCTACGAAATAGTCCACGCCAATGAGAGTAACTTCTGATCCGCTGATATGTTCGCCCTATACCCTAGTGTCCCCCCTCCAAACTCACATGATAATGGTGGAGGACATCCGCATGTAGGGTTTCCGGTACGACCAGCTTAATTGAGGAGCGTCGCTCGTCTCGATCATCCTGATCACAGATGGCTTTTCCTTTGGTCATGTTTACGCGGTAGATCAACAACCCTTGGTCGTCGACGTCATAACAGTCGGCGATTTTTGCGCACTCTTTCACCTCGTCTGCGCTCAGATGTGACACGTTACCATTCAAGTAACATCGCAAATCACAGATCCACTTTTCTTCGTCTTTCGCCTTTTTAACTCGTTCCGCCCTTATCCCCTTTATGTATACCTCGTGCCATGTTGACGATTGCGTTTGACGAATGTTACGTGATCGCGTCGTCACCAGCACTTGTGCAGCAGTGGGATCTTCCTTCCAAGTAATCACCTCCGGCAATCTGTTAAGATCGGCCAATTCTTCCAGCTGTTTCCCATCATTAATCTCACATCGTGCCCCATCCCGCATGGCAGTGGTGGTGATGTGATCGGCATTCTTATTCCACTCTCGTTTAGCATGCAACAGGTCATGGTCGGGCCATTCGCGAAGGAGTTTCAACGCGCGCTGTTGCAATACTTTTAACCGCGGAGCTTTACACTCTATTTCGCCACGCATTTGCCTGATCAACAAATTCGAATCTCCACACACGAGTATCCTTCCTTTGGGATATTGTAATAGTAGATCCAAACTTAGCAGCAGTCCCTGGTACTCGGCTTCATTCACCGTGATGTTGGCTGCATGGTCCGCAACCGCGATCATGATATTCCACTCCGGCAGCTTCCCCACGATAGCCCCGAATGCACCAACGCATCGCTTAACACTAATGACCCGTTGAAGCTGATCACGTACAGCTCTTCGTCTTTCTAGACCGTGGGAGGTGGTACTTCGATCGTCTGTCGAGGCTCCTTTTTTGGTGCGATTGCGATCAGGGCCTCATCAATTTCAGTGCAAGGAGTGATACTTGCGGCCAGCGCCCCTAGTACCTCCTCTTCTCCATGCACGCATTTATTGATCTCCAAGTCCCACTGTGATAAGATTGCAGCCCATTTTCCCAGTCTTCCATCTATCCCGTTCGACGTCAAGAGCCACTTCAACGTGGATCGACGCGACAGGACAACGATGGCTATTCCGACCAGCATCGTAAAGTAGACGTCTATAATCCGTAGAAGGGTCAGCACTTCTTTTTCAACGGGGCTGTAATTCAGCTCAACGTTCTTCAGTGTCCGGCTGGAAAATGCGACAGGGCAATATACTTGATCATGCTCTTGCACCAACGCGGCAGACACTTCCCACTTGCTGGAATACACCACAATCACCGGCGTCTTCGCTTGGTCGAAATGGTGCAGAGTTGGGGATGACGCAATCTTAGCCTTCAGCATGCTAAATGCCACTCGCGCCCTAGTTAATCGATCATCCTCATACGTCGTGCTCTCGCTGACCAATTCCCGGCTCTTTAACTCTTGATAATCAATTTCCCGTAATTCATAGAGCACAGCGGCATAAATCGCAAAGTCTTCGATAAATCGACGGTAATAATTCAGGCTTCACAAAAACGATTGCATAGCAAAGTGCTAGGAAAAGGCAAATCGATCAGATCATCGAAATTCTTCGGATTCGCTTCCAGACCACGACCCGAGACGTGATGTCCCAAATAAGGCACTTCACTTCGCCCTCAGTACGATTTGACTACGCTGATCGACAAATTCCACTGATCACACTTCTCCAACAGGTTTGACACCCTGTCACACAGGGTTGTCCATGTAGGGGCCGGGATCAAAATGTAATCAATATAGGATCGTCGCTGCAACACAGACGGGCCTCGGGCTTGGTCGGGCTCTCCCCTAGTAAATGCATCAGCCATTTCGTCAGTGTGGTGGAGTCAAGTTCGAAATCGAACACCGAAGTGTCGAGAACCTGACCACCATCGTGCCCGGACTTCCAACTTTAGGGGTGGTACCCCGCGAACCCTCGTCTTCGATCCGATCGGATCGTCCGCTGCTGGCAGACGACCGATCGTCAGCACTGGACGCCTGGTCTGATTCTTTTCGCATCTCACCTTGTGTACCCGATGGATTGGGCTGGTAACACACTCGGTGGATCGGTGCTTGGGACTTACTCGTGGTTTAAATGCGGTAGACCGTGCTGGGTGATGTACCCGGGGCGGAACTCTTCACCCTGGGTACGGGTATACCGGTTATACTCGAAATTCGTATACTCCGGAGGGCAGATCGCTAACCCGATCGTAAAGCCCGGCCAATATGGGAGATAAACTCCGGTAATCCAATGAGGTCCAATAATCCAATCCAATAGGGAGATCCAATAAGAACGTGACGTAATCCACGAACGATATCTCCACGAAATAATCCAATAGGTGAAATAACACGTTCCAAACGTGTGCAACTTAACGTTGGGGGTCGACCAAAGTACGCTCCCGTCGAGGGACTTCCGGCGGTCCAAATGCGTCTATAACGCGTCCCGGCCGGGTATAATGAGCTGGAGGGGATTACTCGACCCTCCGCTCCCAAAACACTCTGCGGCGTGCAGAGGCGACTAACGCGTAAGGTGAAAACGACCCCGGTTGAGCTGGGGGTCCAACGGTCACTTAAGCGAAGCTAAAAGCCAAAAAACCTTTACGAATAAAAACCAAAAAGAAAGCAAATTCCCGACTTGGCAAATCCCCAACTTGGCAAATCCCCAACTTGGCAAATACCCAACTACTACCTACCCCCTATAGTCCCCATTATGTACCAAACATGAAAATATGTAGTACAAGCAACCTCATGTGACCTACCCGAATTTGTGTCTTGGACACCCCTTGCACATGACTGACCCAAAAACCTCTTGACTTTCCACCAATCCGATCGCCGACAGGCCGATCGGTCCATTGTTGACCGGAACCGACCAAAATTATTGGTTCCGCTTCACGACATCAGCACCGTCCTTAACCTTGAGATACCCAGATAATACATTATCAATCAGCCGCTGGTAGATTTTCGGAGCATTATTCAGGTCAAAGAGCATTCTATTCCACTCAAACAATCCAAACGGAGTGACAAACGCCGAAATCTGACGTGCTCGATCGGTCATAGACACGACCCATAAACCGCTCGCCATATCCAAAGAGCAAAACCACAACGCTTTATCCAAATCTTCGAGTAGATCCGAGATCAGAGGCATTGGGTATACCATCAGACGTGTAAGTTGATTCACCGCGCGATAATCTATACATAAGCGAATATCAACCCCATTGTTTTTCACGATGATCACTATAGGCGATGCCCAGGGTGAAGTAGACGGCTGAATAATCTTAGTAGCCAATAGCCCCTTGATCAAAGCCGATAACTTCTCGCGAAATTGCGGCGCCACTTTTCGACACTTTTGGGCAATCGGGCGCGCATTGCCTACATTGATATCGCAAACCACTCCACGTGCAGCAGGAGGTAGTGCGTTCCCCTTTTCGATCAGCAGATGTTTCTTCGCCCAAATTATATCGCGAAGTTGGTCAATCTCTTCTGCTGTGTTGATCAGCGGGTCGCCAACTTGCAAATTATCCTTGGTCACTTCTTCGGTGCTTGCGGATACTTCGGGCAGCATGGCAAGTTGTTTCTCCAGCTCTTCTACGAACAAATCTCCGCATTCATGGTAACATACTTGGTCATCGGTAGGAATTACACCGAATTCACCGGTATCGGTTGAGACGGTATGTTCGTGCATATCCTGATCAGGACCATCTCTTGTAACAAGTCGCTCAACTTCATGACCAAGGGTCGGACCTTGCACACTCGGCTCCTGATTGCCCTTTTCTTGTACTTCTTGTACCTTATGCGGTATTCCGGACACTACTGTCACCGATGCCGGGATCGAGTCCGCAGGTCGTACTAAAATTCCCTGAGGAATAGGGTACTCCCTTTTCTCGACCAAAGGACCCTGGTCGACACTTTCTTGATCTTCATGCACTGAATCGGTAGAAGCTTGATACGCGAGATTCTGCCACTCTTTCTAGCTATTAGAGCCCACCGAAATAAACCCAGGGCGACGGGGCACATCATCCTTATTCATCCAAATACCTAAAATCATATCGTCATGTAGAACGATAGGATGATCGGCAACATTCGTAATACGCAGATATCGCGAATTACCCACGCCCCTAGTCACAGTGGGGACCCAATCTTTTCCACGAGTAATCCATAACTTCCGAGATCGCTGATCACTAATCCGGACCTCATCAGATCGACCTACTGCGATCTGTTCGAACTGACCAAGTTTCATATAATTTCCACTCGAGACATACAGCTGTCGGCGGCCTTCTAATGGGATGATTACTTCATCCGGCAGACTTAGCGCGCCGTGAGCGATGTACAATCTGACGCCATCTGGGATCATAAAATCCATTCCTAATATAGCATCTTGGCCAACAAGTTTGCCCACCCATGCATGGAAATAATAAACCAACGAGCCCGCTAATGTAATCTTGATTTTCGTGCGCCCCTCTGTGAGGTATGCACTTTCTCCAATACCAACACATTCTTGTATTTGACTCGTGTCGATCTGACAACCCACCTAACGAGCAAAGGTTGAGTCGACGATCGACACTTCGGCACCAGAATCGAATAGTAGCGTGGCACGTTCGTTATTTATTTTGCCGCTCGCCTTGGCTTGTTTAACCGCTTTTTTGGCGAGTGGTACTTCCAATATCCACGCGATTCACCCGAAAGCAAATCAACTTCCATGATCACCGGAGATCGAGAAAACTCATCAATACGGAAATTAGCCAAACATGGTAAATCAGGTTGATCACATTTTTCATTATCTTTCTCTTCTGCTTGATCAACCCGCTTCCTATAAACATATGCAAAATACACACACCAGAACGCTCGTCTCGTACCAGATTCAAACCTGTCGAGCGTCCTACTTTAACATGTCTTCGGCTTCTTTGGGCAACATTCCCGCATGCTTGGTAGCGTTGTTCCACTGTCGAATGCGATTGTAGAATTCCTCCATGGGGCACTTTCCAACGTCATGAATTTCGCCGCACGCACGGCAGACGTACAAACCGTGATCCGTCGGGTGTCCCTTCTTGCCACACTTCAGACAGTTCAGGCTCTTACAACAACGTAAATTGTCATGCTTAATTGATCCGCAATGGCTGCATTTCTTCATCGCCCCTTGGTCATCCGTACTTGATTCGCCTTGTTTACCGGATCGAGTCTCACTAAGTAGACCGTGCGTTACTGGTTGATCGCGCATAGCAGCAATCATGTAACGACGATGGTCACCGTCACTTCCTCTCTCATCGGAGCTTGACTCTTCGCTTCCAGACATCACCTTAATCGCGCGCACTGCTTTAGGCTTCCGCGCTGGGGTAGGTGACCGATCTCACTGAATTTCTGACGGAATCGGTTGGTGCCTACCGTCGCCATTGGCTGGTACCACTTATTGCGCGCATACGCCCGCAGCGTTTCTTCCAGATCCGTGGCCGTATCCAGCCGCAGAAGTGCCAGTTGATCGGCGAGCTCGCGATTGGTCAACGTGTCCAGAAAATGTTGCACATGTTCGCGTAAAATCGTAGGTGATCCATCCCTGATTGGCAACTTGGCCCGCAATCCCGCCACATTCAGCCGGTGCAGATACTCAATGGGAGTTTCATCTGATCGCTGTTTCGTGTAATAATATTGGCGGGACGCCGATTGGCCACTTCCACAGTATTGAACTTCAAACTCATCCACGAGACTTTTCCAACTTGATCGGGTAGCTCTAATCAGCTGGCGATGCCAATTGCGTGCTGGTCCTTTTAGTAAATCACCCATAATTAAGCACTTTTCTGGGTCGGAGGCTTGGTCACGCATAAATGCCGACTTCAAACGACTAATCCAATTCCTCGCTTGATCTTCATCCACTGCCTTCCCTGAAAATTCTTTAAGATCACTGATCGCCGACATCCGAATTCTGGGAATCGGCTGTTGGTCAGGCATTCCAGGGTACTCTGTCACAACCGTGACTTGTCGAGTCAGAGTGATTGTCTCTTCTGGGTCAATGTAATCACGCTGGGATTGTTGATCATGGAGCGAATGTACAGATTCCATGTCAACATCTCTAACCGTCTTGAACTTTACTGATAATCACGGAGCGAATGTACTGATTCCATATCCACGTCCTTCACCGTCGCAACACTTCCTGGCTTTGGCTGGTGACTTTTTGTGCGAACGACTGCAGGTGTCTACTTGCCTCTTTCTTCCGCCAAAACTGTTTCATGACCTTGTCGAAAAATGTTTGCAGCTGTGGGCCCTGCGATGATTGATCATCGTCTGCCTTGACTGATTTCGGTTCCCTCTTGATAACTGAAAACTTGGGTTCATCCTTCTGGCAAACTGTCATCCTGGTGATCTTGGGCTCCATACTTACAGCACTACTCGACTCCTCTTCAGGTTCATCTCCTCCAGAAGGGGCAGATTCGTAACACGATGATCCCGTGTGTTCTGCCACGTTAATCGACGGGTACGCTTTAATCGTAAGCGTAGTACGAGGTGGCTCCACCCTAGCGGATTGACCCACTATAGGTACCAACATTCCGAACAGCTGCTCGGTAGTGGTCGCGACGTCTTCAGGGTCAAGATCGAACACTTCTTCGGCATCGTAAGCACCTGTAGTCAGACCAGCTTGCTTAATCAGGCGTTTCAGCCCTAACACCAACTGTAGCTTGTCCTTCTCGTCTGTTATTGGTCGACTAACTGTCTCGTTCAGTTTTCCACTGATCGTGACCCCGAGTAGGTTCATAATTGAATTCATCAATAAGAAATTCTTCAGCTCCTTCATATAAAACGTCCTTTCTAAATCGTATTCCGATGGTGGCATACTTGGTCGACTTTCATCACTTTCCGAACCCGGCGCCTTCAGCAACGCCTTCGGTCGGTATGGGTCGTAGTATTTCACCAACGGCTTCCAATCTAGATCATCATATCCATATGTAATTGGCGGATCATAACTTGCGTTATGATCCGCAGGGGATCCCGAAGTAGCCTTGGGAGGTGGTTGAGGTTTCTTCTCCTCCTTTATCTCATCAGTATACCTCCCCAGGTCCTGAGAATCATCATTTCCTTTCTTCTCCAGACATGACGACGGCGAACTGCCTTCCATCGTCACAACCACCTCCTCCTTTTCCACCTTCATCTTCACTTCTGCATCTGCTTCCGTTTTCACGTCCACATCAGCGCCATCCTGCGTAGAAATAGAGGTGATATCCCACGTCGCCGAAATATCCGGGCACGCGCACCATTGTGGTGGAGAGGCTGATCAAAGTTTTTGAGGCTTGATAAGGCGGTACCACGGCGCCCGGAATGCCGACTAACGAAGGGGGTCCTCCGGTTGTCCTCGACTGCTTGTGTTTCTGCTCACCTAGTGTAACCGACGGCTTGGGCGTGGGTCGCTATTCAGGTGGCGGGGATGGCACACTACAATTCCTTGTGGCATGACTGTGTTGACTTGTGATGAGTCGACTGATGCGATCAGGCGATAATCAGGCGTAATCGGGCATCACGCGCGATCAGGTTTGATCAACAGTGATCAGGCTTGGGCAGGCACTAAAAGTCGTCGATCGGCGGCGATCAGATTTGATCAGGCTTGATCAGGTACTAAAAGTCGCTGATCAGCTGGTTGGCGCGAGTTGCGAGCAGCTGAGCGCGGATCGCGAGTTGCAGAGTGTCGATCAGGGCGGTGATCGGTGTAGGGGTACTCGATCAGGCAGCGGAAATCTTCACTGCACGATCACAGAGCCTCCTTAAGCTTAATTCGTCACTAGAATACCCAAAAATACCTTGTATTCTGGACTTAAGCCTTAGAGGGACGGTCGATCAGCGCGTTCGACGGGCAGATCGACGATTACCACTAAAATCCGCCTAGTGTTCCCGTGGGGCGCTTAAAGCAGCCGAACAATAGGGGCCAAAACGTGTACCAATGAGGGAAGAGGTGAGAGCGCACTGCTCGATCACGTTCCCGAGACCAAAAAACCTTTAAAAGAAGAACCGCTGACACAGCGGGCGGAGTTGTAGGTGAGTTCTCACGCTCTACGCCTACCGGTGTGAAAAATGCACGAAGTGCTCCCGCCCGGGACGTAGAGGTATTTGGTAGTAGAAGGGAGGCCCTAAGTTGCCGTCCCTGTAAACGATCGGCGCGATCGTACGCAAAAAGAGAACTTTTTTATCGCTTATTTCCTAATATCTACCAAAAAAACTAATATCAACCAATCAGAACTACCCATTCCTACGCATTTTGTCGACCATTCACCCGCTTACCTTCGGGTTACCGTCAGGTAACCTTGCCAGTTGT